>PVLD010000830.1:61673-142350 GCA_004027595.1 Dinomys branickii
GGGGTCACAAAGAAAGGAAGGTCCAAATTCTGTGAGTAATTCAGAGCCAAACCTTGGCCGACCTCTGAACCATGCACAGAACAGAGAGCGGCACCACAGCTAAAGTTAACGGACCTGAACAGACCTTGGAGCTGTCCCAAGAGACAGAACTGACGCTTTGGGTTTAACCAGATCAACTGCTTCCCGCAACAAAGGGCCAGCCATTGCTTCCCTCCCCGCCACACTGCAGGCAATGCCCGGCTCCTGGGGGGGGGGGGGGGGAGCAGTTCACAGGCGACTTAGAATGTTAGCACCCTATGTGCGCAAGGAAAGGTGTAGGCTTTAAAATAAAACTCAGGGTCTCTTCAGTGTACATAGCAGGTTAATCACCAGCACAGACTCAGCCTCCAGCAATTTAAGGACAAAAACAAAAATCAAACCCTGGGGAACAGGTGGATCAATTTCCAATTTCCAGAGTTATTACCCTATTAGATCACTTGTGTAAATCAGGTTTCTTTAGGAAAAAATCACAGGGCATAAAAAGAAAAACAATAGAAACCATCTCTGAAAAGGGCAGGAGGCAGATCTGCCGGACGATGATTTTAAAAGCGCTATCTTGAAAATGTTCAAAGAATTAAAGGAAGATGATGGTATGGACGATCTGGAAACAACAATGACAAGATGGAAACTCTAAAATGATACAAATAAGAGACTCAAGCTGAAAAATAAAATAACCAAAAGAAAAAATTTACTAGCAGGAGCCTGAGTCAGATTCGTGCACACAGAAGAAAGAATGGGTGGAAATCATGACACAACATCATGACACAACAACTGAAATTATTGGGTCTGATGAACAGAAACAAAGAAATACTGAGGAAAAATGCACATTGTGGGTGGTACAGAGGAGAAGAGAAAAAGGAGTAAAGAACATATCCAAAGGAAAGAACGGCTGTAAAGTTCCGAAGCCTGATGAAAGCTACAAATGTAGACATCCAAGCTTAGCAAATACCAGGTAGGACGGACGTAGAGACCCACACTCAGATACATTACAGTACCACTGCTGAAACAGAAAGGCAAAAGGAGCGCCTTTAAAACAGCCACAGGGAAGCAGCTCCTCCAGAAGAATATCCATAGGGTTTTCATCAGAAGCCTGGAGTCCAAAAGGTAGTGGCTGAAAAGGCAGTGGTATCGAAACACAAAATATCAACTAGGAATCCTATGTTTAGTAACACTGTCCTTCACAAGTGCTGGCAAAATTACCACACCCCATGCTACAAACTGGGGGATTTTAATACCACTTGGCCTACCCTGCAAGAAATGCTAAAAAGAATCCAATAGGCTGAAATGGAAGGACCCTTGACTGTTACTCAAAGTCATATATAAGAATAAAGGTATCAGTGGAAATACAAATATGGGTAATTATGGATGCTAACATTATTATAACTTTGGTTTGCTACTCTACTTTTCGTATTCTGCATGATTTAAGAGACTCGTACATTTTTAAAAAACCTATTATTAATTTAAAAGCTAATAGCATAACTTTAGTTTGTACCTTCACTTTTCTCTATATTCTTTAAAAAGTCAATGCATCAAATTACTCATTTATGTTTTTTTGGTTCCTTTTCTTTTTGGTACTAGGAATCAAGCTCAGGACCTTGCTCTTATGAGGCAAGCGCTGTGCCACTGAGCTATCTCCCTAGCCCTTCCTTTAGGTATTGGACACACATGTAGGAAGATGTAATATTGTAACATAAGTAAGTGAAAGAGCGTGAGACTAGTACGAGAACCAACCTTTATATATTATTGAGGTTAAAGCAGTACCATAAATTCAACTTGATTATAACATTACAATGTTTAATTAAATCCCGTGGAAACCACAAAGGAAATAATTATAGAATATATACATACAAACAAAAGAAGGTGAGAAAACAATTAAAAACACTTCACTACAAAAAATACTAAACACAAAATAAGACAATAGTGCGAAATACGTGGAACATGAATGCTATAAGGCAAACAGAAAACAAACAGCAAAATGGGAGCAGTTGCTCCTTATTAATATAACAACTGTAAAAGTAAGTGGGAGAACTACCAAAAGATAGGTTTGCAGAACGGGATTTTAGAAAAAACGATCTATATGCTCTCTACAAGACGGTCACTTTGGATCAGGGTGTGAACAGATTGCAATGGAAAGAATGGGAAAAGACACTCCAGTAAATGGTAACCAGAAGGGCAGAGGGACAGCTGTAAAGAAGCCAGTCACAAAGAGACACACACTGCACAAGTCTGCTTGTATGAGGTATCTGCAGTAGTCAAGTCCGCAGCAATAAAAAGCAGAAAGATGGATGCCAAGGCCTGGAAGACGAGGGAATGGGGGATTATTGCTGACGAAGTACAGAATTTCAGCCTTGCAAAATGAAAGGTCTGGAGATGGACGGTGGTGATAGTTGTACAACAATACAAAAACACTCAAGGTCCCTGAACTGTACATATAAACAGTGGCTGCAGTGGCACATTTTATATTATTTGCCTTTTACCACAATTTTTTAAAAATCTGTTATTTTCTAAAAATGGAATTAAATAGTGAAAAGACAATTTCACAGTCGTAGTGGGAGATGGTTAGCACTCCCTTTCAGCAACTGACGTAATGAGACAAAAATTAAATAGAAGCGCAGAGGATACGGTCAACACTGTCACATATTTTGACATAATATTTATAGAAGCACCCAATTGCTACAAAATGCACACAGTTTTCAAGAATTTGTGGCTGGGTAATAAAACAAGATTCAGTAAATTTTAAAAGACTGAGATCTTATGTTCTCTGTCCATCAAGGAATTAAATGAGAAGTCAATACTTAGAAAAAATACCCCTTTATCTAGAAATTAAGCAGCATGTGACTGAGTAACTCATGTATCAAAGAAAAAACTACACAAAAATTTAAAATATTTCAAATTAAATAATAAGAATAAGTGCGTCAGAATTTGTGGGCTGAGGCTGGGGATATAGCTCAGTGGAATAAGCGCTTGCCTAGCAAGCGCAGGGTCCTGAGTTCAATCCCCAGTACTGCAAAAAAAAAAAAAAAAAAAAAAAAAAATTTGTGGGCTGAGTCTAAAGCAGTAAAGAACAATCTTTAGCTTATGGTTAGAAAAGTCTCAAATCAGTGATCTAAGGGAAATCCAGGGAAGTCTTTTTTTTTTTTTTTTTTTTGCAGTACTGGGGATCGAACTCAGGACCCTGCGCTTGCTAGGCAGGCGCTTATTCCACTGAGCTATATCCCCAGCCCAGATCTAAGGGAAATCGAAAAGCAGAAAGAAACTCATGGAGATAAAGAATAAGGAGCACCATTCAATGGAATAAAAAACAAGCCACTGAGAAAAGTAACAAAAGCAAAAGTCGGTGATTTGAAAAGATGAGTAAGTAATACCTATAAACTCCTAGCTACACTGGTCAGGAGAAAAGAAATCAAAGCAAAGAAATTACCATTAATAGAAATGAAAGAGGATTTACCACTAAAGATGTTCTAGTCCTTAAAGAGTTAGTACAGCATTTATACCCCAAATTTGTCACAAGTCAACAGTAATAAAGACAACACCATAATTATAGAGATTGTTATTTCCCTCTTAAAAACGCTCAGAAAATAGGCAAAACACTTCCTAGCTTGTCTTAGGACATAAGCCTTAATTCTACTCCCTGCATAGCCTTAATTCTAAATCTTAAAAAAAAAAAGTTATGAAAAAAAAATAAAGATCCATTACTTATAAATACTGACACAAAGTGAAATCTCTTTTACGACCCTGAGAATTATAAAATGACAATTGCCAAAACAGATTGATTTTGCAAATAGGCAGCAGTATGGAGGTTTTGCAAAATCATCAGAAAAGTTTAAAAGTAAAATGGAAATTTTAATTCTACTTCCAATAGCCGCACAACTTTGGGCAAGAGATTCATCCCCATTCTTCCCCAATGAGGTAAGAGCATGTACCTCATAAAATGCCCGTATTACTGTGAGTTGCAACAACAGACATTAAAAAGCATTAATGTCTACCACAGGGCCACCCATACGCATCCTGGATAAATGGGATCTTTCAAAACTGCAGCCAGACATGGTAGTGCACACCTATAATCCCAACACTTAGAAGACTGAGACACGAGGATCACTGTGAGTTCAAATCCAGCCTGGGTTTCAAGGTCAGTTCAAGGCCAGCCTGAACTACATAGCAAGGCCCTGTCTCAACAAACAAACCACAACAACAAGAACTGCAGTACATGACCTATTCAGTAGTATCTATGGGCTATGATGAGTGCTCAAAAAATTTGGCAACAACAAAGAAGCTATCATGTACAATAGGGTAAAAAGAAAACTATTTTATAGTTTATGAAATTTGATGTTTTATCTTCCTGCAAAACTGTGAAGTAATATCATGATTGTAATACTGATATAACACAATACTCTGATTCACAAAACTCTCCAAATTGAAAGGTGAGGCCTGAATTCTCCGACTGCAACACAGTAATGAGCTAAATGTCCTGTGACTAGGGTTACTTATTCACAACTGAAATGAAAAGCAAGGTGACAGCAATGCCCCCCACTCGGTATTGTAACAGGAAAATTTGTCTCATGGCAAGATTTTAAGAAATGTGTTTGTCTTCTCATTGTTTTCACATGTGAATGTCAGAGATTCTTCCTTACCTGATTTGTGTTTCAAATTTGTGGTCACCCCGTCGAACTCAGATTTGTCAATTTCCCATGCGAGAGGTAGCTTGCCCAGGCTATTGGATAAATTTTCCAAGCTATTTTCCTCATTGTAGATTATTTCCGATGCACTAGTGGGGATACCAAGGTACCTTGATGAGTTATTTCCAGTGGACAATGAGGTACTGTCGGAAAGACAAGAGGAGCGGGCTGGATTTGGAGTTTTGTAGATCGAGGTGGCCTGGTTGAGGAAGGCATAGTCTGAACAGATGGCATAAATTTTTTCCCGAGTATGTGTCACTGGACAGCTCCAGGGATAATGGCCACCTCCTTTGGGGCCCAAGGATGCTCCCGAGGCACTTGTGCAGAAAGACTCTACAGCACCTGGTAGATTCTCTTCCGGAGACCTTCTCTCCGCTCTGTACTCAGCATTTCCAGGATTACTGGACCTTTCGGTTTCCACAATGTTAGGCATTGAATGCAGCTGTGAAAATTTCTGTTACCAGAAAGAAGCTGAAACCTGTTCTGTGTCTTGGTGTCTTGGAAAACAACTTTTTGACAACTGTTTACAACATTCTATAAAAACCTGAGAGTTGCAAAACGGGATCCTGAGAAAAGAAGGAGAGAAACACATGATCAGCAACCCACCTGATATTACAGCAGGCTCTAAAAATTATATCAAGTATTAATCATGTCCTCCCATTCAATACATGTTAATTTTACAACTATGTACCTTGAGTTATGATCACTAACCATCTACCTTTCAAATTAACTTAAAATACAATATTAAAACAAAAACCCACAAATAACCCAATTAAAGAATGGACAAGGGCCAGCTAGTCACTTCCCCGAGGTTGGTACAGAAATAGCCAATGAGCCCCTGAAAAGATGCTTAGCATCATTAGCCATCAAGTAAATGCAAATTGAAAGCACAGTGAGATACCTACTTAAGCCGCTAAGATTGCATAGTCACGAAGAGAGCTAATATCCAGTGTCCACAAGAATGCAGAAATTAGTAGCCTCATACACTGCTGGTAGAAAACCAACATGGCTCAGTGAGTGTAGAAAACAGTTCTTCGGACATTTTAAC
This sequence comes from Dinomys branickii, assembly GCA_004027595.1. Classification (NCBI taxonomy): domain Eukaryota; kingdom Metazoa; phylum Chordata; class Mammalia; order Rodentia; family Dinomyidae; genus Dinomys; species Dinomys branickii. The sequence goes on from PVLD010000830.1 coordinate 67,437, forward strand.
AGAGTCACCATAGGGTCTAGCAATTTCACTCCTACTTACATACTTAAGAGAAATGAAAACATATGTCTACCCACATGAACAGCAACAGTATTCGTCATAGCCGAACTGAAGAAGCAAGCTAAATTCCCATCAACAGACTAATGGATAAATGTGCTATATCCACACCTTGGAATCTTACTTGACAATATGGAGAAAGACTAAGCCAAAGTACAACTTGAATGACCTTTAAAAACACTACACTAAGTAAAAGAAGCCAAGAATACAGGACTCAACAGTGTGTGATTCCATTTATATAGAGTGTCCAGAACAGGCAAAGCTAGAGACAAAACACGGATTCGTGTTACCTAGCTAGAGAGCTGGGCAAGGCAGGGTTGCTTTTTCAAATAATGAAAATATTCTATAACTGATTGTGGGGGTGAATGCACCACTTCGCAAATACACTAAAAGCCACCGAAGCATATACTTTAACAGGTAAATTTATGGTACGTGAACTATAGCAACAAAGTTGTCTAAAACAGTGCACTGACAAGGTTACTTTACAAGGATATAGGCATAAAAGATCTGTGATGATAACACTTATAGACTCAAGACAACAAAAAATATGAATTTAATTTTTAAAATGTTCTTCACCTGACCCCCCACCACCACCACCACACACACACAAAGAAGAATCTAGTCCAGGTATCACTAACTTTTGATAAATCTCAAGAAAAACTGAATTTCAAATCTAAACTCATTCCTTTGGGGAAGAAAACAGCGAACAGTTACAATAGCACCTGAGAGCATCTAAAGAAGCTGATTTATGATAAAACAAATTATAGAAAAGAACTGCAAAGTACCGGATGATATTACAGAGAAAATGAGAAGTAGGCAAAACTCATGGCCCAAACAGTGTCTATTTTCTTTCCGCGCTATGTCTGCCGCATGTCTACTCTCCCCCAGCGATGCTGAGCCAGCGGGGCTCCTCCCCGTGTGTTTTAGGTACTTTGCTCAAATCCAGCTTTCTCAAGGTGACCTAAGCACAATTTATTACCAATACCAGAGTCATTACAGACACTGATTATTGTATTCTTAATGCAATTAAAGCCTCAGGACACACTAAAGTATAGGAAGGGCAGATTGTCCCTCCACTCAGCCTGCAGCTGTCACTCCTCTTTCCTCCCGTTTTATCTCCCTCTGACTCTGTAAGTAGAAACCATTCTCAATTCCACACCACCACCACCCCCACTCCCCACCCCGCACGCTCACATCTCTAACCTGACCTCTAGGTATTGGGAAATTGCTTGCTACACATACATGAGCATAGCACTTCCCGGACTTATAACCCTCTGCCATTGGAACAGACCCACTCCCCAGAGCTACCTCTTCAGCTCCACCTGCTTCCACGGCCCCTCCCCCACACTCCTTCAAGACTCCTTTTTGGTTTTATGAATCTTGTTCCCGTAAACTGGCCCCCCTTCAGTAATTTATGCCCATGCATCTTTTAACTGTCACTTTTTCAGGAAGGTTTCTTAGCTCTACAAGGAGGTCCGGTCACCTGTACATACTCTAGGGTCTGACTTGCACCGGTTTTAGCAGGGTGCAATATCACCTTTACACATAGGCTGTGTGTTTATGTATTTGCCTCCAGCCAATCTGATTTCCCTGAATACTGCACCCCAGGCCTTTGGTTGCAAAGTCTGCTTAAGTCTACACTGTGCCAGGCATTATGGTAAGCCCTCACTTTGACTGAGATTCCTTCATCCCAGCAAGTGAGGAGTTGCTAGATTAAGACTTACTCATAAAAATGATTGCTCAACTTAATGGTTTATTCCTATTATGTCACAGACAACAGAAGTATTGTTTAGCTGTGTGAGAAGCATACTTTTACGAAATGGCAAGCTGTACATGCACTGACAGAGGAATGATTTGTAGAAGTCATTGGAATGAAATGTCCTATAAAATAACCATACCATTTATAAAACCAAATGCATCACCTAGATTATAGTCACTTCGGGCTGTATGTTGTATCCATATTTGTATTTATATCAACTATCAGGTTCATTAGAAAACTAATAATTTTTAAAATCTCAGTAAAGCCTTCCACACAGGACAGATATTATGATCTGTATGTTGTGCAGAAGGCACCTGCACCACAGGGACACTTCGGTGACTTACTAAGGTTGAATGTGTGTTCCCGGGTGGGATCGAAAGCACTGAAACCGGCCTCCTCTCCATGCTTCCAGCCAGCGCCCTCCCCACGCCGCCGGGGCTCCCGTCTTAGCACCCGCCCCAGCCTCCCTCCCCAGCGCAGAGGCCGGGGCCTTGTAAAGGATACCCGAGATCTTCCCGCGCTCAGCGTCCGACTGGCGCGCACGCTCCGAGGGAGGCCCGGAGAGTTCCCAGCGCCTCCTGCGGGAAGTCGCGGCCCGGGCGGCCTCGGACGCCGTGGGCGAAGCAGACCCTGGCGCAGGCGGGTCCCAGCCGCTGAGTCGAGTGTGCGGAGGCGGCAGCGCGGATAGAAAGCCGCGCGGCTGCGCCCCCTGCCCACCGCCCTCCTGCGGCGGCCACCCGGCCCGGGCGTCCCAAGTCCCAGCACCGAGCTAGGACAACCGGGCCGCCCGGCCTTCCTCCCCTGCTTTCCCGTGCCGAGGCGCCTTGCAGGGTGCGACGCGCGCAGTTATTGTCCCTGGGAGAGGGGAGGGCCCCGATTCGGGCTTCTGAATGAACGCGTGGGAGGCATTAATGACAGTGGCGAAACATGAAAAGAACCCCTCTGCCTTGGCGCCGGCCAGGCCCCCGGGGTCGCGCCAAGTCAGCGGCCGTCCGGGTCTTCTGGGCCCCAAGCAGAAGCGCGAGGGGAGGAAGCACGGGAGGCTCTAGGTCCTGCCGCCGCGTCGCTCCCGGGACGGCCGGGTCCCGGCGCGGCGCTCTGCCCGGCCTTGCCGAGCCTGGCTAGCAGGCGCGCGCCCGGACTGGGACCGCAGATCCACTCCAGCACCTCCTGGCCGAGCTTTGTCTCGCAGAGAACCGGTCCTTACCACTCCGGGCAACCCAACTCCTCACCCCGCTCCTCTGGTAAGACGGTCACGCCTACGGTGGCCTGCACTGGGCCGCGGCAGGACGCGGGGCAGACGGGCCCCAGCGGCGCAGTGGGGCTTGGACCAGCACCTAAGGCGCGCGCAGGGCCGGGAGCTCCGGACTCACAGCCGGCGGTCCCATCGGCCTCTGCCCATCGCCCCGTCGTACCTTTGACCCGTCCAGCCGGGTCAGGTCTCTGTGGCCGCGGTGGAGCCCGGTTCCGGACCCCACTCACTGCTTCCAGCGCGCGGCCCGCGACGCGCCCCTCGTTCCCCCAGCGTATTGTCCCATCTGAGCGCGCGGGGCCAGCGCTGTGGACTGCGGAGCCCGGCGACCGGTCATCGGCTATCACTGACTACGCTCTTGTCCCATCCTTCCCTTTACACCCGCGTTTTGCACGTGCGGAGAATGTGGTGACCCCGCCGCCACCACACACACACAAATCGTGAAATCTTAGCTGTGACTTCAGGCCCTTCGTGCTCCTCTATTGGGCATCTGTTCCCCGAAAGCAGTGACCAAAAAGTAAAGACTGGCCAAGAGATAGTTAAAAAAAAAAAAAATGCTGGCAGGATTTCCGCTCGTGCTATCGAGAACTACAAATCCCAAGGAGCGCAGGGCTAGGGACGCATGTCCCCTTGGTCGTCCACTCGGAGAACGTCTTACTAAGCCTGGCCAGATGCACAGGCCAATCCCCTCGCCTGGCACCTGGGCCGGAGCCTGAGACGGATTCACCCGCAAAGGATGCTCGGGTGGCTGGGGTGACACAAGTTTATCACTGTCTCGAGGAAGAGGGTTCTTGTCCCTTTCAACAGAGCCCTAGTGGCATCCCTCACCTGGACTTGCAAACAGGCCGGGGTGACTTGGGGGCCAGCGGAGACCTGCGCGCGCGCCCCGCACAACGGGCGGTTCTTGGGGAGCCTTGTGAGCTGCTTACACGTCTTCATTCATCCGGGGGTCACTTCGAGAGTCTGTCTTGTAAATGTTTAGCATTTTGCTGCTTTACTGCTTTTTTCTGGGGAACCTCGCAGCACTTGCCGAGACCGGCGGAGAGGGGCAGCTGAGCCCCGAGAAGAGCGAAGTATGGGGCCCCGGGCTGAAAGCGAACGTAGTCCTTCCCGCCCGCTATTTCTACATTCAGGCGGTGGACGCATCAGGGAGGAGGTAAGTCGGGAAGCGACTCCTTTTCAACTGTTTAGGGTCGCAGTTAAAAGTTTCTTGCTTCAGCTTAGCTCCTCCCCAAAATTCGTCAGTCCACAGCATTTACCATTCCGGGATACAAGATGCGATCCACGTCTGGTTCCAAGGACCTTCCGCGACCCAATTTTTCTATGTAGCTTGAGAAATAATTCCGAATTATATAACGTGGCAAGTACTATTATATTGCACACCATAATGGTAGCTTTTCTTTTAGCTGTCTTTCTGGGGATACCCACATTATCAGGACAAAGCAAAGTTCCTCCATTTTACTGAAAATACTGTTTCATTAGATACGTGATGGGCTGCATCTTCCTCCGGGGTTTCCCTGATTTCAGGCAGACATTTGTGGGTCAGGAGGTTTTAAAACTTAAAAAACAATAAATGAAGTTCTCTGGAAGTACGCATCGCCTATGTGACTGTAATAAAAGTTTGTTTTATTCCAGTGAATTCAATGATTAAAATTATACTTGAGACTTATTCTTGTAATTCACATACTTCTGAATAATTGTCTTCATTATTGGCGGGTGAGGGCCAGGTATATTTTATAGGTAAAAATAGTAGGAGTAAAAAGCAAATTTTGCCATCTGGCTACAAAATAGCAAAGTTGGGGAAACTAAATACGGTTTTAATAGCAAGACCACACACTCCAAAACACGGGTGTCACTAAGATGACACCGTGTCTATTTGATTTTTGCCCATGGCTGGGTGTGATTTATAATACTGGTCTTTTTAAGACTCACTGACAGTAGTTTTCCCAAATTAAGTCATCTTTGGAAGCACCATTTGATCACAAATTCCCAGATGTGATGGGCATAAAACAAATACCTAGTGGACTGATGACAGTATTATTGCACATGGAATGCATCAATATTTCTATGCTTAATACAGGTGAGGAGTCCTAACATACCCCTTTGTGACTGTCTAAAATGAAATTGTGCTGTTGTCTTGGCCATTGTCACCCTCTGTGCTTTCTCTTCCACTTTAACGTCCAACCCTTCCATTCATTCTGGTCCTAAAGGACTAAGAGAAAAGTCGCAGGCGTGTACCAGAGGAAGAGTATGGGGGAGAACAGGAAAGACTACAGACCAAAGAGCATAATCACTGTGCACTTGCGGCCTCAAGTAATTTCTCTCTCTCTCTCTCTCTCTCTCTCTCTCTCTCTCTCTCTCTCGGTGCTTTTCCTGTCACAGATTCACATCCTCTCCAGGTGAAAAGGTGTTCCAGGTTAAAATCTCAGCCCCGGATGAGCAATTCACTCGAGTTGGAGTCCAGGTTTTAGACCGAAAGGATGGGTCCTTCATAGTAAGATACAGAATGTATGCAAGCTACAAAAATCTCAAGATAGAAGTTAAATTCCATGATCAACATGTGGCCAAATCTCCATATATTTTAAAAGGTAATTTGGAATGCAATTTTATAGCAATAGTATTTGATAACACATGTCATTGCAGTAACAAAAACGTAGCTTTATGGTTTTCACTGAAAGAAAAAAAACATAGCTGTTTCGTACCTGGAAAGCTACAGTAGGAGTCCTGGTAAAAGAGAAATCTCTCATTCAAAAGGGAGTTACATTTCACCTAAGAGCAAGAACTATTAGAGAATTCCAACCCTGAAGACATCCTATTAACAAAAATAATAATACTGTGTATATAATCATACAGGATACATTCTTAATTGGAAATAGAAGAATTAAGTAATGTTGATTGTTACTGGAATTGGACAGATCCCTTGAGGAAGGGAGAGGGCTTGCCCCTGAGAGGGGAAGTTGTTTTTGTCTTCATTCCAATGCCATTTTTCCAGGGGGGCTCTCTGGGGTTTTCTTATATAGGATGAGAGTTACCCACAGCCAGCTCCTTCCTGGCAGATGAGGCAGAATCCCCAAACAGGAGTGAAGCAGTGTATATAACAAAGGCCCCCCAAGAAAGGTAAACCTTTTTAAAGGGTCTAGGTCTCTTAGCTACAGTCTGCCAGGACCACATGGGAACTTCTACACCTTAAAAAACTATTGCCCTGTCCCCTAATGCCTGGGCCATTTGGAAATCTGAGGGTTGCAGAAAAAAATGACAGTAAAAAAAAAAAAAAAAAAAAAAAAAAAACTCATTCAGATTCAGCTATATTATGTTAGTATTATTTCTATAAATGTATATAATTTAATTATAATATTAATGAGGTAGACTAGTTTGAAAATTACCTTCTCTTTATATTTCTTCTTCAAAAAATTTTAAAAAGGCATGGAATTAGGCATGATTGTACATGTCTGTAATCCTAGCACTTTGAGTGGCTGAGGCAGGAGGATCACAAATTCAAATCCAGCCTGGATAACTGTGTGAGACCCTATCTAAAAATTAAAAATAAAGGAAGTGGTGTTGGTGATGTTGCTCAGTGCAGAGGCCCTGGGTTCAATCCCCAACACAACCAAAAAAAAATTAGTTGACTTTTGTTGTTATTGATAATTTACCCATTGAGAAAGTACCTTAGACACTTCAAGAAGCTGTTTGCATAATAGACCATTGGAATATTCATATGACTTTCATTGAAACAGAGACATTCTTTCACAGTCTTTTACCAATATTTGCTGATTCTTTTTCTTATTGTTTTTACTGGGATTCAAACTCAGGACCTTGTGCTTGCCAGGCAGGCACTTATGCCACTGAGGTACATCCCTGCCCGTTGATGATTCTTAAGCACATCAGACATAATGAATAATATCCACTGTAGAACATAAATTAGTACTTGCTGGCTTTGTTGAAGCTCATATAAATTGGACCCGAGTATAAAAACATCACAATACTTCTCCACGAAGAGCTATTAAAATACAAAGCTGATTTACTCACAATGCGCCATTGTAATAAAGGAGTATTACTTTAAAATATGCTTTCAATAAAAAACACTCCCTCCCTAACTACCTAAAATGTAGGAAGACCTCAGGTTGTGTCTTCATCATGCATTTCAGAGGCTGAGTGAAGTGTTCACTGTTGTGCTTTGTTACATATAAACAGGGCCAGTTTACCATGAGAATTGTGACTGTCCCCTGGAAGACAGTGCCACCTGGCTACAGGAGATGAGCTGCCCAGAATCCATTTCCCAGATTCAGAAAGATCTGGCACATTTCCCTGCTATTGATCCAGAAAAAATTGCAACCGAAATCCCCAAAAGATTTGGACAAAGGCAGAGTTTATGTCACTATACCTTAAAGGACAACAAGGTACAGCACTTGGTTTGAGGTTTGTTGGTTTTCATGATTTGGTTTTGTGCTGACATTTGGCTACATCTAACTAACTACATACTTTAACTAAGCATCACCCTATCAGAAATCACTGTGACAAAGCTTTGCCATAGTGAAGTCTGCCAGTTCTTTAGGACTCTCATAATAAATGTTAAATTCTCTTTTAGGTTTATATCAAGACTCACGGTGAACATGTAGGTTTTAGGATTTTCATGGATGCCATCCTGCTTTCTTTGACTAGAAAGGTAAGCATATGTTTCTTCTCAGCTGTAAGAGGCTATGTTAAACCAGGCCTTACAATTTAATTTTTCAACTAAAACTAAAAAGCACATGAAGGATATTTGTTTCTGGAGTCTTAAGTTTTCTTGCATATATTAGTTTGTAACAAAGTGTAACAAAGTGACACAAACTGAGTGGCCAAAAATAACCAAAAAAATTCATTTTTTATTAGTACATATTTGCAGTGCATAATGATTACATGCCTTGTGGGGAGTGGATACCGCATCTCTTGGCCCCTTCTCATTTACAAAAGATCCGTCCATCTCCTCATGTCCTATTATCTTTTATTTTGCTCTTTATTTATACTTTGGTTTTCTCATATAAGAGAAACCATGGGATATTTAACTTGTGTGTCTGATTTATTTCACTCAACATTAAGGTTCACCCACGTCTTGGTTACTTGTCTCTCATTGCTGGGGCAAAATACCTGATGCCCAAAATTAAGGAAGGAAAGACTTATTTACGTAGTTTGTGGAGGTTTCAGTCCATACTCGGCTGGTTCCAAGGCAGAGTGGCACACAGAGGATTTGCAGTTCTTGGCGGCAGAACGCAGCAAAGCAACAAGCGCAAACAGGAAGGAATGGAAAAGGGAGGAAAGGTGGCAAGCAGCCTCTTACCGTTCCTTACATTGTATGCAAACTACCCACCCCAGGGCAGGGCAGCACTCACACCCATAATCCCTGCAGTGGAGCAAGGATCAATCACAAATCCTAGAAGCCCACCCCATGACTGCATGAGGATTTGGGAGGACATGCAGACACAAACCATATCATTCCACTCCTGGCCCCCCAAAGACTCATGCACAACCCTTTATGCAAAAGACATTTTAGTCCAGTTCTAACACTTGCTCAAATCTTAACAATTTCAACACTGCTGAAAATTCCAAGTCTCCTCCTAAATATAAGGCAAACGCCTAGCTTTGAGCCCTGGTACAAATAAAAAGTTAGACACTTCCAACATTCAATGGCACAAAATAAACATTACCATTCCAAAAGCTACAAACGGGGATACATAGAATTGTTGGACCAAAACAATTCCAAAATCCAACATTATGTCCTGTAGTTCCATGTACAGCATCTGAAGCAATGTGTGGCACATTGTGAGCTCCAAAGGGCTTGCGTGAGTCCACCCCTACAGCACTTCTGGCGGTTACAGCTCCCACAGCTTCTCTCTTGGGCCCGCTTTGCTCCCTCCTTGCAGCCATCCTCAGACAAACCATGTTCCTGGCTATCCCAAACTTCTGAGCTCTCCAGTGCACCATTTGCTTCACACTCACAGCTTCACACACTGCCCTTTCAGGGGCACACTGCCTGGCCTCCCAGGCCTTCTGAAATCGAGGTGAAAGCCTTTTTAACCTCAGAACTCTTGCATTCTGTATGTACCTAAAAACAGCACCACATGGATGATGCCAAGGTCTACTGCCACCTGGAGCAGTAACCAAGCTTTCCTCTCTCTTGGCCATAGGAGTCGAGTGCCTGGATCGCTGGGCACACTGAATCCAATTCTGAGGAGCAAATTCTCCATGCTGCCACCATTCTGGAATATGGAGCTCTCTAGTCTTAGAGAGCTCTCAAAGCAAAGTCCTTTACCTTTGCAGGTTTCAGGCCGCAAAGGGCTAGGACTTGCTGCTTCTGGTGATGTCCTCAGGCCATCTTTTCTATTCTCTTGCTCCTTCTCAGCAATCAAGCTCAAAGCCGCCTTTGCAATCCACAGCTTTACTGCAACTTTCTTTCTAGCCAAAATCATATTTTAGATCATCCTGCTGGGCTTTTGCTCTTCATTCTTGATATAAATCTGGCTAAAAGCCCCCAACAATATCCATGCCACTGCTGCAACATTCAACTGCCTTGAAATTTCTTTTGTCAGATTAATCAGTTCGCTGCCACAGCCCTTAATCACAGTCTCAGGCAAAGTCTCTGGACACAAGAAAAAAGCAGACAAACTTTCTGCCAAGCCTTAACATACATCATCTGGAGTCCAACAACCAATGCAGTCCTTCCCAACAGAAACCTACTGAGCCTGGTCTGTACTGGCAGGATTTCTACCAGCCTTCTGGTAGAAAGAATCTCCCATACAGAATAGCCAAAGGTGTTCTAGCGCTTCTCTTTCAGGCAACATCTCTGAACCTTTCCAAACTCTTCCCACAAGCCATTTCCAAAGTCTCTGGAACCACTTGGTCAGGTATAGTCACAGCAACAAGCCCACTCCTGGTACCAAATTCTGTCTTGGTTACTTTTCTCTCATTGCTGAGACAAAATGCCCAAAAGGAATGAAGGAAAGGTTTATTTAGCTTACAGTTTGTGGAAGTTTCAGTCCATGCTTGGCTGGTTCTGAGGCAGAGTCTGAGGTTTACAGTTCCTGGCAGCAGAAGATAGCAAAGCAGCAAGAGCCAAAAGGGAGGAATGACAGGCAAGCCAGCAGCCTCTTTCTACTTCTCCTACATTGTAAACAGGCTATCCCCACCCAGGGGGCATGTAGCACTCACGTGATCTCCATGCCCTCCTTCCACAGGATGAGGATGTGTACAAAGCGCGCGCCCTGGCTTCCTGCTGAGTCTCTCAGCCAAACCTCTAGTCTCCCCAAGTTGACACAATGTATCAACCATAACACTCTCCTTGCTGGGACAAAATACCAAACACCCAAAATGGAGGAAAGATTTGTTTACAGTTCATGACAGTGGACCACAGCAAAGTAACAAGCACAAACGGAGGAATGGCGTCAAGCAGCCTCTTTCCCTTCCTTACAATGCATGCAAACTACTCACCCCAGGACAGGGTAGCATTCACACCCACTATCCCTGCATTGGAGCATGGATCAATCACAAATCCTAGAATCCCGCCCATGACTGTATGAGGAGTTGGGGAGACATGCAGACACAAACCATAGCAACCCATTTTCCTACAAATGACTCAAATTTCTCTTTATTTATAGTAGACCAATATGCCATCAAGTATAAATTTCACATTTTGTCCATTCGTCTGCTGATAGGTATCAATAAGGCTGTTTCCAAGATAGTTATTATCAGGTGTGCTGCTATAAACACAGGTAGACATGTAAGTCACTGAAATTTATTCACAATTCTGGAAGGCAGAATCCCAAAAGCAAAGTGTCAGCAGGGTTGTGCTCCCTTTGAGGCCCTGGACGCCGTCCTTCCCTGGCTTCCAGTGCTGACCCTCAGTCCGCAGTGCTCCCTTGTTTGGAGCAGCATCGTGGTCTTTCTACTTGTTATCATGGGGCTTCTCCCCTCATGAGTCTGCATCTCTTCCCATAAGGACCCCAGTAACATTGTGTGAATGGCCCAGGAGCCTCCATTGTGACCTTATCTTAACTGTTTGCATCTGCAAGGACCCCATTCCTAAATAAGTACATTCTGAAATACTGGGGCTTAGGATTTTAACAGTTCCCCCCCAAAAATGTCTAATAAATAAGAAAAAATAATGTATAATAAGTTTATTTTGATACTGATCCAACTTTGAGCCCACAGGAGGCTTGCCTGAGACCACACCCATTCCTTAGCCTAACGTGCAAGCAGAGTTCAGTGGAACACTCTGATGGCAGTGTATAAATGGATGTGAAAATTTGTGTCAGCATTTTCACCAGTGGCATAGGTGTTTATGTATAAGCTATTATATTATTATGTATTTGTTGAATAATGTATACACATGTGATTGAAGTACTTACGTGAAATCATAGCACCTTCTCAAAATTGTTAAGCATATGCAGTCAGTTAATTCTGAATGAAGGGTTTTAGTATGACTACTATGCCTCCTCTAGGCTAAGACGTCAGGATATTGGCCAATATGCTTTTGCTTCTCTGTGTCGATACCTGGAAAAATAAGAATTGTCTCCAAGGCTCCCATTTTTCAAGATTATTTTCAAACTAACATAGTTCTTAATGAAAATATATATTACAGTGATCAAAAACTACAGTCAATGGTTAAATTTTTAAAAATTCATTATAATGAAAGACACACAGCCATCCGCTCCCCTCCAACCACCCTCTATACCCCACTGGTCTTGGCACTTCCCAAAGCAGTTCTGAAAGTCCACTTTCATGAATGTCCTTACAAAATGTGCTAAAAAATGTAGTGGCTGCTGCTGCCGAGTTCTATCTACCTCACAGGAAAGCAGGCTTATAAAACCATAAAGGGTTCTTTACCCACCTTACCTACCAGAGCTGGCCCCATGTGACTTCTGGCTCCTGCCCAAAGTCAAAATGACCGTGAAAGGCAAACCCTGTGAATCAATTCACAACACCAAGGCAGCCACCAGAGCGTAACTAATGACACTCCCACCAAACGACTTTCAGAACTGCTTCGGAGAGAGGCAGGAACGATAGAAGAAAGCATTCAAAGCCAGAGGGACTTCTGCAGGGGACTGATGGCAGCACATCTTTGACTAAAATATTTTTTGTTTAAACACGTGTAGTATCTCTTACTTTGTAAATCCTCCAGGCATTTTCAGCGGCTACATAAAGTAGGTTCTGACATGTTCGCACCATTTGTTAGTAGAGACTGCGTAGCTTGGAAGTTAGTGTGCTGGAGATGATGTTAGGTTGCCTGAACTCAAATCCTTTTACCTCCACCTACCTAGTGTGTGTGTTATTAAGCGGAAGCATCTGGCTCATGAACGAGAGTCACAAACTAGAATCAGAGTTCCGATGCTGTTTTTTACGTTACTTTCCAATAATGCTCTTTCTGGCTTTGATCGTCTTCGTGTCTCATGGCAGTGTGAGAGCAGAGATTACCTTTGCTCCCTCATCCCTTTTGCGTAAGTCTGTTGATCAGTTTGGATGCTCGGAAACAGGATTTGTATTCATATGAGCATATTCTGAAACATCACGCTCTGTGCAAACTGTGGTAGTCCTCATTGCCTGGAGCTTGTAAGCCGGGTGCAGTGCTGACTTGAACTGATAAACACAAAGCATCACGCGGTGCAAGAAGCATGAATCAGCTCTTTCTTTTCTCCTAGGTGAAGATGCCAGATGTGGAGTTTTTTGTTAATTTAGGAGACTGGCCATTGGAAAGAAAGAAATCTAACTCAAACATCCACCCCATCTTTTCCTGGTGTGGCTCCACAGATTCCAGGGATATCGTGATGCCGACCTATGACTTGACTGACTCTGTTCTAGAAACCATGGGCCGGTGAGAGTGGTTTGTTCTCTTTGGTGAGTTTTTTTCCACTCGCCTTTGCAATGTGACAATATGAGAGGAAGGTGTGTTGCGCTCTCTGTCTTCCAGAGTCAGTCTGGATATGATGTCTGTGCAAGCCAACACGGGGCCTCCCTGGGAAAGCAAGAACTCCACAGCCCTCTGGAGAGGCCGCGACAGCCGCAAAGAGAGACTTGAACTGGTGAAGCTCAGCAGAAAACACCCAGAACTCATCGATGCTGCTTTCACCAACTTTTTCTTCTTCAAACATGATGAGAACCTGTATGGTCCCATTGTGAAACACATCTCATTTTTCGATTTCTTCAAGGTATGACATCATCAACACCAGCATTTTCTGCCAAAATCGCACCTCAGGGAAGGGAAATGGAAGCCTGTAAATGACAGAGAACAGGAGAGATGAGCACAAACTGTAGTGAGTACAGAGGCGTGGAGGTCCCAAGGACAAGTTCCGCAGCCCAGGACCGTTATGCCTGGGTGAGCTTAGGATGGGGAAAAGTATAATTTCCCCTCTGTCTAACTCTTCAAATAAGCCCATATCCACTCAGATCCATTTTATTAATACATGCATTCCAGTCATTGTACAGTTACTTCTCCCCAGAACCACAACATCATGACAAGACATCTCTTGGTAGGCCTCCCGCTGGGGGCTAACAGGAAAGGCATCCAGATGTCCTGCCCGGGAACTCTGGGGAGGAAGGACTGTTTCTGGCACCCAGAATGGGTATTGCTCTTGTTTCCCCGGGAGTAATCCTTCTTCCCGATGACTCCCTTTCCTCAACAGACGCATGCTGCCTGCCCTCTAGACCACCGGGTGGTTTCTGAATTCCCCTTGGGTGGAAAGAAAGATGAGCAAAAGGTAGTCACTCATCCCGTGGCTCGGGGAAGACAAGCGATTAGCAAGCTGCGTCTGCCCAGATTTTCTTCTGGGTTCCATGGTAGTAGGCACACTTCAAAAATGTCATACTTTTTTCCATATGCATAGCTCAAAGTTGATGTTCAGTTTTTGTTTTGCTGAAGTGGGAACTGAACCAGGGCCTCCACACTGAGCTGCACACTCGGCCCCTTATTTATTTATTTACTTACTTGTTTATTTACTTATTTAGGATTTTGGGTCAGGGTCTAGGTCACTAAATTGCCTAGGCTTTGCTTGAACTTGATGTCCTCTTCCCTCAGCCTCCCAGAGTACTGGGATTACATATTCTTCCACACCTGCCATAGCACAAAGATTTTTGAAAGAAGTGATTATAGCTAAAGAAAGTTATTTAGGCCGGGCATGGTGGCACACTTCTGTAAACTCAGCACTCGGGAGGCTGAGGCAGGAGAATCGTTGCGAGTTCGAGACCAGCTTGGGCTACAAAGTGAGCTCAAAGCCAGCCTGAACTGCATAGCAAGACCCTGTCTCAAAAAAACTGAGTACATAAATATGTACATACATATATACATACATAAATAAATAGAGTTATTTATTAGCCAGCCCTTCATGGGAGTGCTGCCATATCATGCCTTGGCTTTTCCTGCCTGTTGAATTTTCTACAACTAAGGCCGTTGATTATCACCGTTCTATGGATATTTTTGCTCATAGATGTTCTTGCCTGGAGCTTGCTAATTTCCTTAAAACGTTTGGCCATCTGCTGTTTAAAACATACAGTTAACTTGGGGTAGAATGTGGTTCACATCATTAGGTTCACATGTGTAATCAGTACAGAAGGAAAGGAATTTCAGAGTCACAGATGTTGTAGCCTAGGACACTGTCTTGTCTTACTGGCTGCTCCAGGCATTCGATTTTTGTCTCCCTTGTGAAATTTAGGGCCATATCAAAATGGACACTCCGCTCCACATCCACAGGGTGAAGGCAGTGGGCAATGGCCAGCCAGTTCTTTAATCTGAGGATGGCAGATTAATGTGTAGAATGGGAAGGAGAAGATAGAATGGAAAGTGAGGATTTAACAGAGGATTCTGCTACTCTACTACTGTTCTACAGCATAAGTACCAAATAAATATTGATGGCACTGTAGCAGCCTATCGCCTGCCCTATCTCCTGGTGGGCGACAGTGTTGTGCTGAAGCAGGACTCCATCTACTACGAGCACTTTTACAATGAGCTGCAGCCCTGGAAACACTATATTCCAGTTAAAAGCAACCTGAGCGACCTGCTGGAAAAACTTGAATGGGCCAAAGGTCATGACGAAGAGGTAAGATCTAGAAGGCTTATTCCCATTTGTAGCCCAATGTCCCAGGCGCATTTGAAATACCTTGTGCCCGAAGAGTGCCTAGGATACATCTTCTACTTTACACAGAAGCTGCCTATTCACGGAGAGTACAGCAGTTCCTCTTGCAGGGAACACAGCCATTGCACCCTGGATTAACTGTCCACTGTGCACGAGAAACAAAATCTGCACCATGGCCTTGATTATGCTTGGTTTTTGAGCCACAAGCTCTGCCTGTAGTAGCGATGTGGAAATTAAGGTAGCCATGCCAGCAGGAGGTGTCCCTAACTCCACTGCAGAGTCATAGGAGGGATTATATGAACAAGATACAAGGTCATTGCTTGCTGAGAACTGTGCAGGCAGTGCATTAATATAGTGTCACCTTGAACTTACTGACAAAGTAATTGTTACCTCGCCTGGTGTGTATCTTCTGTCTCCCTGTCCAGGAGAAGCCTAATTCTAAGACGCCCAATATAACTTCTCAGATTTTCAAGTCTTAAAAACCTCCCTTTGGTTTGAACAGACTCACTGTTAAATATTCTTTTTGCAATGCGGGACTACCCTGAAGGGTATGTTTCTTGCTACTGACTCACTGTGACACACTGTAAACATCTGTTTGCATATGTCTGCATGGGAAGAAATATATTCCATTAAAAGATTTTTTAAAATTTCCCTAGGCAAAGAAGATTGCAAAAGCAGGGCAAGAATATGCAAGAAACAATCTCATGGGTGATGACATATTCTGTTATTATTTTAAACTCTTCCAGGTCAGTATTTGTCAAATGGTCATATAACTGTGTTACTGGCAAACAATATTTCATTATCATTTATCAAATCGTCATATAACTGTGTTACTGGCAAGTAATATTTCATTATCAATTTCTAAAAGTATGTTAATATAAAAAGATACTTGTGCCTCTGTGGGTGAAAGTCATGGATAGATATTAAGTAATAAGAAGAAGAATTTGATAGCTCAGTGGCACAAGTGCCTGCCTGGCAAGTTTAAGGCCCTGAGTTCAATTCCTGGTACCCTCCCCCAAAAAAAGACATAATTAGTTGAAAACCAAAGATAAAATGATAGTGTTACAATATCAAGTAAAATATATTTAAATTAGAGTAATATGGCATCTGATTACAAAATTGGCCTCCAATCTCACAATATTACAGGATTTGTTTTCCTGTTATACTGCTGCTGCCCTAACCTTTTGTTGTGTTTCTGGTTTTTGCGTTGTTCTGTATTTGTGAAAACAATACAAGGCATGTTTGGGCCTCTTTTCCTGTCCTCAAATTTTTCTTGAAAATTATCTTCGTGGGCCCAGCATTTAGTAATTGTAATCAAAGTACACCAGACATTTTTAAAGTTTCGTTTAAAAAGCACAGCAGGAAACAAATGATTTGCTAATGATAGTAGTATAGTAGATTAAGATTTTTGTCGCAGATATTGAATTCCATGTGCTAGGCTGTACTACAGAGTGAAGTTGGTCTATTTCTGGTCTGTACTGCCCGCTCCCATTTTATAACCTTCCCTAGAAGATGATGAAGGGTTGGGTTGAGTTGACTGTCAGAGAATGAACTGGGTGATTTGCTATGCAAATTTCCAAAGCTCCACTGGTTAGTGTTCATTTATTTAATTTTTAGCATTAGTGCCTAACATAGTATCTGTCCCAGACCAAGAACATAGTAAGATGAGGCGGGAAGGCAGCACTAGTCTCTGTGTCCAAACTCTCATTGTGGGGAAGATCTTGTGCAAAATTATTTCCATTAAAGAAGCAGATGGTGGTAAAATAGGTAGATAGATAGATGCCGCCACTTATGACTCTATGAGTTCGGGACAGAGTCCTAAGAAGTCTGTTAGGAAGAGACAGAGTCAAAGAACAGCCAAGACTTAGACTCCGTTGCTGGGTGATGTGAGGTTGTTTAGAGAGGGTTTTGTATGAATAATTCCACACAAGTGAGTTAAGTGACAACTGGTCTATAAATTCCAGTCCCTCTTGCTGGCAAATATACTTATGCAGAAGGAATTCTTCCCTATTGCTGCTTTACAGGAGTATGCCAACTTGCAAGTGAGCGAACCCCAGATCAGAGAGGGCATGAAGAAGGTAGAACCACAGACTGAGGATGACCTCTTCCCCTGCTCATGCCACAGGAAAAAGGTAACAGAGCTGACCTCATCAGGGACAGCACAAATGCTGGGCTAAGTTTGCATCCATTCTTCTGGCCACTCAGTCAGATAACAAGTTTGAGTTCCCTCTGAGGCCTCCGAGCAACTCCATCTACCAGAGCGATGGATGTAGTAGAAAATAACAGGGTAAAAGAAAGGGCGCTAAAGTGCAGTGGGGTGAGAAGGTGGATTAGCTCCCAGGCAAAGCTGAGGGAAGCCTTTCTTAACATGTGAATTCAGATCATGTGGCCTTCAAATAGATGTTTACATTTGGAAAGTATTTTTGCATAGATCAACCCCCCATGAGATAGTTTTGGCCAGTTTCATCATCCCAGTACACAGATGCAAAAAACATACAACTATGATGTCCATGTCATCAGATTATTCATTTCAAGGCAGCCTCTGTTGCTATCACTAGCTAATGTCTCCTTGTGTATCAGGCAGATTCACACCCATACTTGTAAGGCTAAAAAGGACCTTAGACACTATGTAGTCATTTCTTTATTTTATGGTTAACAGAAATGAAACCAAAAAAGATTTCAGCTAAAATCATCTAACAAAGTAAAAACCAGTCTCTCCTCATCAGATTGTGTGTGCATCTTTGTACATGGAGACATGGTGTGATGGGGTCATGTTTTACTTGTAGTTCATTTGAAAGAATACAGATTCGTAAATTGAGGTGTGTGTGTGTTTAAGTATGCTGGCTTGACATTATTGTAAGCAATGCTATCATATTTCTGAATGAATAAACTCAAAGCTGGGGTATCATAATAAAAGATGAGAAGTAGATTTGGCAATACTTCTCAAAAGCATTTAAAGAAGGGAGGTGACTCTAGGCCCCACCAGTGTGTCAGAACCAGTTTATATGTGCTTACTGGTTATTAAATATTCAGGAATTGTGTACATTAAGGAAGGTTTAGGTAGCCTGGGATCCGCCTCATGGGAGTGTTTATACTGCGACAGGCAGCACACACTAAAGATCAGAATGTTGGCTGTTTTGAGTGTCTTCATCATTTTTGGACAACTGATCCACCACCAACTCACTGGCTTTGAATGATCCATCACCAGTGTTAACTCCTGCAATGCTGTGAGACCAGAAAAATCACATAAAGCCAGTCATGAAACAGGAATTGCAAATCAAAGGGTCCCCTTCACTAAGTTCCTGATTTGGTATCACAGTATTTTTTTTTTCAGTTTGGCTGTAAAAAAGACTATGCAGCTTTCTTTCTCCACTGCTGTTTATTGTTTTAATTGTTATCTAAGTTATTTAGAGGAGTTACCAAGTCAGTATCTTGCGCTGATTAGTGGAAATTGGGGGCAGAATTGTAGCTCTGTTCACTTCTTGTTCTTTGTGCGCCCCAGCCCTTTGCTGATAATGTTCCGAACATAGGCTGGGGGTGGTTTGCCTTTCCCTTTGGCAGCCCTGTGAAACACACCGAGATTTTACCAGTGGGCCTTTGTGATCTTCCAGAAATAGTTTTGGGCCCTGAAAGTATTTAGCAACAGCTTAGCTTTATTTTTCCCTCCTCTCATCTTCAGACAAAAATAATTGACTAATGTAAGCTCTCTGGGCGCGTATCTTCTCGATGGCACTAAATAATTTGTTTCTTGACTACAGACCAAAGATGAACTCTGACCTGCAAAATACCTTCCATTCAAATAATGGTGCTCTGAAGACTCTTCTTAACTGAAAAAGAAGAATATTTTTCAAGTATTAGTTGCACAGACAATATAAAATCTGTGAGATCATTTTCAGTATGAAGATATTTCTGCTTATGCAGTATTCGCATGACTGAAAAAGTACATTTTTAGAATTTTATAATAAAATGACATTTATTTAAAAAGCCTGTGCTGTGCTGATTATTAGCTGCATTTTGACTGGGGAGCAGTAAAAGAAAAGGAATCTGATTCCTTTACTCACTCAGCCTGCCCACAACCTGCCCTGACGTCATTTGCTATAGTAAGCAGCAAACCCCAGTCTACTCAGTCACGACAAACCTCATTCTACCTGGTAAATCCTATGGGTTCCTCCACCTCTGCCTTGAGTGAAAACTCCCACCCCTTCCTAATGTGAACCTGGAGATCTGGCAAAACCAAACCCCTCACAGTTCCATGTACGCCTGCCTCCTTGCCATCCTTGATTCTGCTTTTCCCTTCCTCTGTGGTGCCATAATCTGCTCATCATCCTGCTGGGACACATCCTGCAGTGCTCGCTGCAGGGTATCGGTCGTCACCTCCTCCTGACCTCTCCCTCTGCATTTCGTTTACCTTCTGTTCACCTTTTCTGTCTGGTCACTGTCTGTGGGTTGTCTCTCTTCCTCGCCATATCTGAGGTAACTTGACTGCCATACTTTTCTTCACTGTGATTCTAGGGCCCAACAATGTGCCTGCAACTAAAAGGCGAACAGTGGGTGAATGAACGAATGAAAGAAAATCGCTTTGAAATGAAGTTAAAGAATTAGAATTAAAAACAAACTAAAAATCCCAACACCAAAGCTGATCCTCTGCAAAATATTTTTACCAAGTCATCTCCTTTCCATTCATCTTCCAGTTAATCTTTTATAATTTTTAAAATTGTCTACAGACAAGGTTCTAAAACATAGCTACAGTTTTAAAGTAATTATAAGAAAATATTGATGTAACCATGGACAAAAGATTGTTCACTTGACTAAACTTTTATCAGACTCCTGAACCTTCCCCAAGGCCTATCTGTACACTTCTTTGTAAGATTCAGGTTTGGCAAGAACCCTGCTGAGGGAGTTTAACAAAAAACCCATATCTAATCACTTGCCAAAAATAATAACTCACTATATCTTACTTGTCATTTCTCTAGTAGTGAGGCTGATCATCTTTTCATATGCTTATGAGCCATTTGTGTTGCTTTCCTGTACAATTTTTTTTCCTCTGCCCATTTTAATACTAAGTTGTTTGACTTCCTGGTGAATTCTAGAAGTATATTTTGGAGCTGGTCCTTTGTTGGTTGTATTTACTACCTACCTCTTATTTTGTGGCATTTTTATTAGCATTGCTATGTCTTTTATGGCTCAAAAGATCATGACTTGAATGTAGAAAATATATCAATCTTTTCTTTATGGCTAACGCTCCTTGAATCTGGTTGAAGAAATCCTTCCCTAGCCAGCATGATCATGCATTTCACCAAAAAGTTTGGTAGGTGTTGAGCGTACACTAAGGTACAGTATTTAACAGTATCAGCTATTAGGGAAGTGAAAATGAAAGGCATGTTGAGCTATTATAAAACGTGTGAGAATGATTCAGAATGATTAGATAAAAAAATACAACTCCAAATGCTGGCAAGTATGAAAAGCTTGGATGAAGAGCTCCACATTTATTAATAAAGGGAATTTAAAATGGCACAGTTACTCTGGGAAAGTGATTAGAAATTCCTACAACTCAGCACTGGCACTTGGCATTTGTCCCAGAGAAATGAAGACTTTTGTTCATACAAAACACTGTACACAAATGCTTACAGCAGGTTTATCTATAACAGCCTTAAGCTGGAAATGGCCAAACGTTCATTACTGGGTGAAAGACTGGACAGCCAATGGTATGTCCACACCATGAAACAGTGTTCAGTGTTAAAAAGAAAAAGCGACTGATGCATATAACATTGTGGGTGAATCTTAGAGAATTAACACTGAGGGAGAAAAAGGCCAAAGGCTACACAATATATGATTCCACTTACATGACACTTGTCTTTTTCTTTTTGAGACAGGGTTTCTTTATGCAGTTTCAGACTGGCCTTGACCTCACTTTGTAGCCCAGGCTGGCCTTAAAGTCTCAGTGATCCTCCTGTCTCAGCCTCCCTGAGTGTTGAGATTACAGGCTGCACCACTACACTGTCCTACCTTTCTTGAAATGACAAAATTATAGAAATGAGGAGTAGATGGGTGGTTGTCAGAGCTTAAGAGGGGCTGGGCAGGAGGGAAGCTGGTAGAGCTAAAAGAGGGATATCTGGGGATCCCATATTCTGGTGTAATGCGGTGATGCAGTATTGTGGGATGTTCCTATTGAGGGAAGCTGAGCTGAGGGCACACAGATCTGTGTAAATAATGCAATGTTACAATTGCTTGTGGATATATAATTTCCAAATTAAATCATCAATTAAAATTACATTAAAAAAGAAATCTTTAACTCAAGGTCCTTTGTGTCTCCTATATGAGTTGCTTAGTGCTGCCTCAACAAATAACCACACTTGGTAGACAGCAGAATCTTGTTCTCTCGCGGTTCTGGAGCTAGAAGTCTGAAATCAAGGCACTGGCAGTGCTGGTTCCTCTGGAAGCATGAAGGGAGAATCCCTTCCCAGGCCTTCTTTTCAACTTTATCCCAAGAGAGATGCCATTTCAGTCCATCACAGTCACACTGCCATGAATGCCTGTGTGTTCCCTGGACCTCAAGTGATGGACACATTAGACTGGCAGGAATTTCTGTAAAGAACATGGCCTTTTGTAGTAAAAATATTAAAAAGTAGGAATTGACAGGTTGAGAGTCCTAATCGATCCTACTTGTCTTATAAATCTATTAATTCTAAATGAGGAAAGATGAGATTCCAGTGAGGAGTTTGAGAATAACTCAGGCTATTGACCTGGGAGTGTGTGATCCTGTAGGTGACAAACTTGCACCTCTCCTCCGTGAATACCTATCAAAGTTTGGATTAGAAAACTGAAATTTGCAATTTGATCATTTGAACTAAAGCATGAGGAATTGAATTGAAAGATTCACATGCTCATGGAAACATAAAAGTTTCCCCTCTCAAAAAAAATTGTTCTGTAACTTGATGTCTCACTCAATAATACATCACTACATTCTGTTTTATTTCCTGGAAAAAATAAATCTTATGAGTAGGGGATAGGATAGTGGTACAGCTGTAAGGAGTAGATGTCTTGCTTACTTTTCTCTTGTTGCTGAGACAAAGTACCTCACACCCAGAATTAAGGAAGGAAAGGTTTATTTAGCTCACAGTTTGTGGAAGTTTCATTCCATACTTGGCTGGCTCCAAGGGAGAGTGGCACATGGCAAATGGCAAGAAAAGCAGCAAAAGGAGCAAAAGCAGCAAAAGCAAGAGGGAGGAGTGGCAGAAACCAACCTCCTTCCCCCACTTACATTGTATGAAATGACCAGCCCCAGGGTAGGTGTAGCACTCACATCTATAATTCCAACACTGGACCATAAATTAATCATAAATCTAGAAGCCCACCTCACAACTGCATGAGGAATTGGGGGCATGTGCAGACACCAACCATAACAGTAGCTCAAGGGGTACTTTGGGTGGTGGCTTATTCTTGTACCAGGTTTTATTGGTAATTATACGAATATAAACAAAATAGAGCTAAAACTACATGCAGTCAAAGGCATGTCTAAGTGATGATATTTGAGTGAGCTCTGTGCCCTGTATGAACATCACGTTCCTGTGTTCTACTCTCGTTATGCAAGATTCTACCCCTGGGGGAATCTGAGTGCAGGGTTTGGGGATCTAGTGGATATAATGGGTTTCTTGGATATAATTTTGTAACTTCCCACAGAGATATAATTATTCCACAAGTTTAGAATAATAATTTACTTTTAATAAAAAACAAAAGTAATGCCTCTTCATAACTTTTTAAAAATTAACTCTTTCCAATGCCTATCCTTTTCTCAGTAGAACCACCATTGATATGCAGACCTCTGCACATTTTCCAGAATATACAAACATACAGGAGAAGTCTGGCACAGTGCCAGACCGTGCTAAGTCATTAGATCCACTCTGTTCCTGCTAATTTTCATCGACGCCAAAACTTTCTGGTGAATTTACTGAGCCAAAGGCGATGGGTGATTTAAATTGCATTTGTCCTATTACCTAACATTTATTTTTCTTTTTTTATAATGTGGGTTTCTCACATAAGAGAAACCATGTGATATTTAAACTTAGGTGTCTGATTTATTTCCTTTAACATTATGGTCTCAAGGTGCATCCATTTTCCTATGAATGACTCAGATTCATCGCGCTGTGTGACAGGGTAGCAGCCCAATGCCACCTTCATAAATACATTTTCCTTATCCATTTATCTGATGGACACATAGGCCATTTCCAAGACTTAGCTAATATGAATTGCTGCTATAAATATGGGTGTGCATATATCACTGTAATATGTCTTTAACTCTTTTGGGAAGACACCTAGGAGGGGAATACTGGACTGAATGGAATTCCTTGTAATTTATTTTGAGGACTCTCCATACCGATTTTTGTAATGGTTGTACTAGCTTACATTTCTCCCAACAATGACTATGTGGGGTGCTATATACATCACTTATCTGTATGTTTCTTTCTTTCCCAATATTTGTGAACTTTCCTGCTATTATTTTTATAAACAGATTTTTTAATTTGTAATTTTTATGTTTTATCCCCTTTTCCTCTCCCTTCCTTTTCCTGTAAGTAAACAGGTTGGTTTTCGTTTTCTTGCTTTTTGTGTGTGCAGGCGCACTTCGGTTGTCTTCTGATTTTCATTTACTCTCATTAATCTCAGCTTAGCCTTTGTTGTGTCCTCTAACAGACGTTGAATCCACTCTTCACGTTCTCTTGCTGTTTTGGAGGTGTCTCTCAGTAACTGGTCTTGAAAACATTCTTATCTCTAATCCCAACATTTTGTCTTTACATTGGTCACTTCTGCAGCTATATTTTCAATGTAATTTTTCTTACTTTGATTTCTGTTTGGGAACTGAAGCTTCCTGATTGTTTATTCCCTTCATTATCTAATTGATTAGATTTTCTGTGAGCTCCCCAAAAGCACCTCACTGATCTGTTTTTTAATCTGTTTTGTTAGTGTTTCAAATACTTCAGCTGTGTTGCTTTAGATTTCCTCCCCCTCACCATGGATCAGCTTTGCGGAAATTGGGAGTTTGGAGATACATTTTGTTTCTTTGTCTTGTTATGTTTTTGTCTTGTTTTGTTTTGTTTAGGTACTTAGTTGCTTATAGTGGAAAGACTTTCTTGCTAGTATGGAGAGCTCTTCAGCGACACACACAGGGCATGGCTAACTCCAGTCCTTTACCTCTGTCCCAATTCGCAATCACCTCTGTCAGTACGAAAGGGAAGGATGCTGTATAATTGGCCCAGAATCCTGTTCTCTGGGAATGGACCCCTGTGTTAATGTCACGAAGGCAATCACTATTGCCAAACAGAGAAAACCTATTAATACAACAACTCTGTGACCCAACAATATCAAGTAAATCAGCAACAGAAACATTGCCCAAGAAACACTGGATAATGACATACCATACCACTCATCATTTCAGAAAAGAAATCTACAATTATCATACAAACTCTAAGACAAACCAAGTATTGACATACACCAAATTTGTTAAAATGTGTTAACTATACCTCCACTAATAATGGAATAGAATTCACTGGTAGTAGCATAGGGTTAACTACTTAAGGATTTTTTAAAATCAAAATTTCATGTGATAAAGGTGACTGTTGTTCAATCCTGGCACCCGGCTGTTAGTGGGCAAAGTTCCAGATTCATGCACAGGAGCTGGGCTGGAATTTCTGCACTCCAGGGACTGGGTCGCAGCCGGTAGTGGGCTGTCAGTGCTGTGGCAACAGAGACACACTGGACCTCCTGTGCTTTGCTCACCTCGAATATATGGGATCTCAGGTGGCCCAGGCAAGCCTTGAGGACCACAGAAGTGTGGCCCTGCTGTCTCCCTGCCCTCAGTTACCCCAGGTGGGGAATAGCTGGTGACACCACCCATGCACAGTTTGGCCTTTGACATTCAGCTACACTGCATCCACTAGGACAGTTGCAACCACGTTTCAAATCTCAAGTGACCCGGCCTAGAATCTTGCTGGGAAAAGTTTTCCAATAGGACCTTACTCAGTGGGCCAGCAAGCCCTGTCACCTGCAAAGCCAGATGCAGCTGGTAAAGGAGCACAGATGCTACCTGATTAGGAGGTGTTGTGGCATAAGCAGCGGTGACACAAGCCACTGCACCATCCACAGGAGAGGGCAGCACACAGCAGCCCCCGGATGCTGAAGCCGTGGCCCATTTCCTTCCCTGCTACCTCCCAGTTAACAGACCCAGGATGGCGCTCTTTATTAAATTTCGTAGATATGTATTTGCAAACTTTACATGACGGCAAAGAGACAAACATCACCCACACATTCTTCTCCAAGTTTCTAGTGCAGAAGGAAACCAGAAAGACAACTTTTCAGAGATTTCCATCTGAACCCCTGCCTGGCTTAATGATTATGTTCTGAAGTGTACAGGGCATTGGGAATGGGAGGATGCAAAAAGAGAAATTTGAAAAATTAAACAATGGTAGAGGATAAGGCAGAGAAAAATGAGACAGTATCCTATTATGGAGTAGAAGGATATTTATAGAATTAGATAAAGATAACAGCAAAAGCATCTAGACATAGGAGATAAAAAATAAAATAGAAAATTTTTAAAAAGGTCACCATATACTTTTTTTGGTATCAGGAATCAAACTCAGGACCTTGCGTTTGCCAGATAGGCACTTATGCTGCTGAGCTATATTCCTGGCCCTTGAAAATTAAAAAAAAAGGAAAATAAAAAAATAGAAAATATTAAAAGAGCCAGGCATGGTGGCACATGCCTGTAATCCCAGCGCTTGGGAGGCTGAGACAGGAGGATCCCAGTGAGTTCGAGGCCAGCCTGGGCTGCATAAACAAGTTCAATTCCAGTCTGAACTACATAGCGAGACACTTTCTCAAAAACAAAGCAAAACAACAACAAAGGAAAACATTAAAAGAAAAAAGAAAAAGGAAAAAGAGAAAAATGAAAAAGAAAAAAGAAAATGAGTCCAAAAATAAGAGAAAAAAATGTTCTCTGAGTTTTTGAATGAGCAATTTCCTTCTAGGATCTGCAGTTTTGGAGTCTAGCAAGTCTTTTCTTCACCCAGCCTTCTAGCTTGTGGGACCATTATGTGCACTCCCTATTTTAAAGGCCCCTCTCCTTACTCAAAGCTGTGGCAAAGTCCACAGCAGATACAGCCTGGTCCATGTTGTTGGACAGGAAAGGCAGTCAGACCTCGGATCTGTGCTAGATGTAGGCAGTAGGGCAAGGATTCAGGAACTTAATGCTCCAGGCACTTTCAGGCCCTGCTGTTTCTGACCGTGACTCAGACCATGCCTGGCTTCTCAAGGCAAGGGCCATGGCCTATCACCTTCCTAAGGGTCTCTTTGTAGCCCAGTCCCTGTCCCCAGCTATCTGCTGTGACTGTCCCAACTCAGTCACTGTGGGATGTCAACCCTTAGAACCCAGAAGTAAAGTTGTCTTTTAGGTGTTCTGAGTCTCAGATTTAAATAATCAGCCCCTTCTCAAAATACCACCTGATCAAACACTCTCTAGCAATATGGTGGGCACCATGGTAGAATCCCTCCCCAGCTGTTGCCTGCCATAGGGAAGGAGTCCTCTCGGAACAAAACCCCACACTGTTTTTGCAGTTCACAAAGGCCATAGGCACTTCATCTTGCCTCTGGGAGCCCGGATCCGTTCCCTGTGAGGCAGAAGAGCCAGGGAGAGACTCCAAATTATTTCCTTTCCTCTGTGTTGTGGACCACCTTTCCAACTCTGTTGCTTCTAATTTTCCTGCCAGCTCCTTCCTGATTGCCAGCACTCTGCTTCTACTTTTCTTAAATAACAAATCGCTATTTTCCAATGTCTGGATTCCAGATCTCAGAGACTATCAATCACTGATTACCCATACCAGTGATAGCTGTTTCTTTCCCCCTGGGTAATTTAAATTTCTATAGATAAATAAGAAAAATCTACATAATCTATGTTCTCATTAATGGAGTATTTAATCCCATTTTCCTATATGATCAACAACTGGATAGTTTTCCCTTTTTTTCCAGTTTAAATTAAAAATTGGTTTTTAAGATGTTTTTCTGGTTACAACACTGAATTTAATATTTCTTTGATTTTTAATGATTTCATCAAATTTTCGAATTTCTTCTTACTGCTATATTTCAAACTTTTGTTGAATGCATATCAACCTTTTGTTGTTCCTTGCAAATATTTCCCAGTCTTTTTGGTCCTTTGACTTTGCTTACAATTTTCTTTTTTTTTTTTTTTCTTTTTGTGCCAGAGATTGAACTCAGGACCTTGTGCTTGGCAGGCAGGCGCTTGTACTCCTGAGCTATATCCCCAGCCCCTTACAATGTCTATCTCAGCATAGAACTTATTTTTCTATGTTAAGATCTGTCAGTCTTCCATATTAGAGTTAGACAGGCCTTCTTCTAATGAAATTCTTTAAATTTTCAACTTTCCTTAAAATATTACTCTACAGAATTTCAGTATCTTTTGATATCTCAAGTATAGAATCATCTTTATTTTTCTCCTAACTGCTCTTTTAAATATTTATCTTGTTTATTCTTCTAATTGCACATTGGAACCACTTAGTCAAGGAGTATAAAAATTTCCAGGTGAAATTTCTTTTATTTGAATAGTTGACAGAAATGATTATGTTTATATGTATTTCTGCAACCAAGAAAGTGCTACATATGTCCATTAATTCAGGTGTTCTTCTGAATTTTTAAGGAAAATTTTATTTTTTACATAAAAATTTTAATTTTTTACATAAAATCTTGAGTATTTTACATTGTATATTCTTAAGTATTCTCTATATTCATTGCTACCATGTTAAAATATTTTAAAATTCTATTCCTTCTAGCTGCTTATTTAATTTGCTTAAGAGAACTTAGATGTTCTATATAAAGCATTTACTAAACCATTTCACCAGACAAGGTAAATTTTCTTTGAATTTTTTCAAAAACAATCATTTAAGAAACAATGATAGTATATCACCTTCACCATATTTTAAGTCATATTTAGTTTCCATTTTAATTGCTCTAACTAGAGCTTCTACTACAGTGTTGAATAATTGCAGTGACTTTAAAATATGGCCATCTTACTCTACTTCAGACTTCAGTGGCAGAGCAGAGTTGTCCATTCAAACAGATGCAATAAGCTGTGTATACACGGAGAGATTTACCGTCAGGGATCAGTTTACTTAACTATAGAGGTTGAAAGTCCAAAGCCTTTCATTAAGTCCACAGACCTCCAGGCCAGAGAATCAGGAAGAGTTGCAATTCCAGTTTAAAGGCTATCTGCTAGCAGAAATCCTTTCTGTTCAGGTACGTTTTTAGTTTTAGTCAGTCCTTCAACTGATTAGACAAAGCCCACCTACACTATGGAAGGTAATCTGCTTTACTCCTAGTTCACCAATTTATGCATTCATCTCAGCCCAAAACATCCTCAGGAGTGTTCAAATTAATGTTTCACCATATATCTGGGCACCATGGCCTAACCAAATTCACATGAAATTAACTATCACAAATAGGAACTCATGCTGGCAGTGGTGATGCACACCTATAATCCCAGCACTCACAAAGCTAAGGCAGGAGGATTGCCATAAATTTGAAGCCATCGTGGACTACATAGTAAGTTCAGGGCCAGTCTGAACTACATAGCAAGACC
This sequence comes from Dinomys branickii, assembly GCA_004027595.1. Classification (NCBI taxonomy): domain Eukaryota; kingdom Metazoa; phylum Chordata; class Mammalia; order Rodentia; family Dinomyidae; genus Dinomys; species Dinomys branickii. Next base: position 96,236 of record PVLD010000830.1, read on the forward strand.
CTGTCTCAGAAAGGAAAAAACAAACAAACCTCATTTAAAAGGTATTAAGCACCTAATATGTTAGCTAAACTGAAATACAAAGATATAGCAGTGAATAGTTGCTATTTCTTCTGGAATAAAGAATGAAAACAATAAAGAAACAAAGTAATTATGGATTGTGATAAAAAGATATTGTAGGGGTTGTTTGTAGTGACTACAGAGTTTTCATTATTAAGTTATTTACTGTAATTTAAGTATACAAGTCACGGGCACATTATTACATATTCTAATACTAATTTTTTTAGGCTTCTCAGTAGTAAAGGCATTACATTTTAAAAATGATTTTTAGGTATCTATTAAAATATTCATATTTTATTTTGCTGTTTTTACTGTATTAATCCACAGTAGAGTGTATTCTTCGCATTCTAATTTGAAACATAGAAATGCCATCATCTTTACATATTATTACTTTAATACCTGGCTGAATTAATTGTGATAATATTGATTTAGGTTATTTCAAACTACAACCCATGGGCTACCACCTGTGTTTGTATAGCCTGCGAGCTAAGAATGATTTTTACATTTTTTAAAATTTATTTTAAAGAGAAAAGAATAAAAACAAATTAACAAACACATAGATATAAACAAACAACATAAAAACAATAAAATCAATACAGAACTTCAGACAGGGTGACGGGAAATTAACAATGGCTGTTGTATTACAGATCGTTATCTTCAAATTGGATTTTTCCAGAACTAAAAACACAGCACAATGATATAAGTGCACCCATGTCTGTAGCAGTGCGATTTGTAATAGCTAAGTTGTGAAAACAACACAAATGTCCATTAACTGAGGAATGTGTAACAAAGATGTGGTATTTTCATATAATGTAATATTACTCAGCTATAAAAAAGATAAACTTGAGGCTTTTATAGGAAAATGGATTTTTACATTTCTAAGTAGCTAAAAAAATCGGAGTAATATTTTGCCTATGTGAAACTTACATCAAATTGAAATGCTGGTCCATAAATAAAGCTTTTGTATTACTTTCCTTTTGGCCCCTGTGAAAAATTACCACAGAGTAGTTCAAAGCAACACAAATGTATTCTCTTAGAATTCTGGAGAATTCCTAGGAGTTGAAATCAGTTTTATTGGGCTAATGGTGGCAGGGCTGATTCCTTCTGGAGCCCTTTGACATGTTTAATTTCTAAAGCTACATTCCTTACATTTCTCCCCTTTTCCATCTTCCTAGCTGTGGGACTCGGTGGTCTCTCGCTGGTCCCCAGGAGAAAACGGCGAGGGGATTTAGAAAATCAAGACAAGAGACAGCAGCCGGGGCCAGCCGGAGTCACATCTTGCCTGATGAGCAAGAAGACTGACTTGAACACTAGGGGTGTTTATTTTATATTCTTGCAAAGCTAGTATCAGGAGAGATAATGTTGCCTAGCAACTAATGACTGTAATTGTCCAGGCAGGATGCCTTTTTCAATAGAGATAACTTGACTGCTTGAGGCACTCTGGCTCTGGCCTGCCCTCACACACGACTAGTAACCAGTTCCAGCAGCTCCGAACACCTAGCCAGCAGCTCAGTATCTCAAATCTCTGTTTCTGTAGTTACACCTCCTTCTGCTTTCTGAATGGTGCTATTCATAACAGACCAAAGTTGGAAATACACCAGCTGTCCATTAACAGGTAAGTTGATACACAAAATTGTTCAATATGTTTCAGCAAGTTTTTTAAAAAGTGAATTGCAAGAAGGAACAAGATACTGATGCATGCTACATGGACAAACATTGAAAGCATTTTAAGTACAGGAAAGCAGATACTATAAAAGATTTCGTACTGTATGATTGCACTTACTTGGAATGTCTGTTAAGATTTCAATCTGTACAGGGAGAGAGTATGTTAGAAGTTGTGTGGCCCACAAGGTAGGAACAGCAAGTGACTAGTTCTTTTCGGGGGTAATAGAAATATTCTTAGATTATGGTGACGATTGCAAATAGTTGTAAAAGCACTGGAATTCACTGAATTATGTGCTTCATGTAAGTGCATTTTGGGCATGTAAATAGTTATTTGAAACAAGAATAACTAGATTAGCAGACATTAAAGCAGTATTAAGATTTTATAATTTGGGGAAACATTTATGATACAGCACGAGTTACGTGCTTTTCAGGAATAGATTTCCTATGCACCGTGACAGGACAAGATCCGGCGCGTTCAGGGTGGTATGGCCAGTAGACAGCACTGTAACAGGAAAAGGGAACTGGGCTAGGCAAGAGTCATTCTTTCAGGAAACACTTCCCTGGCTGTGATAGCTCATTGTGGTGTCGCCTTAATAAGAAACACATACTGGATTAGTTTGGCATGCTCTGGGGTTGCCTCTTCGGTGGACTTACTGGAAAGGGAAGACCCATGCGGTGTGGGTGACACCAAACTATAGATTGCAGCCTGGGTGGAGTAACCAGGGAGAAAAGAAAAAGTCTCCCCTTTGCTTCTTCGGAGGAGCTCCATCCCTCTCCATTGCCTCTGGACATTGGTCCGCAGGTTTTCTGCAGACTCCAGCCCTCCAGTGTAGACCCTTTGGCTTCCCAATACTCACACGACACCCTGCACGAGACTCAAAACTTCAGCTTTGATTGGATCCTCTGACTCCAGCATGCAGATGGTCCTTTTACATTCTTTCTTTGGTATTTCTGTAGGTGGCCAACGTAAATCTTCTTTGTAAATTATGTATTATATTTGCTGTTGTTCCTCTAGCGAACCTTAACTGGTACGATTTTGGTCCCATCTCTAACAATTTGCCTTAAATCTCAGAGACTTTGGGTTTGGACCTTTCAGCACTGCTGAAACTGTTAGGACTTTGGCACCTCAGAGATGGATCAATGCATTTTGCATAAAGAAATATGTATGAGCCTTTTGCAGGGTAGGGGCAGTGTCACAGTTACTTTCTCATTGCTGAGACAAAACATCCAACACCCCTAAGTGGAAGGAGGAAAGGTTCGTTTCAGCTCAGTTTGTAGAGGTCTTAGTCCATGGTCAGCTGGCTTCAAGGCAGGGTGGCAGAGGGGCATCACACAGGAGATGGCAGGACCGGGAGACAGCAGCGAAACTTCCTTCTGCTTTCACTTTTAATTCAATCCAAGCCACACACTGTTGGTTGGTGCCACCTACCCCCAAGGTGGGACTTTCCATTATCCTCACAAAAAACTATGCCAAACCAAACAGAGGACTAGTTATCGCACACCCTAATCAACATCACATACCTGAGATCCAGCCACCTCTGACAAGCCCCAACTATGAGTTGAGGCTTTGGGGCTTACATAGATATAAACCATAACACTTTACCTGTTATGACTGGCCACTATACCCAGATCTCCCTGCAAAGCCTCATGTACTGATAGGTGGCCCTTTGGGGAGGTGACTGGACCACGGGCTGTGCTACTCAGCAGTGGATCCCCCACGCACGAGTCTACAGCTAAATGTGACATCGAGAGGGGGAGCACCGCTAGAGGAGGTGGATCGCTGGAGGCCTAGAAGACAGGATCTCTCTCCCTCCGCCCTCGTATTTCCCTCTCCCTCTCTCCTTCCTGCTATCCATGCCATGTGCTATTTCACCTCTGCCTTGCCCTCTGCCATGCCACCCTGCCTTTCAACCAGCTGACCATGGACCCAAACCTCTGCTACACACTGTGAGCAAAGGAAACCTCTTCTTCCTTAAATTGTGGTTGTTGCGTATTTTGTCCCAGCAAGGAAGTAACTAAGACACTGTCACCGTGCCACACACAGGAAATTCACGATTACACACACACACACACACACACACACACCCCTATTTTCATAAGTGACTTCACAGCCTACTGAGGAGACAAATCTTACCGTAGTATGTTAGGTAACCAGGGCAGAAGGACAGGAAATGTGGGGAGACAATCAGAGAGGGCCTCTCTGGAAAACAAAAGGACAGTGAGTGAAGGAAAGGAAACGAGGGCTGCCCACTGGGATCTCTGCTGAGCAGGAAAAGCCAGGACAACATTCCTAATGGCAAAGACACCAGGCTTCCTGGACTGAAGGAGTCAGAAGAAACTTATTAGTCGGAAATCCGGGTGGCGAAGCTTTTGGGTTCGGCGGGCACAACAGGATGACTTCGGGGGTTTTGGCGTGGAGGGGCTACGTTACCACAGCGTGCAGTTGGCGGTTGTGTTGACGACAAAGGGAAGAGGTAAGGACAACAGTGGACACCATTCAGGTTTCTTGTTTGTTTGGAGACTGGGTGCACTGTGCAGCCAGGCTGGCCCTGAACTCGCGCGACCTTCCTGCTTCAGCTCGCGAGCGCGGGGGTTACAGGCATAGGTGGCCGTTTCCATAATCCAGGCGAAGATCCTGGGGGTGAGGCTTGACTCTGGGACGCCTGTAAGAAGGGGCGGGACTGCAGATATTTGTAAGCAGATCCTGCGACTGTGGGGTGTGAGACGACACTGGTCAGAGCTGACTCCCGAGTCTTTCGACTCGAAGAATTGGAAAGACAGGACGGCCCGGGTACAAGCAGAGCGACGAGGTAGAGACTGCATTCTCACCTCGCTCACCTTCCGGCCCTCAGTTGCAGACTGACGTTAGTGACCCCCAGCTGGGAGTGGCTCCAGCAAGGCAGGATGCGGACTCCCGCTCCCAGCGTGCCCTGCAGTGCGTTCGCGAGCCGGCGGGGGCGTGGCCTGCGCGCGCAGGCGCAGTGGCGGGCCGCGCTGACGGGGCGGGGCTGGTGACGCGGTCCCTTCGAGCGTGCGAGTTCGCTCCCTGAAGAGAGCGCGGTCCGGCGCTGCCTTCCCGGTAAGTGTGGCGGTGGCCGTGGCTCTGGCTGTGACGGTGGGCGCCGCCGCTAGGGCTGTGACTTCCATGAGGAGGGGCTCGGAGGCGGCAGTGGGTGGGTGGGTCCCGCGGGAGAGGGCGCGCAGCCGGCAGGGCCAGCCCGGGCTCCCCACCCGCCGCCCTGGATCCGGGGTCCGCCCGGGCGCACGCGCGCGCTTTTGAGCTGCAGTGAACCCCAAATGCCGTGGACCCCAAGCTCTTGCAGACCCGCTTCTGAACGTTGCCTTGTGTTCCTGTTCACCATCCTGGGGTGGGCGGTGCTGACCGGACCCCCGGAAGACTTGAACTCTTGGTAACGTTCAGGTTTGCCCCGTGACAGCTGTCTCCCTAACTGAACCCAGAAACGCCTTTCAACCAAAAGCCCAGTTTTTACGGCCTTTTGATCCCTTAACGCAAGATGTGGCCAAGGATTGTGCATGTGAGGAGTGGTGTGGCTCGTCAGCTCTTCACTGCCCTCGACGTGGACACACTGTTCTGAATTCGGGTCATGCATGATCACTGCGCGGTCACGGTAGCTGGAGAAATTCGGTGTTTTCTCCTTTTACAGTGACAGACATCAAGGCTGAGCTAGGCTTCCAAATCCCCCTTATCAAAAGCCAAAAGCAGAGATTAAAACACAAGAGCAGGTTTCAAGATTCTGTTAGGGAACAGTGGCAGTGTTTATGAGGTAGTCAAGGCCTTGCGCACGAGTTGTGCTGAACAGGCTGTTCATCAGGAAGTCTGGAGGAGAGGGGACTTTTCCCAAAACAAAACACCAAGCCCTGTGTTACAGAATAGTTAAGATAGTGATTGGAAACAAGCTCTAATTTTACTCCCTTCTGAAATGTCACAAAAAATTGTAGATGTGGGGTTTGTTTGTTTTTTTATGAAAAGACAAAGTCACACAGGGAAATTATCAAATAATGGGCTCTAGGGAGCAAAAGTCTTAACAAACCTTAACATAAACCTGCACGAGCAGTACAGAATGCTGTGAAATAATTCCGTCTAAGTCACAGAATCTTGAAAATGCATAGAGACTGTCTGTACTCTTCACCTTTGGAGCAGGAAGTGGAGAGGATAGTGCTGGGGATGGAAGCTTTGGATAGGAAATAGGTGAAATCTTCAAAAGAAGCAGTTAAATATCTAGATCCTGACCCCATATCACCCTTTTAATGGCCTTTCCAGTTGTTAGAAGGCTTAGATGGAGGCATTTTATCTTGACAAAGTAGGGGCTTTTGAACTGCAGGACCCAAGGCATATTCATGGAGGTGCTTTTATGAAAATAAGGACCCTGAAGACTGAATTCCTTCATCCCCTTCCCTTTCACTTCCAGAACCTTGGAGCCAGATTAGTACCTCCCAGGCTCAAGGAAGAGAATTCTGTAGTGAGCAAGTCAGAGAAAGATACACATGGTTACACTGCTTGCTCCTAGGAATGGAGAACTGTGTGGCTGGAGAGGAGAAAGAATGTTGACTTTTTTTCTTTTAAAGTTTTGTGCCATGTGCAAGAACCTATATAAAACTGCAGTACGACCTGGAAAGATACATAGAAAGTGGGGAAACCTTCAGCCAGGAAATCTGGGCGCAAGGCAGGAGTAGAATGGGAGGGACATTGTCGCTGGCCCTAGGATCTTTCAAACTTGGACCTGTTTATTCTCACCTGTTAAATGAAGGTTGATGGAAACAATGGGGTCCTGTATGGAGAGTCTCATGTTGACTGTACCCTGAAACATGAAAGTTCTCTCAAGTACAGAGAAATATTGCATAACAATCCCAAATTTCAGTGGTTTTCCTTCATGCTCACAGTTCTGCAGGTCAGCTGTGGTTTGGATCCTGGATGGGCCAAACTGGATCCAGACTTCAGTTCGCTCTCTGCTCCGCATGTCTGTTCTGGGACACAGGCTGAAAATGCAAAACTGCCTGGAGCATGTCTCGGTGTCTTGAAGTGAAAATGCAAGAAGGTTTCTCAGAATCTGCTATGTCTCCGCTCAGAAGTGAAACATTGAATCTTTATGTATATTCCATTAGTTAAAGCACATCTCATGGCCAGACCCAAAGTCAGTATGATGAGGTGCGTGTTCCGCCTCCAGGGAGCCACTACAAGGTCACATGACAGAGGATGCACACTTCCGTTTCAGGAAAGCAGGATAATAAGCGTGACAGTGAGTTCAGGTGTAGAAAGGTGAGGTTGAAGGTAGTTGAGAATGGAAGTGCATACAGAAATGTGTGTTTCTGTATATGTTTTTAAAGTGAATATTTTTGCCCACATAGTAGCACCCTACTTTGAAGAGAATTATATTTATATGACATCTGCTGGCCCTGCACGTCTAATCAATTGTGAGTGCCCATAGAACCCTGTATGTACTATGTGATGAAATAAAATACATGTGAGGACACAGGTTTTTAGAGAAGTAGTTCTGAATAGGCATATTTCAGCTACTGAATGTGTTTGTGTGTCATACCCGCGTCTAACAACTCACCTTTCACAACAGAATCTTTTTTTCAGGGAGATGGCCTTTGCTTCTCAGATGTAATGCACTTTCCGTTTTTTATTCAACAGTGAAAATGAGTCATACAGAGGTAATATTTTCATATGTTCTGTATCATCAGTTTTCATTTGTTTATTTACTTGGTAATCATATAGCTTCAGGATACTTTTATTTTCGTCTTGCCCTGTGAGAGGCAGGACTCTTAATGGAGCAGATTGCCTGATTTTGAATACTAGTGAGTAGCTGTATAACCTTGGGCAAGTTACTTAACTCACCCTGCCTTACCTATAAAATAGATATACTGCTTGCCTTATAGATTATGAAGATTTAAATGAGTTAACACATATGCACTTCCAGTACATAACGTACAGTAAGCATTATATGTTAACTGTTAGTATTACTTTTTATTTGGAGACATTTGGAGACCATGACTTGAGTCATGACTTTGACAGAACAAATAGGTGTAGCTATTTGTCGGAATATAGTTGTCTGAATAGTCAAAGGAGTAATTTTATTTTAATCCCTTTATTCTCTTGAATTTCAGGTTAAATTGAAAATACCTTTTGGAAATAAATTACTGGATGCTGTTTGCTTGGTACCTAACAAGAGCTTAACATACGGGATAATTCTCACACATGGAGCATCAGGGGATATGAATCTCCCTCACCTGATGTCACTAGCATCACATCTTGCATCTCATGGATTTTTTTGCCTGAGATTTACCTGCAAAGGCCTTAATATTGTACATAGAATTAAGGCATATAAAGCAGTTTTGGTAAGAAAATTTATTTATCATTACTTCAAGACTTGGTTTTAAATTCTTAACAGATTTAAGGCAAATTTTGTTAGCAGTCATTGCTTATATTGAAAAATCTTCTAATGAGATCCTTAAAAGTTTCCAACAGTACCCGAAGGCTGTTGAGCGGTCAGATTTCTCTCTTTTTGCCATCAGTTGGTGTCCATGGAGATGAATGCTTACATCATAAACGTTCCTCCATGATACTCCCCAGGAAGGTGCTTACAATTTTCTCACTGGAATTGTATAACTTTAGAATATAGTTAAGACATTTGGAATACTTCACCACATTGTGCATGTGCAAATAGGACAGTGTTTTCTATATATATATATTTTAGAAACATTTATTAAAATCAACTAAATTGTTTGAAGCTTGCTACATTTTCCAGAGATTTACATTATATGTTAGTATTATCAATTTTGTTATCAATTGGAAGCCTCTTCTGGCCTTTTAAAGATAATTTGTCTAGAAATACTTTATTGCTTGAATATTTTTATGAAAGAAATTCATTTTTTCTCACACATATGTATTACCCAACATGTGATTTAGTACTGAAAAGATGTCGATGAGGTAAGGAGAATTTTTCAAGAATCTTTTAAGATTTTGTGGTTTCTTTGTGTAGGTTTTCGTACATGTGAGGAATGATAAGAAATAACGTCTTCACTGTTTGGGGGAATAGTACATAGAAGAATTCATAAACTTTTGGTTATTTTTATCTAGAATTACCTGAAGACCTCAGGAGAATACAAACTTGCAGGTGTTTTCCTTGGAGGTAAATTGCAAAGCTTATAATTGTTGTTAATGACACATTTTAATATTAAAATTGATAACAGGGAGTTAATATAAGAATTATTTTATGTTTTGGTAAGTGACTGCCTTGATATTAAAGTACTTTACATATTTAAAGCAAATTTAAACGCTGCATATTATAACTTGAAGATGCCTCTTTTTATTTATATCTTTAAATTAGTCTTGTAAGTGATTTTTTCACAAGGAATGTCCTCACTCTTTTAAGTATTCAAAAAAAAATTTGCTTTTTTTCAATATTTGACTAAAGCTTGAATAGTGTTTTGCTTTTGACTTAAGCTTGAACAATGTTGTACTTTTCATAAAGCTGTAGTTTTCGTTATAGGTATTATACATTTGTTAATTGTCATCTTTTGAAGTTATGTAATTTTTTCAGTTAACAAAAATGTTAAACAGTAAGTAAAACCTAATTGTGCCACATGATCGCTGCAACTTTATATACATGTTTATATTTCAAACGGAACCTAATTGTAATTGATTGTAGGCCGTTCCATGGGCTCCAGAGCAGCTGCTTCCGTCATGTGTCATGTTGAGCCAGACGAAGCTGATGGTTTTGTTCGGGGTCTCATTTGTATTTCTTATCCACTGCACCATCCAAAGCAGCAGCATAAGCTCAGAGACGAAGACCTCTTTCGTCTAAAAGATCCTGTACTGTTTGTGTCAGGCTCTGCAGACGAAATGTGTGAAAAGGTGAATTACAAATATGTTTGTGTGAATGAGAAAAAAAGTGAAAGCAAGTATCTTGGGAAGAAGCTATTACCTGCAACATTCAGTTCTTTAAACAGAGATAGTTTATCTATTATAATTTGAATCTATTTGTCTACTATAATTTGAAGGTATTGAATCTGTTTAATCTCTTTAAAAAAAGAACTTTCCATTATAATTTGTCTAATTTGTGTAATGCTAGACAATTAATGCTAATCTAATGCTAGCTGTCCATTTGGTAGGCTGTTCTTTGAAGAACTTAAAAATGTAAGTGAATCAACAAAATACATATTCCTGGAAAGACTTGGTAAATGGATTAATTATTTATTTTTGGAAAAGAAGGATTTCTATCTTAATGTTGTCATTTCTGAAGTGCACAATATTTACCATTCAGACTGTTATAAAATTGACTCTTGAGAAAGGACTGCCTTAGCAGCACCTACCCTTCACTGCACATGAGCCAGTATTACGAAACTATTCTTTTCCAGAGCGTGTAACTTACTTGGAGAAAGACTTTTTTTTTTTAATGTTTGAGGGTCTATTTCTTGTCAATAACAAATGCTTGGTCTGTCCTTTCATACCACTGTACCTGAGTGAGTCAGGCTGCCACTTCTGTGGACACTCCCTTATACACTCCATTGCCTGCAAAGTTATCTGAGTGGTAGATAGTGAGTACGGGGTGAGTAGATGTTGGTATGCGCTGGGGGGAGGGAATTTTTTTATTAAATGTCAAATCAGTATGTCTAGTATCCTCTTTGTTTCTCTCCCTTAGAACTTACTGGAGAAGGTGGCACAGAAGATGCAAGCTCCCAATAAGATCCACTGGATTGAGAAGGCAAATCATTCCATGGCAGTGAAAGGACGGTCAACAAATGATGTTTTCAAAGAAATAAATACACAGATTTTGTTTTGGATCCAAGAAATCACTGAAATGGACAAGAAATAATTAGGTTAAAGCCGTGTTATTTTGAATACAAATACAGTGAATTTGATAAATGACAATATACCTCTCAGCATTGAGATATATTTCAGACTAATGTTCTTTAATGTTGCCCTATTTTTGAAACACATTTTAATTGTGAAATTAATATACTTTACAAATGTCTTTGAAAGCACTGTTATAGTTGTATGGAGATGATGTACAAATATTGAAGGTGGTCTAAATATAATTTATTTTTATTAGTATAGTTAAGTTTTGAAAAAATTAAACATTTGAATTTTGTTACAGTGGTGCTTTTGTCTTACTTGTATGAGAAAGTATTCCAGTTTTGTGCAGTAGTGTCATCTTCAAAAGAGGATACGAACTGGGCTTGTTACTCAGTGGGAGAGTACTTGGCCTAGCATGCACAAGGCCTTGTTTGAATTTCAAGCACTGCCAAACAAAAACCAAACTGACTATATTAAGTCTAATCAGAGATTTATAGAATATATTCGTCTCTTCACCTCATCTTGTAAAGAATCTCCAGGGAGAACAGTGGTGATAGATTTCAAATGGGTAATACCAAAAGCTGCATTTAGAATGAAGTAACATTTTTCAAGAAGAGTTTACTGCAGTCCTATTAGAGGAGAAATACTCAGTTTACAAAGGTGAATGAAACTTGGAAACTAACACCATGGTGTGCAAATTCATGGACAGCCACTCTGCGAATCGGGAGAATGAATGGCTAAATAGTACCACTGATGTGCTGTATCTAGGCAGAGTTAAGGCTTCATTTTATCTCGGGAAATTTGTTCCCTGAACTTTGCATAGTACTGAGTTATAGATAAAAAACTGATACATCCTATAAAGTACGCAGGATGATGAGACGGATATTAAATAAAGAAATTTGTAATGAAAGAATGGTGTTCTAAGATACTTCTCCATTCCCTTGCTTTCCTGTTGACTTTAATGGTAGACCTTTCTTGCAGCCTTGGATGGCCTGGATAGCTTTCTGTGTTTTGAGGTTTCTCATTCTTTTGGCCCTGGTGGTCAACGGGTTTTAATTGTTATTGTTTTACTTTTTAAAATATAGCATAAGAAATGGAAACCTAGGTGTCAGCATTTATAAAATCATGTACAACTAAAAATTCAAATTTCCTGTATATCAATATCACCCAGTATATTAGTTTCTTTTGGACTTCCTGAACAAGGCCTAAATTTTTTTTAAAAAAGTATGATTAAAAATAGTAAATATTTGAAATTTTAAGTATCAAAAGATGGTAAGTGGAAAATTCAGAGCTGTCAAGAATTATAATCATTAGTTTATTAAAAATTATAAATCAATTATGGAATAATACGGTGAATCAAAGTAAAACTAACATGAAATAAAAAGGACAGCTTATAAATTAGAACATACAGGTACAATGACTAGGTTTAAAATTTATTAATCGGGCTATGCAGTTATAACATTTACAAAATTAAACTACAATGTAGGTGACCAAACAAAAGATAATACTTGAGCTGAGGCGTGTAGCTCAGTACTAGAGAGCTTCCCCCGCATGGGTTAGGCCCTGGGTTCAATCCTGAGCATTGCTAAAAAAATACTGCTTCAAATATGATGATGTAGATAGCATTAAAACGTTGATTTACCTTTGCGTTTCCTAGAGAAAATGTCTACTGCTGAAATGAACATTAGGAAAAGGCTTCATCAGTACATTCACAATATGCACCTCCTTTAAGTTTGAGGTGAAACTCAAGACATTGATTGTCAGGAGTGGGATGGTGGTCCTAGGTGTCATTAGAAAAGAGGGCTGTCGCTAACCTGTTATGCAGTAGCCACAACAAATATTCTCTCCAAAATGTCCATAGCGCCCCTCTTGAGAAACTGTCCTAGACAAACTTTTTTTGTTTTGTTTGTGGTACTGGGAATCAAACTCAGGACCCTGTGCTTGCCAGGCACGTGCTTATACTACTGAGCTATCTCCCCAGTGACAAACTCATTTTAAGATTCGTTTAAATGCTCTCTCCCAAACTATTCGCTCTTTCACCACACCACTGCCCTCTGCCACCCATGAAGACATCTCCTTCTTTCTAGTTCCTGTGCCTTCGATTTCAGTGTCTTAGAAATCTCTCCTTTTTGTTTGCCCTGCCTTCACTCTATTAAAACTATCTGTTCTCATCTATACGATTTCACTGGCCTGATTGGTTTTTCTATTTTACTGTCCTCTTGCTGTGATAACCCAATAGATACTTCCAACCGGAAAGCTTGAAGAGTCTCCAGTGGGGGCTCCACAGTAGGACTGTATCAACATTCCAGCCTTTCCCTCCTTTGTATTCTGACCGGCAACCATGCTATACCTCATCTGGATTATACAAAATTGTAAAAGAAAGTCTGCCTTTCTTCTTCCTGAAGCATTGTCAACCTTTCTTACAAATCTTGCCCATCCTTTAAGGATCTTAAACCATTTTTCCCTTTGTTTGAAGCTTTCATGTACTTGTTTCTGTGGTCCTCGGTTTGGAGCCCAGGGGCATTATATTAGTAAACCACTTCCCAGCGCTTTTTAGTTTTTATTCTGTGGTAGGGTCTCATTAAGTGGCCAGACTGAACTCAAGCTGGGATTATAGGTATATGCCATTGTGCCCAGTTTTTGAAGTTTTCCCTTGAGTAACTCTCAAGCTTGTCTCCTCCAAACCCCATAATAGACTTCTAGGAAGACAGAGTGGTGAGCAGTGGCAAATCAGTCTCTTGAGACTCAGAGCCCAGATACTAGAATATAACAAGGAGGGAGATGGATTTCCAGGGCCCAGGAAGGATGTGACGGGAGATTTGGAGCCCACAGTGAGAGTGAAGAGAGAGACCTCAGTGCAGAAGAGGGAGCTGGCAAAGCGGTGCATTCTCCCTGACTCCCAGCTCACACTGTGAAATGCAGCTCGAATTGAGACGCATGGTGCCTGCAGGGGACTCCAGAGGCCTCTGCGGAGAAACACGCGTGAAATGGAGCAATGGATGCTATGGGCTGCAGCAGCTGGTGAGTGCCTACCATCCAGGCATCCAAGGAGAGGGCAACTGGCTGGATGCTGTTTTGGGAAGGGGACAGCCGAATCAGGAACTCAGAGCAGCTGTAGGTTGGCTTCATCTTGGGGCTCCCAGTGTCCAGAAAGTTGTAACAGTCGAAGATGTACAGGGTCAGGAAGCCAAGTTCAAGCCAGCAAGAGACACCCACACGTGTTTAGGCTGAACAACTTGGGTCCCTGCCAAAAAGGCAGAGAACAGGATCAGCCTGAACTGTGGAGTTGAAGCACAGGCTCGTTGGGATTATCCAATACACCACCCTAACTGTACTGCAGGCTTGCTGGGAACATCCAGGACAGAGCTTTCTCTGTCCGCCTCCTTGGTCTACTAGTGGCAACAGAGACACACCCTGAAGTGGACATGCTCACTTTCTTTGATTTTTTTTCTAGAGTGTGAACATTGATTTTAGGATATTTTGTTTTTGCTTTTGTCCTTACTCTTTTTTCTGTCCTGTTACTTGGCAACTCTTTCCATGGCACCCGTTATCAGAGATCCCTACAATGAATCCCCAATTTCCTGCCCAGAGTTATAGCACATGGCAAGAAAGAAAAAGTGCAAGGAGAAATAGGGTTCTGGGATGATCAGTGCTCTCTGGGAACAAAGACTACAGAAAATTGGAAATAGAGAGTCTTTATCTAACCAAAGCCATCTATAACAATATACTAAATAGTCAAAAACTGAAAGCTTTCACCCTAAAGTCAGAAACAAGACTCAGAAAGAAAAGGAGGGGTTTATTTTCCATCATCATCTTCCTTTCCTAGTTTGCCCAGAGATATTAAGAGCAACCAGTTGGCATCATTGTATTTCCCACTCTGCCAAAAATATTCAAAACGTCATATAATAATCTCTTGGCACTAATCTCCCTAATACCTCCAGAGATGTGATGTTGCTTTTGGTTACTATTTTACAAGGTAAAGGCAGTTCAGGTGCCTTCTTTTTGGCCTTTCCACCATAATGGCCCTCACACTCCAGGTTAAGGAACTAATGCAAGGGTTCCACCAAGTGCTAAGTGTATCTATCCCAATCATGCATCCGGAATGGAGAAAATAAAGACAGGAAGAATATGAGGTCCTACTGGACCCACTGTGAGTCGGACCTTTATTAAAACTGTACTGATCACCTGACCTCCATGGGCCCTTACTCTTATACGAAGGCCTCAATGATGTTTTGGGTCTCCTGGAGTCAGCATTAATTTAGAACCAGTGTCCGGTAGTTCCCAAAATGTCTGAGCATTTTCCTTCCTGCAATGTACAGTTACCCCGGTCAAAGGCCTTCAGTCCCTTTGGAGGAGGACAGAAGAAAGGCATGGCCATATAAAACTTTGCTGGTGCACCAGGCTCCTTCCTCCGGGGGACCCAGCTCCTCTTCATTTAAGGGTTCCTGGGTGTGAAAATGGGCTCAAATCTGGGAACTGGTTGAGGGGCTATGTTTCTCCACTAATATAATTTGAAGTAGGTATCTGTTCATTTGCTCTTAAATTTTTTTGATTATGCTGTATAAATCTAGGAAAAGTTCTGTAGGCTTCTTATCTATTTCACTTTTGGGAACACCGTGCTAATCAGCCAGTGACATAGGTCTATGTATGTCAGACCACTTTGGTCATTGTTCTACTTCTGCTGTCCGTTGTGGAAAATATGTGCACCGTGCCTTTGGTGAATAAATGCTGCCATTTGATCCCTGCCACTCAGGGATCCAGTTAAACCCATTACCCTTAAGCTTACCGACTCAGTAACTGCAGTCCTACCACAAGGGCTTGCATACAGGAAAGAACAATGAACGGGTTCATTCTTCAGGGATGCTGGTGCTCTGCTCACAAATCTGTTTCTCAAGCTGTTGATGAAGGGTACATTTGCCAGAGCAGCCCAGGTTTAACATGACAGATCCACTCCAGCATTCCCATTCCCCTGAGCCTTTGAATCCCCTCATCAACAGCAAACCATGGACTATCAGGCAACTCTAAGTCATTCACACTGGGCCATCATTTTATCCATACTTCTTCCAATCAGCCAAATAAACTATTAACATCTTTTTTTCCCTCTGTGAACTGCAACATTAAAGTCAGAATCTCTGCTTAACAAGCCTATATCAACAGACTCAGCCTGATCCGAATGTATGTCTTTGCTACCTTTATCCCATCCCCCTAAAATCCATGCGCTCACTTGCTCATCAGGATTCTTCTCAGAAGGGTTAGAAAGCTCAATAAGTTCTTCGGGAGAATAATGGACCTCCTCTTGGGTCACACTACGTACCTCAGCCTTAGGAGTCTTCTGTGATTTGAGCTCCATTACAGGCCTAGAGGCAAAAGTACGTGGTGAGGGTGGGTCCTCAGGAGTGTCAGCATTTTCGTGCTTGGTCAACACAAGATTAGTTTCCACAGGTATAAGGAGG
Organism: Dinomys branickii; assembly: GCA_004027595.1. NCBI lineage: Eukaryota > Metazoa > Chordata > Mammalia > Rodentia > Dinomyidae > Dinomys > Dinomys branickii. Next base: position 112,232 of record PVLD010000830.1, read on the forward strand.
AGACAGCAACACAACAGGAAGTGGAGGTAAGAGGCCTTCACCACCGTGCGTGGGAATAATCTCGTTAGAGTCTAGGAGCTCAGCATCCTCAACCTGGTTGGGATCCCCCCAAACATCTCCATCCCAGGTCACTTGATCTCGTGCTTTTAAGCACCCTCACCTTTACTTCAGACACTCTTCGAGGCTGAGCATTAAACTTACTGTATTTCAGTGAATCAAATTATGAGGCCCAGTTTTTAGGTTTCTGCAATCTCAGCCCTTCAACTAAAGGAGAGGAGATACTCTTTTAGGACACACTTAGAAACTTTTAGATTCTTTATGTGCGCTTGGAGCTGGGAAATTTAATCTTTGAGCTCCTTCTTTTCCTTTATAATTTGTCCATGGTTAGAAGATTTTAGGTTTCCTATACACGTTTTTCTTTGGACTCGCTGTCAACGTTGTAAAAGGGAAATTCACCGTGTCTAACTTTGGTTTAAAACTTACCAGCAGATTGATGAAGGGGAACTTTCTAACAGAGACCCCTAGCAAAAAGGAATATAAAATTAAGTGTTCTAGTCTCAGAAAAATAATTCAGGCAGCTCCTAAAAGATAGATTATCATATATCCTACATGGTAGTGATGGGAAATAATTATCATAAAAATTTGGTACAGTATTTAGCTGAAACTCAAATTAAATTGGACATCTCATACTTTTATTTGCTAAATGTGTCAATCATACATTCTTTCTAAAGCAGCACTATATTTTTCCGATGCCACAGAAGCATAAAATATGGTAACTGAAATGATTACATCAAATTCTATCAATTCAAATTTATTCTATATTTTAAAATTATAAGACAGTGATAGTACAATTACACTGAGATTGTACATAGAATTACATTTTTTATGAAATTAATAGATGACTTCGAATTGAAAAACTATAGCAATGCACATGTGTCACCAATGAAGTTGGTGATTACTAAAGTGGCTGTGAGCTAAGTTCATGCCCATTATGACATGGGCCTTACTTCAGAGAAACCCAGAGCAGTTACTGCTGCAGTTGGGGTACTGCCTGCTTAGTTCTGGAAACTTTTCCGGCGGAGCTTTGAATATGACTGAGATGGATATACAGATAGTTCGTCAAGAACTTCTGAGTGAGATGCCAATCTATTTCACATATTTTGGTGAAATGTCAAAGCCATATGATTTTCTTAAAAGTAAAATTAGCAGTGTTTTGGAAGATAGTACACTTTTGACATTACAGGATTTTCTAGAGTCCTCTATTTTTAAAAATCACTGGGTGGTAGTCTGCTTTATAGTTTTCTGGATGGTTACCTTTGAGGTACTACTCATAAAAATATGGAAATGCTTTCAGAAAAAGATTATGCATCCAAAAAGGGAACATTCATGTTCCTCTTCCCAGAAGGTAAGAACAGGTGGTTGACTTCCTCCTCTCTTATTTTTCAAAATTACACATGAATAATCTGTAAAATTTTTAAACTTATACTATTTGGATTACTTCTCTAACACTTTATTTTCTCCCTTGAAACAGAATGAAGACCAGAAAAGGGTACAGTATGGTAAATATCACAGTTTCATATTTTAATATGACGAAATTTAATTAACCTGAACTTCTCGCACTGATACTGTGACTTTTTATTTCCCATTTAGATGTAAAGAGTTGTGGAGAGGCTGTTCATGCAAGAAACAGGTAAGTGATATGTTTTGAAATTAAATAAAATAGATTGGTTACATTCTATTTAAAATTGCACTAATTCCTGAAGTTTAGAGGATTTTTGCCTATGAACAGTGGACTGTAGCTGGTCCTCAACATTTGATCTAATGTTTTTTAAAAAAATGTTTGCTATGTTCTAAGCTGTGTCGGGGCTTTCCATATAATATCAAAATTATCTTTTAAGATAGGTAATATATTATTTTTACTTATGTGTTATCATATTAATGAAGAAAAATAAAGCTTAGAGAGGTTAAATAACTGATTTGATTTCTTACTGTAAGTTTTTTCTATGTTCCACACACAGTGGTAGTTAGCACCATTTCCTATAATTCACCTTAAGAAAATACTCATTTAGCATCTACCCTGGACCAGGATAACACTGAACTATGTGCTGTGACAGTGACATGAAGAGAGTTTGTACAATCAGAATCTATCAGTGTGCCAGCAGTATCTCAGGGCTAGGGGTTAAATATTGATATTCGTACTCCTGTTGCCATGGATATTTTCATTTTTTTAACTGAAAAGCATTCAACAAACATTAGTTTTGTAGTGTTTAATGCACACTGATACTGGGACACACAATAAAGACTGTTTTAAGAAGCATATGTTCTTGTGGAGCAACATATGCAATAAAGGTTGGTTTTCTGACAGTTTTGTAACACTGGGATAGAAATATAAGAACATTGGGGAAGTATCTAAGCCAGCCTAGGGGCATTGGGAATGGTTTCATCAAAGTTAATGCTGGAGTCAATTTTAAAAGGAGGCATGAAAATTAGCCTGAAAAAGAGGATTAGGTGCCTAGGGAAGGCATCCTAGGATGTGAGCAGAGGCAAGGAAACAAGAAACAGCAGACGCCATGAAAAATGGTAATTATTTTACAGTTGCTTCTGCAATATTAATATTGAGCCAAGAAGCAGTGGGAGATGAAGGTGAGGAGTCAGATCACAGAGGACTTTTTACACCAGGTCAAGAAGTTTAGATCTAATTCTGTAGACAGTAACTACTAAAGTGTTTAAGCGTAGAGGTGCCTTGTAGTCCAGCAGCACTAGTTGCTTCACGGAGGATAAATCTGAAGATTGTTTGATGCTAGTCTAATTTCTTTCACTTTTCCTAATCATAGGCACTTTAAGAGTTCTTCTGAGACAGAAAGAGATCGCATTCATATAGCTTTATTGTAGTATATTACAATTGTTTAATTTTACTACTGTTGTTCTCTCACTGTGCCTAATTTATAAATTAAACTTTAAGAGACTGGGGTATAGCTCAGTGTTAGAGAACTCACCTAACATAAGAGGCCCTGGGTTTGATCTTGAATCTATCAATAATTAATTAAACTTATCATGGGTATCACATGTGTAGGAAAAGCATAGCCTATGTAGGGTTGTGGACTATCTGTAGTTTCATGCATCACTGGAGTCTTAGAACATATCCCTGAAGACGAGGGAGACCGTGACATTAATGTTTTGGTGGTGGCAGTCAGGGAAAGTATGAGAGAGGAGCCATGTCTTTTGGAACAGTAGCATATACTCATGAAAAAACCACAGATACTGGCTTTAAAAGGATCTAGGTTTATATCATAGTTTTGCTTCTTGCTATGACACGGTATTGAGCTAGTGATTTATACTCAGTGTACCTTTACTTCCTTACTTTAAAAATAAGATTAGAAGAATTACCTCTCAGGGATATCATAAAGTTAAAAGCTAAAATATGTGAAACAAAGCAAAAATATTTTCCCTAGGCACCAGAATCTGTTTTGGGGACATAACTATATTTGGAATAGCATCTTAACACATTACTTTGAAATAGTAAAGCTTGAACACTGGTAGAAGCATAGACAAAAAAATAAAATAAAATGAGTAGTCCATAGCACTGGAAACCCAGTGAATGCATGCATATTTTCCTGTTGTGGAATGAGAGGTGGGGCTGGGCAGAAAGGAGGGGCTGTGAGATGATGCGAGGCTCAGGGCTGAATGGCACCAAGGATGAGACCAGTGTTCAAACCTGGAAATCAGGGGGAGCCACGTTGGCCAGGTGGTCTCAGGGAGCAAAGCCAACTCTTGTTCTTACAGTGGAGTTAGGGAACAGTGTAGCATCACGCTCATCCACAGAGGCTTATTCATGGGTCAATTTTCCACCAGTTACCTGGCTTTCAACACTTGAATCTGTCACTCATCTGTTAGTTTCAGAAATATATTTCCTGAGGCAAGTTACTGATAGATAACAGAAGACTTGGTGTGTGTCGTCATGACTGTGAGCCTATGTTGATCATTTTGCCTCCTGTTCTGGTGCTTCCTAGTATGGCTATAAAACTGTCAGTCTTTCATAAGCATTAAGATGTTCACTTTAAAATCTCAAAGGCCAGAAGCCAAAGGACATTTCACACATGGGAGCCCAATCTAATGTCTAGAATCTAATATTTAGGATACTTCTGTTCTTACATGGAATTGGAGAATTGTTTGCTTCAGGACTTCTTTATGGTACAATTAGATGAGGCCCATTGCTAACTAAGTGGAATATGGAATTCATGTGTTAGACCAAGCCTAGTCATCTAAAGTCAAATATATCATGATCTTTAATCCAACCCCAAATTTTGACCTGTTCTAAGGACCGAACTTGCTACCAAGGGTTACTTACTAAAACTAATGCATAGATAACACACATGTAAAGACAGCCTGTATCAGTCTGCTGGGGATGTCATAAGAAAATGAGATCCCCTAAACAATATGAGTTTATTTCCCATGGTTCTGGAGGCTGATGAGCCGAGCAACAGGGTGTCAATGTCTGGTCTGGTTTCTCCCGAGGCCTCCTCCCCAGCTTGCAGGTGAGCACTTTCCTGTGTCCTCCCATAATCTTTTCTCAGCATGCAATGTCTCTATCCAGATTTACTCTTCTTAATAAGAGTCAAACCAGAACTCTTGAGTCAGAGATCTCCAAGAGAATAGGGTTTCTTGTATCGTTACAAATGCCAGCCAGAAAGTAAAGACCAGTCCTGTGACAGGTTCCCACCACCCTCAGCAACAAGGCTAGGGAGGAGCTGGAAAACGGTCCTTTGGGCCAGAGCTAAGAGCACGTTTTGATGAAAAGTGGGAGTTGGCAGGCACAAGTTGTTTATGATGAACTTACAGGTGTCAGATGTGAGGACCAGGACTTCACGGAGCAGAAAGCTTTGGGATGTGAGGTCAAGAAGTTAGTGCTGCTTCTGGACTGGGCGGGGTCATAAGGAGCATGCAGTAACACCTATGCTATGGAGTCATAATGGGGTTGGGGTTAGGGTTTTCATTTACATTAAGAATATAAAAAGCCCTGCTACTCTTTTTGACCTGTATCTTGTTAACAGATTAATCAACCCCCCCCCACGCCTCTCTTTCATCCTCGGGACCTTCGTAATTAAATTTAGGACATTCACAATTTTCTCCTATTATAAAGGCAGCAGACATGGTATTAGGGCTCCACCCTAAGGGATTGCTTTAATTCCAGTCCCTTTTAGAGGTCTAACTTCCAAATACAATCATGTTGATTAGAGTCCAGCTACAGATCTACTAAACACTAATTCATTATTTTAAAACCCTAGCTCCAAATATGGGCACATCCCAAGGTCTTAGGAGTAAGGAATTCATCATATGAATTTGTAGAAAAGACACTTCAGCCCATAACACAGCCTACATATTGGAGGTTAATAAATAATAATTTTGAGGCAACCTGAAAAGTACTTAATGTCTTTGAAATATTTGCCTAGTATTCTTGTGCTATCTGTGGACACATATAATCATTACTGTAGCCTAAAATACCCACAAGTTCTAATTTACCAAATCTAAATTAATGAGATGTTGCTATATAAGTAATCATTTGACACAAATAATTTGTATGGCTTAGCAGATCATGATGATTTCATATACTGTCTTCACTACTTTATTCAACAGAGTTACTTAAAAGTATCTATCTATCTATCTACCCTCTTTGGAAATTGACTCATACATTTTGGTGTATGGATCAGCAAGTTCAAAATGTATAGTCTGAAAGTGCAAAAATTGTCTTAGTAGAATTCCCTTTTGCTGCACAAAGGTTGATCTTTTGTTCTATATAATTTGATAGGACAAGGCCTACCCACATTAGAGAGAGCAGTCCACTTCGCTCACGAGTTTGCGGGTTTCAATGTTAATCTCACCGCCAAAGCACTCTCACAGAACTACCAACAATAGATTCTGAGTGCATATCTGGGCAGCATGGCCCAGCAAGCAGGTTGACACATAAAGTAACCATCGCCCTAAGTAATACTGATGCTATTAGTCTGAGCACTTGTTCCAATAAGACCAACAATTTGGGGCAGATCGATGTCAGCAAGTTTACTGTTGTGATCATTTCTCCAACCTTGTACTCAGAAGCACTTTTCCAAAATGTAGCCTTTTCTGTGCACCTCAAATAAGTGCACCCCAGACAGCTGATGCAAAGGTCATTTAGACTACCTGGAGAGGCCACCGTCTGCATTATTAGACATTCTTCTACTGTACCTACTAAATTCTCAAAAGAATGTTTTCTTCTTATAAAACTTTTATATAGTGAACGGAGACAACTGATGTTGTTTCTTAAAGAATATAATATTGCCACTTTGTTTCACTGCTATCAAAAATAGAGACAGCAAGGTAAATTCATTTCCTGAAAAATAAGTGATTTACTTTACTTCATCAATTGATTGGCTTATTAATTGACGGTAACTAGGTAATGAATTCTTTTTGCTTCATATTAGTTCGTTAAAAGAGAATAAAAAAATAAAATCAATAGAGAATTTCAAAACAAGATGATGGGAAATTAACAATTGTTATTGTTATGTATATTATCTATATTACATATAGCTATTGTAATAGTTATTGTTACCTATATTATCTATGTTACATATAGTTTTCTTCAAAGTAGTTGCTCAGATTACCAGATACAGGCATGCAAAATTGATCAAATAGTATAAGCACTAACTGTTCCCTTCAACAAAATATTAGTAGGACAATTATGTCAGCTATCATGTGTGTGTGTGTGTGTGTGTGTGTATTTTCCTCTCCTGCTTTTTTCCTTTTTTCCATCCCAGTTCTTTCCTTTGGCACAGTTTCTTTCCATTTCACAATATCTGTTGTACCCTTTAGGTTTTATTTACTCTTTCAGTTTCCTACACCAAGGAGACAATATGATGTTTACACATGCAAGTCTGATTTATTTGATTTATGAGTATTTATTTTGATTTATGGTCTCTAGTTGCATCCATTTACATATAAAAGTATCAAGTTTATCTTTCTTTATAACTGAGTAATATTCCATTATATAAAAATACCACATATTTTTTATCCATTCCTCAGTTGATGGGCATTTGAGTTGTCTCCAAGATTTACTTATAATAAATTGTGCTGCTATAAACATTGGTGCACATATATCGCTGTGGTATGATGTTTTCGATTCTTCTGGGAAAATACCCAGAAGAGGAATAGCTGGGTGTAACGGGATCTCTAATCCTAGTTTTTTGAGGAATGTCCATACTGATTTCCACAGTGTGTTTGCCAATTTGTACTCCCACTGACAGTGGTGAGGGGTTCCTTTATCTCCACAGCCCCACCAGCATTTGTTATTGGTTGATTTTTTTATGTCAACCATTCTTTCTCTGTTGAGATGGAATCTCAGTGTTGTTTTAATTTTCATTTCTCAGATGACAATGATGTTGAACATTTTTTCAGATATGTACTTGCCATTTGTATTTCTTCATCTGAGAAGTGTGTATTCATCTAAGATGCCCATTTTTGGATTGAGTCTTTCAATTTTGGGGGTCTAATTTTTTAAATTCTTTATATGTTCTAGATAGAACTCCTTCTGACTGAGGGAGAGTTAGCTACACTTTTTCCCAATTTGTGGGTTTTTTCACTCTGTTAGTGATTTCTTTTGATGAGCAAAAACTTTTTAATAAGATGAGGTCCCAATTGTTGATTCTTTGAGTTACTTCCTGTGCAGTTGAGTTTTGTTAATGAGCTCTCTGCCTACCCCTATGTCCTCAAGATTTGCACCTGCTTTCTCTTCCAGTAACTTTTTTTAATTTTAAAAGTAAAAGAACAAAAACATTAACAGACACAAAGTAGCACAAGAACAGCACAATCAAAACTGGATTACAGACAAGGTGACAGGGAATTAACAATGGTCGTTGCATTACACATTGATAACAAAGTGTACACTCAGGAAAACACATGTAGACATACAAGAGTGATCAAACAATTACTCATTAACTATTCCTTACAATAAAGCGACATAACTCAATAGTGCAACCTTGTCACCCATCCTACATATGCATACATACATACATAGTTATCCCTTTCTTCCTTTTCTCCTTCCCCTCATCCCAGTTGCTCTTTACTTTTGAGCAGTTTCCTTTCATACCTCCTAATTTATATTCCCACTTTCAGTTTCTTACACTAGTGATACAATACGTTGCTTGCACATGCACTTCTGATTTATTTCACTTATGAATATGGTCTCTAATTGTGACTATTTGCCTATAAAAGCCTCAAGTTTGTCTTTTTTATAACTGAGTAATATTCCATTATATAAAAATGCCACAGTTTTTTTATCCAGTCCTCAGTGGATGGACGTTTGGGTTGCTTCCATGATTTACCTATAACAAATTGTGCTGCTATAAACATGGGTGCACATATATCACAGTGATGTGATGTTTTCAGATCTTCTGGGGAAATACCCAGAAGGGGAATAGCAGGGTTGAGTGGGACCTCTAGACCTAGTTTGCTGAGGGATCTCCAAACGGATCTTCACAGTGGTTTCACCAGTCTGCATTCCTACCAGCAGTGGAGAAGAGTTCCTATTTCTCCACAGCCTCGCCAGCATTTGTCATTGGATGGTTTCTTAATGGTGGCCAATCTTACTGGGGTGAGATGAAATCTCAGTGTTGTTTTTATTTGCATTTCTTGAATGACTAAAGATGTAGAACATTTTCTCATATATTTGCCATTTGTATTTCTTTATCTAAGAAGTGTGTATTCATCTCAGATGCCTATTTGTGGACTGAGTCTTTGAATTTGGACAGGTTCATGTTTTTTAATTCTTTGTATGTGCTAGATAGAAGATTTTTGTCTGAGGGACAGCCAGCTAGGATTTTTTTCCCAGTTTGTGGGTTTTCTTTTTACTTCGCTGGTGATTTCTTTAGATGTGCAAAAACTGTTCAGTAAGATGAGGTCCCAGTTATTGATTCTTTGAAGTGTTTCCCTTGCCGTTTGATTTTTGTTCATGAACTCTCTGCTATTCCTATGTATTCAAGATTCTTACTTACTTTCTCTTCCAGTAGATTTAGAGTTTATGTTTTAATGTTGAGATCTGTGATCCATTTTGACTTGAGCTTGGTGCATGGTGATAGACTTGGGTCTATTTTCAGTCTTCGGCAAGAGGCAAGCCGGTTTTTCCAGCACCATTTATTAATGAGGCTATCTTTCTCCCAATGAGCTTGTTTGGCCCCTTTGTCAAATATTGGGTGGCTGAGTGTGTTTGTGGTTTTGGCTGCATCTTCTAGTCTGTCCCATTGATCCTGTTTCATTGATCCTTTTTTTTTAGCCAGAACCAGGTTGATATTATTACAGTAGCTTTGTAGTATAATTTCAGGTCAGAGATTGTGATTCCATCTGACTTGTCCTTGTTACCCAGGATTGCTTTTGCTATTCTGGGTCTCTTCTGGTTCTAGATGAATTTAAGGCATGTTTTCTCTAGATCTGTGATGTATACTAATGGTGGTTTAATGGGAATTGCATTGAATCTGTACAACAATTTTGGTAGTATGGCCATTTTCATAATGTCGGTTCTTCCTAACCATGAGCAAGGAATGTTTTTCCATTTATTGAAATCCTCTTTGATCTCTTTTTTCAGAGTACTGTAGTTTTCATTGAATAGATCTTTTACCTCTTTTGTTAGATTGATTCCTAAATATTTCAATTTCTTGGATGCTATTGTAAAAGGTATGGTTTCCTTAATTTCTCTCTCAGTCTATTTGTGTATAGGAATGCTATTGATTTTGGGGTGTTGACTTTGTATCCAGCTACTCTGCTGAATTTGTCAATTAATTGAGGGAGTTTTTTTGTGGAGTTTTTGGGTTCTTCCATATAGAGTATCATGTCATGTGGAAATAGTGATAGTTTTACTTCTTCTTTTCCTATCCTATTCCTTTTATTGCTCTGCCTAATGCTTCCAGAACTATGTTGAATAGGAGTGGTGACAGTGGACATCCTTGTCTTGTTCCTGAGTTTAAAGTGAAAGCTTTCAGTTTTTGTCCACTTAGTATGATGTTGCCTATTGGTTTGTGATAGATGGCTTTGATCAGATTGAGGTAAAGGTCATCTATTCCTATTTTTTCAAGAGTTTTTTTTTTTAAACATGAATGCATGTTGGACTTTATCAAAAGCTTTTTCCACATCTATCGAGATGATCATGTGATTTTTATCTTTGGCTCTATTGATATGATGTATTACATTAATTGATTTGTGAATATTGAACCATCCCTGCATTCCTGGAATGAATCCAACCTGGTCATGGTATGTAATTTTCCTTATGATTAGCTGCATTCTGTTTGCCAGTATTTTATTGAGTATGTTTGCATCTATGTTCATTAGGGAGATTGGCCTATAGTTCTCTTTTTTGGTTGGGTCCTTCTCTGGTTTTGGTATTAGTATACCTGCCTCCAGATATGAGTTAGGGAGAATTGCTTCCTTTTCAATTTCATTGAAGAGTTTGAGGAGTGTTGGCATTAAATCTTTGCTGAATGTTTTATAGACTTCTGCTGTGAATCCATCAGGGCCTGGGCTTTCCTTTGTCGGTAAGTTTTTAATGCCACTCTCAATCTCATTAATTGATATTGGGTTGTTCAGGATTTTTATATCTTCCTGATTCAATTTTGGTAATTTGTACATTTCTAGGAATCTGTCCATTTCTTCTGAGTTTTCTTTCCTATGGGAGTAAAGATTTTCAAAGTAGGTATTAATGATCCTTTGAATTTCTGTGGGATCTGTAGTGATTTCATCCTTTTCATTCCTTATTGCATGAATTTGAGTTCTTTCCTTTCTTTTTTGATAAGGCTGGCTAGGGAGTTATCAATTTTATTTATTCTTTCAAAGAACCAACTCTTTGATTCACTTATTTTTTTCTAGTGTTTTGTTTGTCTCAATTGCATTAATTTCTGCCCTGAGCTTTATAATCTCTTCCCTACTTTGAGCTTTGGGCTTGGCTTGTTCTTCTTTTTCTAAAAGTTTGGGTGCAGCATTAGGCTATTTATTTGCTCTCTTTCTGTTTTCTCTATGTGTGAGTTCATCACCATAAATTTCCCTCTGAGGACTGCTTTCATTGCATCCCACAGATTCCGGTAGGTTGTATTTGCATTTTCATTTTTTTGTAGATATTTTTTAAATTTCTTCTTTAATTTCTTGTGTGACCCACTGGTTGTTCAGGAGGTTGTTGTCTAATTTCTAAGTGTTTATGGGGTTTTTGGAGTTCCCTTAGTCATTAATTTCCAATTTCATTGCACTGTGGTCAGATAATATGCATGGGATGATTTCAATTCTTTTGCATTTAGGTAGGTATGCTCTATGGATTAGAATGTGGTCTATTTTAGAGAAAGACCCATGTGCAGCTGAGAAAAATGTGTATTCTGATGTTGTGGGGTGGAACATTCTGTATACATCTACTAAGCCCATTTGTTAGCACCTTTGGTTCAGGTCTGTGTTATGGTTCATATGTTGTGTCAACTTGGGGAATCTAGAAGTTTGGCTGAGTGACTCAGCAGGAAGCTAGGGTGCTTACCTTGTGTACATCCTGAGCCTGTGGAAGAGGAGGGCATGGAGACTGTGTGAGAGGTACATGCCCCCTGGGTGGGGGTAGGCTGTTTACAAGGTAAGGGAGAAAAAGAGGCTGCTTGCAGCCATTCCTCCCTTTTGCTGGTTGTTTTTGCTGTGCTTTGCTGCCGTGAACTGTTTGCCCTCTGCCATGTACCACTCTGCCTCTGAACCAGCCAAGTATGGACTGAAACTTCCACAAACTGTAAGCTAAATAAACCTTTCCTTTCTTCATTTTGGGTGTTGGGTATTTTGTCTCAGCAACAAGAGAAAAGTAACCAAGACAGTCTGTTATTTTTTTGCTGAGTTTTTGCCTAGTTGACCTGTCTCTTTGCATCAAAGGGGTGTTTAGGTCCTCTACTACAACAGTGTTATTATTTGGTTTTTTTATGTCTGTTATGATTTGACTTATATAGTTTGGTGCTCCAGTGTTTGGTGCATACGTGTTTAGGATTATTATCTTTTCCTCTTGCAGCTTTCCCCTAACTAGTATGTAGTGGCCTTTTTTATCTCTTTTGATTGTTTTCAGTTTGAAGTTTACATTGTCTGCAACCATAATAGCTACCCCTGCTTTTTTATGGGAACCTGTTGCATGGAGAATTGTTTTCCATCCTTTGACTTTCAGTCTATCAATTTCCTTTTGAGTAAAGTGTGTTTCCTGTGTACAGCATATTGTTGGATTTTGTTTCTCAATCCACTCTGCCAGTCTGTTTTTTTGATTGGGGAATTGAGGCCATTTACATTAATGGTTATAACTGTTATATGTCGGCTTATTCTTGTCATGCTATTTACTTGCTGTTGCTTTCTACTTTTGCTATCTGTTTAATTGCTTGCTCTGCTTGAGGGTTCCTTTCTATTCTTGCAATTGTGATCTCTATTTTCTTTGTGTAGAATATCTTTTAGTACTTTTTGTAATGTTGGTTTGGCACTCATGAAGTTCTTCAGTTGTTCTTTGTTGTGGAAATGTTTTATTTCTCCATTGAATTTGAAGGATAGTTTTGCAGGATACATCAGTCTGGGTTGGAAGTTGTTTTGTCTCAGAATCTGTAATACCTTGCTCCAACCTTGATTTCATGGTTTCTATTGAGAAGTCTGCTGTGATTGTGATGGGCTTTCATTTATAGGTGATCTGTTTCTTTTCTCTAGTAGGTTTTAATAAATGTTCTTTTGCTGGTTATCTGGGTTGTGGCTCGTTGGAGTTCTATATGCCTCATTTAACTGCACATCAATATCTTCTACCATGCTTGTGAAATTTTCTGCTATTATTTCTGCAAATATTCTCTATATGTCATTTGTGCTGCGTTCTGCTGTTTCACTGACTTCTGTTATCTGGAGAGTATTTCTCTTTGCCTCACCTTGCAGCTGTTGGATTGATTTTCCTGGATCCTTGATAACTTTAAGAGATCCTTCCTTTCATGATCGCTAGCTGCTATGCTGTCTTCAAGAGCTGAAGTTCTATCTTCAGCTTCTTTCAAGCAGTGTTGCAAGCTTTCAGTGGAAGTTTTCATTTCCTGGAAATCTCTTTGAGTCTGTTTCATGCATTCTAATTCATTCTGAAATTGCTCATGTAACATTTCCATTTGTTGTCTATGTTCTTCTATTCTTTTATCTATTTCTTCTCTATATGTTTGGAACCTTTCTTCCCTTATTTTCACTTCATTTTTTGCCTGAGAGATTATTTCTGATTTAATCTCTTCTATGGCCTGATGGAGTTGTTTCTTTACTTCAAATATGATCATTTGAGAAATTTCAGGTATGTGGCTTCCTAGTTCTCTATATCATTGTTTCCTGGACTTGTTCTGGGTGGAGTTGAGTTCTGGGACTGCATTTTGCTCCTCTGTCTTGTCATTTGGGATATCAGATGAAAAGTGTTCAGCTACAAACTACCCAGGCAGCTCATGAAGGACTCTAGGGACCCTCATTTATCTGAATATCAAACTTATCCCAAGATGGTAGCAGATTGTGGACCACTGGGCCCAGGAACCCCAGGCAGTTGCTGGGGTGCACAGCTCAGACCACACCTGCGGTTGTAGGGGAATTCTGGCCTTCCGTACCAGGTTCTCCAGGCCATTGGACAGGAAGCGCTTGGGCTTCAGCCTTGAAGCTGATGGTGGCTAGGCAGGGGCTGCTCCTCTGGCATCCTCAGGCAGCTGGTCAGGGGAGAGCAGGCCTCTTCTGCCAACCCTGAGGACCACAGAACCTGAGGTTGTTTCCACGCTGCAGGCCTCACCCACCAAGAGGGATGGGCCCTCCCAGTTTGAGCTTTTTCCCTGCCCAAAGGCTCGAGGCAGAGTGCTCCACAGGCCTCACCTGAAAAGAGTTCCCTTCAAATGCTGCTCAGATGGCACCCCTAGGCCAGGCTCCTTCCCTGCCCGAAGGCACAGGGCCTCTTCCAGTAACTTTATATTTAAATCTTTGATCTATTTTGACTTTAGTTTAGTATCTGGTGATAGACTGGGGTCTAGTGTTAGTTTTTGGCATGTGGAAAGCCAGTTTTAACAGTATCATTTATTACAAAAGCTATCTTTCTTTTGGTGAAAATGTTTGGCCCCTTTTTCAAAGATAAGGTGGCTGAGTGTGTTGGGAGTTGTGTCTGCATCATCTAATCTGTTTCAGTGATCCTTAGGCCTTTTGCCAAGTAGTATGCTGATTTTATCACAGTAGGCTTGTAGTATAATTTCAAGTCAGGGATTGTGATGCCTCCTGCTTTGCCTTTGTTGCCCTAGATTGCTTTTGTTATTCTGGGTCTCTTCTGGTTCCAGATGAATTTTAGGAATGTTTTCTCTGGTGTGAGATATGCTAATGGTATTTTGATTGGGATTGCATTTAATCTGTATAACAATTTTGGTAGTATGGCCATTTTCACAATGTTGTATCTTTCTATCCATGAGCAAGGGATATCTTTCCATTTTCCAAAATCCTCTGTGATCTCTTCTCTAGAGTACTGTAATTTTCACTGTATATATTTTTTTACTTCCTTTGTTAGATTGATTCCTAAGTATTTCATTTTTTGGATTTTGTTGTGAAAGTGTGCTTTTCCCAATTTCTCTCTCAGTGAGTTTGTGGTTTGTGAACAGGAATGATTGAGTGTTCATTTTTGAGTGTTGACTTTGTATCCAGCTATGCTACTGAATTTGGTTATTAAAGCTTTTGGTGGGTGTTTGGGGCCTTTTATATAGAGTATCATGTCATCTGCAAATAATGACAATTTCACTTTTTCCTTTCTTACCTTTATTGCTTTTATTTTTCTTTCTTGTCTAATTGCTCTGGCTAATGTTTCCAGAACTGTATGGAACAGGAGTGGTGATAGTGGACACCCTTGTCTTCTTCATGACTGTAGGGTTAGAGCTTTCAGTTTTTGTCTATTTAGTACAATGTTGGATGTTGATTTGTCATAGTTGGCTTTTATCAGATTGAAGTAGACCATTTATTCCAATTTTCTGTTGGGTTTTTTTTTTAATCATGAATGAGTGTTGGACTTTATTATAAGCTTTTTCTGCATATATTGAGATGATTGTGTGAGTTTGTCTTTGGCTTTGTTGATATGGTTTATTATATTTATTTATTTGCATATAATGAACCATCCCTGTATTTCTGGGATGAATTCCACGTGATCACAGTGTATAATAATCTTGATGATTTGTACATTTTGTGTGCTGGAATTTTATTGAGGATTTTTGCATCTATGTTCATTAGGGAAATTGCCTGTAGTTCTCTTTTTTGGTTGGGTCTTTCTCCACTTTTGGTGTCAGGGTTATACTTGCCTCCAGGAATGAGTTAGGGAGAATTGTTTCCCTTTCAATTTTATTACAGAGTTTGAGGTGTGTTGGCATTAAATCTTCTCTAAATTTCTTGTAGCATTCAGCTGTGAATCCAGCAGGACCTGGGCTTTTCTTTGCTGGTAAATTTCTAAGTATCTTTTCCATTTCATTGACTAATATTGGTTATTCAGAATTTTTAAATCTTCTTGATTCAGCTTTGATAATTCATATGTTTCTCAGAGTCTGTCCATTTCTTCTGTTTTCTATCCTGTGAGAGTAAAGATTTTTGAAGTAGGTATTGATGACCTGAATTTTTACATGATCTGTAGTGACTTCATCATTTTCATTCCTTATTGCATGAATCTGTGTTTTTTCTTTCTTTTTTTTTTTTGATAAGGTTGACTGGGGGGGGTATCAATTTTATTTATTCTTTCAACAAACCAACTCTTAGATTCATTAATTGTTTCTATTGTTTTCTTAGTCTCCTTTGTGTTAATTTCTGCCCCAATCTTTATAATTGCCTCCCTTCTTTGGGCTCAGGGCATGACTTGCTCTTTTTCTAGAAGTTTGAGGTGCAGCATTAGAGTTTTTGATTGTGCTCATCCTGTTTTCTTGATGTTAGAATTTACTGCTATAAATTTTCCTCTGAGGACGGCTTTGTTTGCATCCCACAGATTCCCTTAAGTTGTATCTGCATTTTCATTTGATCATAGATATTGTTTAATTTCTTCTTTAATTTCATCCATGACCCATTTGTTGTTCAACAGGATGTTATTTAATTTCCTTGTGTTTATGTAGTTTTTCTGGTTTCTTTTGTTAATTATTTCCAACATCATTGCATTATGGTCAAATAATATGCATCAGATAATTTCCTTTGCATTTACTTAAGCATGTTCTATGAGCATTTTAGAGACCATATTTTAGAGATGATATTTTATGGTCTCTATTTTAGAGACCATATGTGCTGCTGAGAAGAATGTGTATTCTAATATTATTCTGTGGAACACTCTTGTAAACCTCTACTAAGTCCATTTGTTCACAACTTTTGTTCTGACTTATCATTTCTTTGATTATTTTTGTCTAGTTGACCTATCTCTTTGTGACAATGGAGTGTTAAGGTCCCCTGTTGCAATTGTGTTATTACATGATTTTTCATGTCTATTAAAATTTGCCTTTGGGATGGGGATATAGCTCAGTGGCACAATTGCCTGCCTGGCAAGTATAAGGTCCTCAGTTCCATTCTCAGTATCCCCAAAAGAGAAAACAAAAAAAAAAATTAAAATTTGTATCATATAGTTGGGTCCTTCAGCATTTGGTACATATATATCTATTATTGTTCTCTCTTTCTCTTGAAGTTATCACTTAACAAGTAGGCAGTAGCCTTCTTTATATCTTTTGATCCTTCTTGGTTTGAAGTTCACATTGTCTGCAAATAGCTACCCCTGCCTTTTTCTGGATTCCTGTCACATGGAGTATTGTTTCCCGTCCTCTGAATTTCAGTCTATGAATTTCCATTTGAGCTAAATGTGCTTCTTTTTTACAGTATATTATTGGATTTTGTTTTTTTATCTACTCGGAGTGTCTGTATCTTTTGATTGGTGAATTGAGGCAATTTACATTTATTTTTGGTATGGCTAATTGGAGTTCTATATGCCTAGCTTAACTGTATGTCAGATTCTTTCCCCATGCTTGGGCAATTTTCCATTCTTACTTCTGCAATAGTCTTTTTATGTCATTTGTGTTACTCCTGTGCTTTTGTTTACATGTATCAGTCTTACATTGTTTTTCTTTCCATCATCTTGCTGCTGTTGAGTTATTTCCTGTTTCCTTATCATTTTAAGAAATCTTTCCTTTCGTGATCACTAGCTGCAATGCTGCACTCACGTTCTGAAAGTCTATCTTCAGTTTCATTCAAGCAGTTTTACCAGCTTTGACCCAAAATTTTAATTTCCTGGATATCTATTTGAATCTATTTCATATATTTAAATTCTTTCCTATATTGGGCATTGAAGGTTTTCATCATTTTTGTATGCCCCTTTATATTTTTATCTATGTCTTTAGATATGCTCAGCAATTCTTTCATTATGGCTGCCATTTCTTTTTTACCTGAGAGATTATTTCTGATCTAATTTCTTCTGTAGCTCCTGGAGTTGCTTCTTTACTTCAGTTGCTATCATTTCTGCAATTTCATGTGTGTAACTTCCAATTTCTTCTATGTTGATATCTCCTGGGCTTTTCTGGGTGGGCTGGAGGTCTGAGATTGCATTTTTTTTCCTTTGTCTTGACATTTTCTATTTCAAAAAATTGTTATTTGGTTTTCTTGTGCGTTTCTTTTGTTTCTTTGTGAGTTTTGTTAGTTGGTAGCTATATCATTAGTATCATGGCTTCTCTAGGACAAGTCTGTTCTTCATGGATGTCTTGTATGTGTAGTTGAGTCTTGGTTTATATCTGTCCCCAGATCCTATCTTCCCAATTAATTGAGAGTACGATGTTGGTTTCCATTTGGCTCAGTTACAGTCTTTTGATGTAGTGCTGTGGTGAGCTTATTACCCCACAGCTGCCCAATATTGTTACACAAGGAAGAACAACTGATTACAATGGACATGATGTCCTAGCTACAGTAGTATAATTAGCATAATGCAAGCATCAAGTACAATTTAGAAACTGATAAACTGTGGTAACTATTGATTTTGTACCTTAGATCATATAGCAAAGTCTATAGTTATATAACAGAACCAATCATAAATTAGATGTTTGTATGGTTTCCATGTCCTGGGTGTTTCCTACACTGGCTGCTCATTCTGTAGTGTAAGGGAATGGGCCAGGCACCTGGGTTACTCTGGACCAAAGTTCCTGTGGTGGAAGAGAGGTAAGGGGTGGGGTTTCTCCCTCCCAAGCACCTCACCAAGAGTCCCTCAATGGTGGAGAGGTGATGGGCTGATCATGAATATATTTTATGTGGATAATCATTTTCCCTTTATCTCTATATTGATCCATTTTCATATTCAATACCGTGTCTCCTTAAAACTGGAGTCTTTATAAAAATAATATCCTAAATAACAGTTTATTGTATACTATTTTCTTATATTTCAGAACTAACATCTTTTCAGGAAGAATTACTTCAGCACTTACATCTGAACAAAATGATGACAACTTTGAAGATAGAAATTTATCATTCAGTGAAATGCTACAGACAGATAACAGTGAAAGTGAACATCAAGCAAGTTACGTTAGTAACTCGTGTTCAGGGCGGGCCAGCTCATCTTTGTCATCACTTTACTCAGAATTCAGAAAATGTTTTCTAAGCCATGGACAGCAACTAGAAAATGAATATGAAACAACGCAATTTTCTTCAAAGGAGTTATTTTCACTAATGAAGACTAACAAAAAGAAAAATTCAAGATCTTCTCCTGATCTTCGTTTTTTAAAACTTTCTGAATTCACTGTGGCAAATGAAGATCTTGATGTGACATCATGCTCTCTTGCTCATTTAGGTATTACTGAAGACCAAGTTAGACTTCTGGAAGAAAATGTGAATAAGACTCTTTCAAAATCTAAGGCTGCATTAAAAAAGGAAGCTCCTAATCAATGCTCAAGATCTCAAGAGCCCTTCATTCAGAATGAACATTCTGTTGAAATGATTATTTCTGCCCAAGCACAAGATTCTTTTCCAGGACAATACAGTATTCAGAATGAAGGGTTTTATGAAGCACAATCTACTAGTCAAGCCCAACAATTTATTCAAAACCAAAACCCAGTCAACAGGCAGCCTGATACTACAGCTAGCTATTTTGTTCAGCCGCAAAAGTCAACAAATAAACCATTTCCCACTTGTACAGAAGACTTGGTCCAGGCCCAGGATATGGATAGGAGCCAAGAGTTCAGCACAGCTTCATATACTGTTGAGATGAAAAATGTAATCAAGGGCCTAGAATCTGAATCTCAAGAGTCAACAAGTAAACCATTTCCCATTGGCACAGAAGACTTGGTCCAGGCCCAGGATATGGATAGGAGCCAACAGTTCATCTCAACCCTATACACTGTTGGGAAGAAAAATGTAATCAAGGGCCTAGCATCTAATGAGAACTTACATGAAGTCCAACATTCTGCCCAGTTTGAAGTTTCAGGCAAGACTGAACTTTCAATTAAGGGACAAAACAGTGTATGTAAGAATGCTGAGTTTGTAGTTTTACTTGTTGGCCCTAATTTAGTTGCTGAAAATGTGTCAAAACTAGTTACTTCATCGAACTTAAATCAGCATTCTGTGTATATCTCATTGTCCCTTTCACCTACCATTAAGGGGCTGAAAAACAGAAGAAAAACACCAGATGATAAAAGCAGACTCAGGCTTAAAGTTGCACCTATAAAAGCAAAGAAAACATCATGTTGTAATGTATCTCGAGTCAAAGCTTATCACTCTTCAAAAAATCAGAATGAATTGGGATACAAGAACAACACTGAAAAGCAAGAATTACAGCAAAGGAAAGGTAAAGCAGATACAGCTTTGCATCTTATTTCTGTCTCTAAGCTTATGACTCCTTGCATGAAAAAGCATTTCAGAAAAAAACTAGTGAAAATTGCGCCAATCTTAAAACATGAATTTTTTCTGCAGAAGCAAAATAAGTCATCAGATATAGAGAAAATCAGTTTTTCAGGTTCTACTGAGCAAGGAACCTCAGGTATTATTAATAGTATAAAAAAGTATGCCAAAGAAAGTAAAGACCTAAACAACATCTTACCAAACATGTTACATCAGATAGAACCGTCTTTCATGGTCAACGCTAATGACCTAAAAGCATTTAGTTGCTCATTATTAGAAACAAACTGCAAGAAAGAGTCTCCTAAGGACCCAAGTAAGCTGGGATTCGGTCTGCGTGTTCCAAAGCATGAAGTGCTTTCAGAAGTTACATCAGAACCTGAGCAGAAACTTGTGTCATCTCCCCAGATGAAACCAAACAAAAGAATGGAAATACAGAAGGACCGACAAAGTATAACAGATCCCTACCCACAATTCTTAGATGAGGAGGACTTATCATCTGTTGCACCATATAAACAAACGTGCTTTCCAATTAGAAAGGCAAAGAAGGCACTAGTTTCAAAGATATTTAATATTCCATGGTGTGGTCATCACAAACATTTACCACCAAAGACCCTGAAATCACAGACTATTCAATTTTTAATACGCTCTGGGATCCTATATGATAGGTTTCATAAAATTGTAGTGGATAATGCAGTAACAGAAAGAAGGAAAAGATTGGCACAAGAATTACCAGCAACAATTCTGGAATCCTTCATTTTCTCCAAACTTGTTTCACCTGCATCTGAAATAGAGCGAGACATGTCAGAATGTATGGACAAGACACATAAAATGAGTCCCAAACATGTAACTTTGAAGGTGAAGAAGGCAAAGACATTTAATATAGCAGGATGTGATATAAGAAACCATCCAAATCATTTAAGATGCTACCCCAAAACCAAGATGAAACAAGGCAGACCTATGGCAGATTTAATTCTAAATGCAATTTCATCACTTTTGATGGTATCCCTTAACATGGAAGTACGTAACAGAATAATAGTGACAGATATGCTAAAAAGAACAGAATCACAGAAAGGCTTCTCTCTACGTTTCAATGCAAAGCCATGGGGAACAAAGCAATCAAATTTAACGAATATTCTCTTACCATCAAATAGACAGAAATTAGACTTTTCAAAAAACTTAATGGTAAAGCAATCAAACACTTATAAACAGAATGAAGAAATTCTTTTGAAATCTGTCTTTTCTTGCATAATGCATCAGCTTAGTGTGGAAACTCCAAAAAAACAAATTGCATCAAAAGCAATCTTCAAACCCAAAATTTCAAACACCACAGTCAAGAAAGAATCAAATAAAGTTACTGTTCTAGAAGATCAACTTCCAAATGCAAAGGGAATTGATCTACAAATTAGAGGAAGAAAAGAATGTCCACAAAAAAGTACAGGCATGACTCTTCCAACATCAGCTACAAACCATCCAATAGATATGTATCAGATTATACCCTTCTTGGTAAAGAAAATGGTAAAGGTGATAGAAAGTCAGAGGTACCACACTTCAGATACAGAAAAGAGAGAAGAGCAAGAAATACGTTTACATAAAACTCTTCCAAAGCCCACATCTCACTGCAAAGCAGATGTACTTCAGATTAATATTCCAATGCAACAAGTAAAAGTAGGTGCTATAAACGCTACACATTGGGACTATTTCACTTCACAGAATAGAGAAGCATTAAAACAAGTGTATGTTATACATGGAGATACTAAAAAAACTAAAGGAACTGAATCAAAGCATCTGTCAATTTCCTATAAAAACACTGAGGAACATACATCTAACCCCCCAAGTTGTCTGCATCTCCAGTCACATTTAATGTGTCAGAAAGAGCAAGCATTCTCAGCATCAAGCAATGCATCAAGCAAGACAAAAGCACCAGACTTCTTTCCCAAATATCGTCTAAGTGCTGTATACAAATCTGGACAGAAGTCTACCATGTCCCCACTTTCTCCAAGGCAACTGAAAAAACAAAATGCAATGCTGCTTTTAGAATCATCCAGTAAAAGTATAAAATATGAGAATCTTTTACTTTCAAAAGGAAAAAAGTCATCAGTGGAGACACAGGTAATCAAGCCACTATCAAATGATAGCTCACCCAAGCTCGGAGTTAGGAAGCACATGGAAGTATGTAATAAACAAAAGGAAGCATATCTACCTAGAACAATTTTACGTTCTCTTTCTGAATTTATACCTCTATTGCATGAAAGTAAAAGACAGAAGGGTAGCATGAAAGAAAAAGCTATGAAAGATAAAATATGCCTCCCCAGAAGTGCTCTCACACTGAATATAGTCAATGCCTCTGACTGTGATAACTCAGTCAATAGACCCCAACTGCAGTGGGACATAAAGAAGAAAATGATACCTATGAAACATAGAAAGAGTGAAGGAGGTTCGGTTATGACAAAAGCATCTGAGCCCATCCCTTGTTTACCTTACCTCAAAATAGATGAAAAGACAATAATTGGGGTTTTCTCAAATTATGTAAAAAGAACAAAACAACATATATCGCACAGAGGAAAGGACAGTGCAAAACTATTGGAAACGAAAGGAATAATGGACCATAAGATAGAAAAATCCTCATTGTCATCTGTATCCAGTGGAAAAATATCACCTTTCCCGTGGCACAGTGTAAAAAAGGAGAGCAAGGTGCCACAAGGTAGAGGTGCATCGGAGTGGAGACTGACGCACTCTCATATTTCTTCATCATCTCTATCACATCTTAATTTGCATTCAAAAACAGAAGTAGAAAAAGACAAGCCAAGAATATTAAAGAGCTGCCTTCTGCCATCAAAGCCCTGGGGATCATCACATGTTAAAAGAGTATCCTTTGCAGGGTCAACTAATCAAGAGAGTTTGTGCAATTCACTGGAATCAAAATGTTTGCTCAAAAAGGAGAAGAAAACTCAAGGCAATATAGTAGATGAGAAAGTTATACTAGACATCATATGTACCTCCCTGAAGAGGAAGGATTCGCCACTTAAACAAATAGTGCATGGAAAGAAAGCAGGCCGGGACGATAAAAAACAAGAGCTAGAGATGGTGGAGAAGAAAAGAAACAATCTAGGTGTAGTTCAGATCAAACCTGGGGATTCCATCCTTCCTCCAATGCACGTCAAATGGGACTGCAGAATGAAGGAGATACTCATAGCAGGATTAAACCGGCTCTCTCTTCCATCACTGATACTCCAGAAACTGTCAGAGGCAACAAGAAAGGAGCCAGAGAAAGCAGACAGCACGGGGGAAGAACGTGGGAGAGAGGATGGAGAGGTCAGAGGAGAAAGACAAACAGACAAGAACGGCGGAGAGAAGAAAGAGCAGGAGAAAGTGGGCACAGAGAAAAAAGAACTACAGAGAGTGGCCGGAAAAGCTGAAGGAGAAAGGGGAGGGCATGGAAAGAGAAAAGAGCAAGGGGCAACAGACAGAAGAGAAGAGAAAGGGGAAACGGACCTAGGGAGGAAAAGGCAAGGGAAAGCGGATGGAAAAGAACACAGGAGAGTGGATGTAAAAGGCGAAAAGCAAGGGAGAGTGGCCAGAGAAGAGGAGCGAGGGGGAGGGACGCAGAGCGGAAAGAGCAAGGGAGGGTGGACAGAACCTCTGAAGAGCAAGGGAGGGCAGATGGAGAGAAGGAGCAAGGCGGAGTCGACAGAGAAGGGGAAAGAGGGAGGAAAGTGGACGGACAGGGGGAAGAGCGAGAGAAAGCAGACGGAAGAGGCGGAGAGCAAGGGGAAAGGCGGGCAGAGGAAAGAGCGAGAGAAAGCGGGCAGAAAAAGTGAAGAACAAGCGGAAGTGATGCAAGAGAGGAGACAGCCAAGGGAAGAGGACAGAACGGGGGAAGAGCCAGGGAGCGGAGCTGCCAAGGGGACAGAACCGCGCAGAGCGGGCCGGGAGAGAAGGAGAGCGGAAGTGGTGTCGGGAGCTGACGCACACTGGAGACCGCACGGAGAGAGGCACAGACGAGAGAACGTGGGCGACAAAGGTGAAGAGCAAGTGAGAGTGCGTGAAGAGAGGGAGGAGCAGGAGAAAAGACAAGAGGACAACGAGCCAGCGAAAACGGGGCCAGAACTTGAAGATCAGAGTAGAGTGAATGAAGGTAGGAGAAAGCGCGGGGATATAGAAGAGGGTGAAATACAGATTCTTGAGAAGAGCATGATGCCATGCACGTGCGCGTCTGGGAAGGCGAAAAATCTCCTTTCCTTTATTCTCAAAACAAAAAAACTGCAGATAGAAATTAAGGGGCAGAGGCAGGAAAGAGGTAAGAACACTCTCGCGCATCTGAGAAGAACCCATGACATTGTCACTTCATTTATCTCTGCACTAGAGAAGCTAGAAGAGGAGGAGGAGGAGGAAGCAGAGCAGGAAAGAGGAGGAGGAGGAAAGGAAGAGGAGAAAGAGGACGAAAACAAGGAAAGAGAAGAAGATGGAAGAAAGGATGAAGAAGATGGAGAAGAGGAAACAGGAGGAGGAGGAGGAGGAGGAAAAAGAGACGGAGAACAAAAGGGAGAAGGAGAGCCAGGAATAATGAGCAGCTCTGCACCACGCTTTGTCTTCCTGGAGTCACTGTCCTCTGCGCCTCCAGCGTCCACAGCCAGCCATGTGTGGCACGGAAAACCATGTTTACCACGGAAAGAGGGCAGAGCACAAACCTCCGGCACGGTTGGCTTGGCGCCCCCCAGTGGTGCGCTTGTCAGGGAAAAGCCGTCAGGAACTCCTTCCATGCTCATGGCCGAGGGGCACAGTACTCTGAGCGAGGGAAGAGAATCACAGTGGAGAGCTCAAGGAAAAGTAGGAGAGAAGAAGGAAAGAACAAGGAGCTGGGATGAGGTTCTGACAGAAACTCATTCTTCCACACCGGTTCCATGTCAGCACGGAGTACTTCCCCAAAGCCGAGGACTCACGGCAGAGGCATCTCAAATGGTGCATCTCTACAGGGCAAAGACACTGCTTATGATCATAAATGTGCACAGGAAAGGCGGGCAGGAAGGCAAGAATGAACCCGAAATAGTTCTGAGGAAAACTGCCCTCTTACTTCCTCACCCATCTTCCTTGAATTGGGACCGTGGTGCAAGTGAAAGGGGAGTTACGGGAGGAGGAATGCAATTCTGTCTTACACCATTAAATATTCAAAGTGCATCGGATTCACATGAAAAAGCACGTACCACGTTCAGCCACAGACAAGAACCAATGCAGTCGACAACACAAGAAAAAGAAAAAGGTGGACTTGCAATAGATAGGAAAGACAAAATGCTCCCCAAATGTGCGGATCCAAAGCTAAAGAAATCACTACGTACACTCAATGCCCAGGAATTGCCTTGGAAAGCCAAAGAGCTTAAGAGGAAGATGCAAGAAAAAAATGAGCAAGTGACACACATAGCAATGAGAATTATAAAATTGTGCCTCTCACGAACATTGCAGTCCAAGAAATCACTGGATACAGGGACAACAGCACCTTCGAAAATAATAGGTGAAGAAATTCCAACTGTAATAGAATTTGAAAAACATATGCCACAGGAAGAAAGGAAAAGTACAGGAAAAGTTACGAGGATGAAGATCAGAGTGGATCCCAAGGATGGATGTTTGATGACAGAGAAATCACCTATTTTAAATATGCACAATTTAAATGACCATCAGTGGAAAACGAAAGAGCAAGAGGAAAAAGTTCTGGAAGAAAGTGAGCCAGATATGATGCTGGCTAGGACTTCCCCTGGGAGACCTGCTCTGTTCTGTAATGTGAATACCAAAATCAAGCAGGAAAGTAAACCAGTGTTTACAAAATTCTCTTCTTCAAAACTAAACTTCCAGGGATCCCCAGATCCTAAAGGAGGCGTGAATATAAAACCATTTACTAGTGATATTTTAACCAGTGTACAGAATGGGAAACAACACACACCACAGAACCAGGAAGGGTATGAACCACGAAAAGAAAAGTGGGTAGTGTTTCTTGAATGTCAAGAAATGAAGGTGCAGGAATGTCAAGATGAACCCGCTGCGGTTCTGGCCGAACGGACCTCATTATCACTGCCTCCTTGCCTCAGACTGGAGAAAGATGCAGATTTAGGTGATAAAGTGCCAAGATGTTCAAGGTCTGCTTTGCAGAGAATGTCAAGTGCAGAGGAAGCAATACCTACAGGGTCAACTGGTGGTGATACTAGGGAAGCTGTTGAAACCAAAAGTTGTCTGCCTCAGATAGGCAGAGAAAAAACAGGCAGGAGAGGGGCAGATATGACTTCGAAGTCAAAAAAATTCCTTCCTTCCTCTAAGCTCAGAACAGAAGTGCACAGCAGAAACAAAGGCAAAAAACATGAAGATCGAGATAAACTGCGAGATGTAATGCTTCTAAGAGACATTAACGTTTCTGAAGCTTCTCTGTTTCGCCTTAAACTGGATGAAAGTAAACAAACAGACAAAGAGAGGCTTGGAAGTAGAGCATCTTCCCCTCTGTCAGTGCCACTTTCAGCATTATCAGATGCAAACAGGATAGCAGACACAGAGGCAGAGAGCAGCCATGTAGGAAGAGGAAACCAGTGTGTGTCACAGCAAGAAAGAAGGGATGAAGCGGCCATGGTAGCTGTGAGGATTAGGGTACGTTGCCAAGGGCCAAGGATCTCACCAATTTTGCGTATCCTTCGTGCAAAGGAATGTTCACTGAGTTTGCAGGTGCTGGGGGAAGGAATGCACAAAGATAAAGGTGAGCCATGTGTGCTTCTGACAAGGCCTTTTCTTTCCATGCCATCCATACCTCCCATTGATCTGAATTCAAGGATTACAGAATCCTCTTCTCCACAGAAAAGAGGCCAGTCATCTCATGTCCAGCAATCACCATGTGTCCAGAAAACAGCAAATCGAGAATCAGTGGAATATGATGGTGAAAACCTGGATAAACAAGCAGAACACAATGTGCCTCGCAAAGAGAAGGAGCAACTGCAGACCTCAAATTGCATGGTCACTGCCCAGCAAAGAATTGAACATCTACAAACTGAATCAGAAAGAGTTGTGAATTCACAACATGAGAACATTTATTCCACTGAACCTGGTGTCAGAAGTAGGAGAAGCCTGGAATTGCATTTTATAAGACGAAAATCTCAGCCAGAAAAATATGAAAAAGAACCTTGTGTTGTGTTCCATTCCTCCCCTACAGGGGCTATAATAGAACATGAAAACCTGAAGAAAGAAGCCAAACTAATGGGTAATTTAAAGCAAACAGAAAGTCCTGAGGTTTCAGTTTCAGTTTTAACACTCAGGGAAACACTGAAGCAATTGCAGGTTGCACTTGGCACTTCTGAGAACTCAAAAGGATTCTCTGTTTTAGAGAAGAATGATCATGCATCCCCCACAAAAGCTTTAGAAAAAAGAGAATGTCTTACAGAATTGCTTCAGAAAACCTCTCATCAACTCCAAGCTTTGCTACTTCCATCAGTACACCTGGCAGAAACAGACAAAATGAACAGAAACATTACAACAAATGTGGAACAAAAAAAATCAGAAAAGGACCATAACAGTATTGTGATTCACGAAGAAAGGGAATTTCAGCACAAATCGTTAACACATTTTACTCCTGAAGAACAAAATAAGGTCACTAATAATTTAGAGTCAAAAGCAGTTGAAATAAAACAAAATCAGATACCAGAGATGGCAAAAAGTTCCACACAAAACTTCAGCTTTTATTTAAAACAGGCTACTTTTGAAGAATACCAATGCAGACTCTATCCAAGCCTGGGAAAAAAGAGTAGATTCCCATTATGGTCTCCAAGTCTCCAAATAGAGTCAGTGGAAGGAAAAGACAAACTTCTTAGGCACTTTTCTACGAAAACATCGGAGATACAAATGAATGCCTTTTCCAGAATTGTAAGAGAATCTTACGCGATGATCAGTGACCACAAGAAAACAGAACTTTTACCTGACTCTGTTCATTCTGTCAAAGTACCAAAACGAAAAAGCAGAATCCTGTTACTCTTTGATGAAAAATCTCTTCATGAAATAGATCTGAATTTACAACACAAATACCTCCATTCTCTCCTGGGCTCTACTGCTGAAAGCACATTCCCTAAGCCAAATGCTTTCCCCAAACATATCTGTGATTTAAGTACAACTTGCTTATATAACAAAGCAGATGGCAGTGGAGCAGATTGTTCTCTTTCTTGTGACACTGAACTAGTAGAGGAACATACTACTTTCAAAAGGCAACGTCCTTGTGAAAAGCCATTACTCTTCAGCAAAGGACTGGAGCCAAACCCCGCGTGTGCCTTTGACCCTGGTCTACACAGTAGCGTACAGGAAGACGCTAGCATTCTTCCAGGGTTAAAATCCTATGTGACTCTAGAAAAAGATAAGAAATGTGATGTATCATTTCAAGGCACAAATACATATAAACCTTTTGATATAAACACCCAGCAAAATGCTACCGGTTTTGGTGATTCACAATCAGGGAAGATTTCTGATAACTTCATTGATACTCAGACAGATACTGAGAATTCAGTTACATTGGAGGAGCACATGGCTCCTGAAGAAGATGACAGTGATGCAAGTATAGTTTTTGAAGCCAACACTTATTTAAGTCAGGAGTCACAAAAAATTCTATATGAGGTAAAGAATGGCATTTCTTCAACCGATGTCTTCACCACTGAAGACATCTTACCTTACCTGAAATCACTTGATGATGAAGATTCAGGTTCCCTTCATGGTAGAGCATATAGAAAAGACACCTGGAATATGACAGCACCTTCCTTTGAGTCTTACAGGAGAGGGGACTATAGATCACCCTCCCAAATGCAATCACCTGACTGGTGTACTTCCTCAGGTAATCTGGACATTGAGCCTCTGTCATCCTGCACGTCATTCAGTGAAGAGAGATTTTCATGGGCTACAGACAGTGAAACGTGTTTCTGTTTATCAAATATTAAAGTACATGTTGCAAAAAACCAAGGCAAGTCTCGCATGCACCCTCAAATCAAAGACAGAAAGAAGTCCAGGTCTAATTTACCTAGAAAGAAAAATGAACATCAGGACTATGATTCCTATTACTGCCACACACACAGTAAAGACAAAAGCACAAGAAAAAATAAAGTGAGGGATTATGAGTCAGAAAGACTAGATTATTCCTATCCCCAACACAAATATAAGTCAACATCAAAACCTCATCAGGAGGAAATCCACCACCACTCTGCAAAAAGACAAAACAAGCCCTTCATTTATGCTTGTATAATAACAGAGTCAATGGACGTGACACCTAAGGTGATACGCTGGAATATTCCTGCAAATATCTTAGGAACAAATTTTAGAGTTCCCCAGGTGGCGAAGATGTCTAACACGTGGAATACATGGAGCTTCGAGAGAAAGCCAGTCATTTCAGGCTATTGAGGACAAACAATTAAAGTTGATATGCCTGGAAAGGTTCCAGTGTCGGTCAGTTGTTATTTATTTATTTATTTATTTGTGGTACCAGGAATTGAAGTCAGGACCTTGCACTTGCCCGGCAGGTGCTCATGCTGCTGAGCTATATCCCCAGCGGTCAGCTGTTATTGTTATTGAATGTCATTATTGTTATTGTAATAGAATGTCAACTGGTTTCCTCATGAACAGTTTTCTCACCTAATGTACTTTATAACTAAGGTAGTTATAAAGCTGTTATTGTAACAGAATGTCAACTGGTTTCCGCATGAACAGTTTTCTCACCTAATGTACTTTATAACTAAGGTAGATTTGTGCAGTTGTTCTGGGAGGCTAGAAGGAAGAGCGGATGATTTGGAGCTTAGCCCTATCGTGTGTGTGCTCTCCCAGTGCACAGCCCCTTCTTCTAATCTTGCGTAGTTCACACATTCAGAAGCCCTCTTTCTGCTCTACACCCATGACTGCAGTGTGAGTAGGCAGGATTGTAGCCTGTACATGAGAGGGAGAACTTCTATAGTTAGGAGGACAGAAACACAGAGATTAAAGAGGGACAATTTAGATAGCAGTGAGGGTTCCAGTGAAAAATGCCACACAAAATAGGGACAAGAGCTGAGTTTGAAAATCAGATTGAATGTCTTCGAAGTATGTGTTCAGGATAACACATATAGACATACAAGATTGATCAAATAACCCGTCATCGATTATTCCTTAGCATTAAGTGATATAATACAAACACACTTCGAAGATATCAATATGCAAAGCAGCAACTATTGGTGGTTTTTTTGTTGTTGTTGTTGTTTGCCTGTTTTGTTTTTTGTCTTTGT
>PVLD010000830.1:142450-243290 GCA_004027595.1 Dinomys branickii
ATTGTCTGACTAAATTTGCATGTCTGTATATGGGTTCATATATTTACACTTCGAAGATATCAATGGATAAAGCAATAACCACTGTTGAGACCATGTCACCTTGTCTGTAGATTAGTTGTGACTGTACTATTTTTTATGCTAATTGGTGTCTGTTTGTTCGTATGTTTTTGTACTTTTATTTTTTTTAAATAAAAAAAAACCTGAAAAAAAAAGATTGAATGTCTTAATGCTTTTTATTATAGAGAAATTTGAGCGTGCATGCGCAAACACACAACAGAATAATATAGACTTCCTCACACCCATTTAGCAGATTCTAAACTATCAACTTAGAGCCAAACCTACCTTTTGCACTTTCCATCCACTAATATTTTGAAGCAATTCCTAGATATATCACTTGACCTATAAATATTTTATTATGTATCTCCATAAGAGCTAAGTCAAGACAAAGTCTGTTTCATTTTTCATCAATAGGGAGCCACTTACCCCTTTCTAACCTACTACATAGTGCAAACCATCATGGGAGTCAAAGAAAGAGATTTCTTTCAGACCATGGAAGACTCTTCCCTTGTCTCCTAGAGGGATTATCCCTTTACCCATTCTTTCCTAGAGATGCCCCAGTGCTTTGAGAGATCACATGGCCACTCTCCTAACTAAAAAGGAGCTACTTCCTTTCTTAAACTTCTTGCTTAACCCCTATATCAGGCCTCTAAAAGGCCTATCACTGACCCCCTAGAGCTCACAGTCCCAATTGAGATATCTTTTCAAAATTTAAGACCCACTTTTGAAAATTCATGATTTCTTATTTTAGACCAGAGTAAGCCAGAGAAAGTATTACATATATCGCCCTGCTATGTCACAAGGAGCATTAAGAGTGGCCTGGGTTTGCCTAGCCCAGGAACCAAGTCTGACTGAGCCTCCTGGCCAACCTGCCTGCTTACCCTGGGGGAGTCAGGCCTGAGGCTGCCCTGATCATGCAGCAGCGGGCCAAGCTCTCCACGGTGAGTAGCAGGGGCTGCAGGCAGGACAGGGCTCCTCTGCCCCTCACGCCCAGCCCAGAGCCCAATGTGCTGTCAGGTGGCTGCGTTTCTTCCCTTGTGTTGTGGTGGTCTCTCCTTCGGGGACAGCCAGGCTCAGAGGCCACCACCTCTCAGAAAGGCCCTGGGTCACTCCTCCCACGCACAGCGACAAATTGAGTGGTGGGTTGCTGATGGTCCCGAGCATCTCACAGAAACCCACAGAGATCTCAGCACCCATGGCCCGCGGCTCTTATCTTCCCAGGCCAGTGTTTGCTCTCATGTCCAGGGTGGGAGTGGGAAGCGCCGGCGTGAAGTGAGTGTGGACGGACCCCAGAGCATGGTGTGGGGAGGTCAGTAGCACAGCGACCCTGCCGTCTCTGAATGGCTGGGCCAGGAGCCCAGGACAGAGGTCAAGCCAGGCAAGAAATGATAGAGTGTGGGGGAAGAGATAGGCATGGTGGCTGCATAGCCATTGGGTCATGAGTGCTACAGGAATGAATCAAAATCAGTCTCGAAAACAAAACTCAGGCCTAGGTCGGCCTGCCAGGACGAAAGCATGTGTACTCACACACGTGAGGCTGGGGTCACACACACCCTAACAGCCTTAAATACCTGAGGAAAACAGAACCCTGAACCTTACTTCGGCAAGAAGGACAGGGAGGCACAAGAAGCAGCAGGGAAATTTCACATCCCACGAAAGTTTTTACAAAGTTACCCCCAGCAAGGCCATGAGGAAGCTATTGATCCAGAGGGCCCTGGCCGGGGGCTCCTGCGGCATCTGCGCGCCCCAAGGCACAGGTGGGAAAGGCCGGGGCTTAGGCCCTCCACGAGGCCCTCAGCGCTCTTTTCCTTGGACCCTTGTGGGCCTCTGATCACGGCGGCCTTGACCTCCTGACAGGTGACTTTGTGTTTCTCTGCCAGGTCAGGGGTGAACTCTACCTTCATTTCCCAGTGGGACTCCAAGGCCCCCACCCTCATGTTCACCCCTCAGCCTGTACGCACATTTTCAGGGGTGGCTGTGGGGTGCCACCAAACTGTGCCCCTACAGGGCAGAAATGCAGATGAGCGACCAGGTGATTGGTCAGAGGCCACAGTGACACAGTGGCTCTGCCGCTGACCGGGGAGACCCCACCCCACAGAAGCAGCCAGACCGAGTGGGTCCTCCTGCTCCTTCCAGGGCCCCTGCAGCACGCACAATGGGCCACACGCCTTAGTCACTGACCCATTAGGTTAGCCCTTCTCTTATAAAGCTTGTCACAAGGAGATTCACTGGACATCATACCTCGAGCAGTTTGGTGGATTATTCTCCCCAAATCTTAAAGAAAGCTTCCAAGTTTCCGTGCCAACAAAGCTTGCAGGTTCATGGAATGTATGGAATTTTCCCTAAAGTCACTGGGGGTCATCCTAACGGTCCTTCAGTACTTTTTATTCAAGTTGCTATGACAGCTGTGAAATAGAACTGGCAAATGCAGCAGGATTTATTGTAGCTGGGGCCAAGGCAGAGCCTCATTAAGAGGAGACCAGCAAAGCAACAAGCTTCAGCCCAGCGAGACCTCTCTGTCCCTGACAAATGTTCTCCAGAGATCTGTGGACATGTCTGGGGAGGACAAAACAAAATCATGCATACATTTTGTGTGTGGGTTGTTCCATTTAATAGTTTATTTGTGACATTTATCTGAGGAGAACGTGGTGACTTTTCTTACAGCTTTGTTCTCATAGTTGTAATGGTTGATGCATTGTGTCAATTTGAGAAATTTGGAAGCTTAACTAAGTCAGTAGTTCTACATCCTGGGGTTTAGAGGAAATGTCCCGGGGCAGCTGTTCACGCTTCAGGATGTTGTAATGGTCAATCCATTCTGTCAGCCTGAGCAATTTAGAAGTTTAACTACTTGACTCTGAAGGGGGCTGAGGCCCTCGCTTTCTAAACATCCTGAGTCTGTGCAGGAGGAGGCTCCAAGGTGGTGTGAGTGCTACAGTCACCCTAGCGTGGTAGCCTACTTAAAATAGAAGGGAGGAAAAGCGATTTGCTCTCCCCAGTTTTGCTCTTATTGCTTTTGCTGTCTTCTGCCACCTTGAAGTGTTGCTGCTCTTGTGCAGTGCCATGTTGCCTTGGAGCCAGCTGACTATGGACTGAAACCTCCACAAACTGTGAGCTAAACAATCCTTCTCTTTGTAAAGTTAGGGTGTGGGGTATTTTTGTCTCAGCGAGAGAAAAGTAAGATAACAGTCTATCATAGACAGCACCACAAGTTACCCATTCAAATACTAGTAGACAATATGTCATTTCAAGTTTTGGGCTGATTTTCCTGATGCTGCCATGAGCATTTGCACATAGGGATTGGGGGAGGATGAGTATGTCTGCATGTCTTCTGTGTATTGACTCAGGAGCAAGGGTGCTGTTTCACTGAATATTTTTCATCTTCAGCTGCATTACATACTGCTAAGTGGTTTTCCAAAGCAGCGGTATAAATTTACACACTTTCTGTGTAACATTTCTGCTGCTTTCTGTCCTTGTGCAACATTTTAAAATTGAAATTTTGTTCAAAGTGTGCCATTCTGGGGAGTGGTGTCTCATTGTGATTTTAAACCTGCATTTCCCCAAGTGCTTCTTGTTTACTGACCTATCACTCAGTCAACTCAGTAAAGTCACTTATTAATTCTTGTAATTTACAGAGAGATTATTTTCTTTCTGTACCTAGTCATATAATCTGAAAACAACAATAGTGTCATTTTGCTTTGTTTTTGTTTATTTTTCTGGCTAGAATCTCTTACTACAATGATGAGTAGAAATAGTGATTTCTGCTGCTTTGTGCTCATACCAGAAGGAAAGCTCTCAGTATTTGACAGTGGAGTATAATCTTTAGGCTTTCTCTAAGTGCTTTTGTTGAGATCAAGGCAGTATCATTTTCTTTCTAGCTTCTAACAGTTTCTTAAACTCTTTTGTAGGTGTTAAAGTTTACCAAATGCGTTTGCTACCTTTTTGAGAGGACCGTATGGCTTTTGTTATTTTTTTCTTTTTCTGTTAAAGGAGGAAATTCTATTGGTTTGTATTTTGGTGGTAAGCCACTCTGCATTCCTGGAATACAACCCATGTAGGAGTGATGTCTTTTTATGCCATCTTTATGCATCATTTAGTATGCTATTATTTTGCTTCCTGTAATTCATTACTGACTTTTCAAATTTGAAAATAGAATTTTTGGTTTTGTATTTTGGTTCCAAAATGTCTTCTTGAATGCTCTCATTATGCATTTGTATTTGAGTTATGGGCTGTTTATAGCCTTCAGAGTAGCTTTTACCCGTTGTGGTGGTGCATGCCTGTAATCTTAGCACTTGGGAGGATGAGGCATGAGGATTAACGCAAGTTTGAGACCTGAACTACACAGTAAGACACTGTCTCAAAAAACAAATCCAAAAACCAACGATACAAAAAACACAAACAGTAGTTCTCCTTGCCCAGGAATTGCATATTTCACCTGTTCTGCTGGTCTTTCTTCTGGTCACAGTGTCCGTATTTCTTTTTGCTTACGTGTGGCTTTGTTTATCCTTAGGAGCTCCGAGCTCCAGATGCTGACTTGAACAACAGTCCTGAAAGCTGTAGGGGAGGGGTAGCTCCGCTCTGGAATGGAAACCTGGCCTCCCTACTTTCCTGCTCTCCTCAGCTGCAAATCCTCTCTCAGCCGCAGGGTTAGGGAGGATGCTGCCGAACTGTTCTGTTCTTCATCTGCAGCAGCCAGAAACGAGAGCAGATAATCTGAAAAAGAATAAAAATAAAAAAGTCACACGTCTTTCTCCTCCCAGCCTGTGCAGCTGCACTAGCCATGCCTTTTCTTTGAGCCCAGTGACAATCAGGTAAATGCAAATTAGAACCGCAGTGAGATGTGATTATATACTTGTCAAAAGAGCCAAAATGAAAACAGACTGAATGCGCCAAGCGGTGGTAAGGACATAGATAAAGTAGAACTCTCCTACATTCTCGGTAGGGGGGTACAATGATGCAGCCACTTCCCACAAACACTGTCAATTTCTTCAAACGTTAAACACGTATCTTCCATGTAGTACATGACTAAAGTCATTTCAGTTTGAGACATTTAAGAGAAAAGCAACTGTGTGTCTGTACAAAAACTTGCATAGGAATGGCCATAGTGACTCTATTTGTAATAGTTCCAAATGGAAACCAACCAAAATGATCAATACAGATATGTGGGTGAAACTCAAAATAAATATATCGAGTGGAAGGAAATTGACAATAATGATGAAGTATTACATAAAAGGTTAAGAAATCTGCGCTGATCTGCACTGCCAAAGCAGATCAGTAGTTGCCAGGGAGAGAGGGCAGGAGGGACGGTAGAAGCAGGCACAAGGGGCTTTCAGGTGTCCCTACTGCAAGCTCCTGTTGAGGGCAGCCTCTCTCCTGAGAACTACAGGAGAACTGCATGACCCCTTGCTGCTGTTCCCTTAAGGCCTCAGTGGTCTCTCCTGACTACCCCCAATCACATTCACAGGAAGGAGGCAAGCCCTTGCTTAACTTTCACACAAGTCATCTGCGTCCCCAGAGTCCTTCATGTTCCCCAAAGTCATCTATGCCCCCAGAAAGAAAATACTGTTCGACTATGGGACCTATATAAGTCCTAAGAGCACATCAAGGTCAACCCTGGCTCCAAAATAGCCTCCTGGCTGGCTAATGGGCCTTCTGGGGCTCACTGGGTGCTTGTGTTTTAATGGGTGACCTGAAGGTAGTTGCTGCTGCCGGAACTGTTTGTCCTCAGTGCTGTCTTTTGTCTGCCCCAGAGAGGAACTGAGAGAGGGAGTGGTGAAGACAGCCAGACAAGCGAGCGAGCATTCGGACGGGAAATGCAGGAGCTGGGACCAGCCTGGCTGATTCTGCTTGGTTCCTCCGTCTAGTCAAGGAGAAGGGTGAGCTAACTGCGATCAGTTGTCTTCCATGGGATTGTAAACCAGGAGTAGTTAAACGGGAGGGACACGTGCGGATCTGCTATGAGTGTGAGTCTCCAGGGGCTTTTGTTCTGAAATACGAAGTTCATTATGCCTCCCCTTTTCTGTGCCTTGTGGGGTCTGAAAGTGTCCCTTTAATGTTTGGGTTGCTTTCCTTTCATGGCTGCAAAACAGTTACGTGCAGTTTTAACTAGATCTCAAGAGCAAACCAAGAGTGGCTCACACCAGGTGTGGTTACAGCAAGGAGGTGACAAGTCCAGATCTTCCAGGCAGGCATCCGGCCAGAGGCTGTGGCCCATTGCCAGAGACTCTGATTGGCATAACTGTTTATCTCAGGTTCATAGTTTAAAGGAGCCTGGAGGGTACGAGTCCCATGGATATTAGCACATCTCTGCCAATGACACCCCTTCCTCATCAGAGTCATCCCTTGCAGAAAGGGCAAGGATGTAACATTTTGATTCCTACCACACAACAGCAATATCGATTAATTTTATATCTGATAAAAGAAAGATACATTTTTTAATGCCTGTTTGTCTTGGTTACTTTTCTCTTGTTGAGACAAAATAATACCTGACACCCAAAAGGAAGGAAGGAAAGGTTTATGTAGCTCACAGTTTGTGGAGGTTTCAGTCTGTAATCTGGTGGCTCCAAGGCAGAGTGGCACATGGCAGAGGGCGACGGTTCATGGTGGTGGAAAATAGTAAAAGCAACAAGAACACGAAGGGAGGAGCAGAGGCAAGCAGCCTCTTTCTCTCTCTTACATTATATACAAACTACCCACCCCTGCATGGGTGTAGCACTCATACCCATGAATCAATCATAAACTCTAGAAGCCTGCCCCATAACTACATGAGACTTTGCGGGAACATCCAGACACAAATCAAAACATTCCACCCCAGCCTCCTCAAAGACTCAAGTACATCCTTTTATGCAAAAGACATTTTAGTCCATCTCTAAGAGTTGCCAAAGTTGTAACAGCTTGAGCATTGCTGAAAAGTCCAAGTCTCCTCCAAGATGTAAGACCAACTCTTAGCTGTGAGCCCCTCTGCAAATGAAAACAAAGTTAAACACCTCCAATAGTCAGTGGTACAAGACAAACATTACCATTCCAAAATGTACAAACAGGAGGATACAAAGCATTGAAACAAAGCAAGTACAAAATCCAGCAGGGCTAACATTAAGTCATAGTTCCATGTGGAACATCTGAGTTAATCTGTAATAAATTGTGAGCTGAAAAGGCTTTACGTGGTTCTACCCTATGGTACTTCTGGTGAGTGTAGCTCTAAGGGCTTCTCTCTTGGGCCTGCTTTATTCCCTTCTTACAGCTTTTCTCAGACAATCCATGTTCCTGGCTTTTCTAACCCTCTGAGGTCTCCACTGCCCTTTAGGCTTCTCACTCACGGCTTTGCACACTGCCCTCTTAGGGGCACACTGCCTGGCCTCCAAGGCCTTCTGAAATCTAGGCAGAAGCCTTCTTAACCTCAGAACCTTTGCATTCTGTATACACCTACAACCAGGGCCATGTGGATGATGCCAAGGTCTGCTACCACCTGGAGCAGTAACCAAGCTTTCCTCTCTCTTGGTCATAGGGATCGAGTGCCTGGATTATCAGGCACTCCAAATCCAATTCTTAGGGACAAATTCTCTGTGCTGCCACCATCCTGGCACATGCCGGGCTACAGCTTTCTCCTCAAAGCAAAGTCTTTCATCTTTGCAGGTTTGAGGCTACAAAGGGTGGTGACTTTCTGCTTCTTGTGATGCTCCCAGGCCATCTTACATATTCACCTATTCCTTCTTAGAAATCAAGATCTCCTCAACTCTATCTTTGCAATCCACAGCTTAACTGGAGCTTCCTTTCTGGCCAAACTCACAACATTTTAAATCAGCCTGCTGGGCTCTTTGCTCTTGATTCTCAACATAAATATGGCTAAAAGCCCCCAACAATAGCTGTGCTACCACCTTAACATTCGACTGCCTTGAAATTTCTTCTGCCAGATTAATTAGTCCACCACCCTTAATCTCAATCTCAGGAAAAGTCTCTGGACAGGAGCAAAATGCACATAAACTTTCTGTCAAGCCATAACGTATATCATCTGGAGTCTGACAACCAGTGCAGTGCTTCTTCCCAGCAGAAATGTCCTGAACCCTGTCTTACCATCAGGATTTCTATCAGCCTTCTGAGCTTTCAAGCCCTAACCAGAATCTCCCATACAGAACAGCCGAAGGTGTTTCAGCTCTACTCTTTCATGTGACATCTCTGAACCTTTCTGAACTCTTCCCACAAGCCATTTCCAAAGCCTCTTGAACCATGTGGTCAGGTATAGCCACAGCAATGACCCCGTTCTCTGGTAGCAAATTCTGTCTTGGTTACTTTTCTCTCATTGCTGAGACAAAGCACCTGACACCCAAAATTAGAGAAGGAAAGGTTTATTTAACTTACAGTTTGTGGAGGTTTCAGTCTGTACTTAGCTGGCTCCAAGGCAGAGTGGCACACGGCACAGGGCAACAGTTCAAGGTGGCAGAAAATAGAAAAGCAGCAAGAGCACAAAGGGAGGAACAGAGGCAAGCAGCCTCTTTCCCTCCCTTATGTTATATATGTAGTGGATTGACAACTGGTGGTCAATTTATAACCCCAAGCTGAACTGAGTAAGTGTGGTGCTGGGTGTGGAAGGCCCACCTGGAGATTGCTGCCAGCCACATAACAGGCTGGATAGGAGAAGAAAAAGAGGCTGTTGGGTGCTGAGAAAAGGCTGTTGGGAGTTGGTAGAAGCTATAAGGAGCTGTTGGTTCTTTTGGAAGAGCTTGACATGCTGGCTTTCCTGAAGATCTTGGCTGTTTTCATCCTCCAAGGAGCTAAGAGCCTTGTTGGCACTCAGCATAGCTTTGGTTCACTTTAGGGGAGCTCTGGTCCTCACTCTGAGCATCACTTTCTGGCTCCAGAAGGGAAGATGGTGCCCAGCGCAGTCTTCTGGAGAAGCTTGCTGCGTTGGCTTTCCTGACAGGAACTCAGCTGTCCTGATCATTACAGGACCTCAGGACCTCACTGTTGCTGAAGGTGGCTGTGGTACCTTTTAGGGGGGCTCTGGTTCTTATTTTGAGCATTCCTGGCTCCAGTGTGGTTCCTTCAGCCTGCTGCCACAGATCCTTGATCCTGCTGGCACAGACTTCTTAGATTCCACCACTGAATTTTGGGCCTTCCCAGTATAGATCTGTGAAACAGGCCTGCATGAGATATTGTTATGGCTCTGGGCCCTCCAGTTGGACTTGTGGGAGGCATTGTTATGAGCTCTAGGTCTTCAGCTGGACTCACGCAGGACATTTGTGTGGGATCCAGGCCCTCAGCTGGATTCCTGGTCTATAGTGTGTGGACAGATTTCCTGCACTCTCTTGTATATCATTCTTTGAGTGACTATTATAAATAATCTTATAAAATATGTGTCCTGTATTGTATTGTTCCCATGCAATATCCCCCAAGCAAACACAATATGCAAACTACCCTCCCCAGGGTGGATGTAGCACTCATACCCATGAGTCAGTCATAAACTCTAGAAGCTTGCTCCATGACTGCATGAGCCTTTGGGGGGACACCTGGACACAACGCATAACACTGTTGAAAGCCACTTTTGCTTATATCTCTTTCTGCATGGGTCCACTCAGGAGAACATAACCACCCAATAACTTACACAAGGTAAATTGAATATAAGGATTCTTTTTGTACTATAAGGAATGAGTAAGTTTGAAAGGGTTAGAATGATGAAGCATAAGAATGAAGAACTAGCAAATGTAAGGAATGGCTACCACAGAGAAATGCTCCCATGCTGGTCCCACTTACTGGAAATCTGCATGAAAGGTGCCAGAAAGCTGTACATGGAGAAGGGTTGAGCTACAAAGCTACCCAGGGGTTCTAGCTGTAATGCTCCCAGGGAAAGCTCTGCAGGAGGGATGAATACCAGGGCCCCAGAGGAGCATGACACTAAGTAGGCCTGCTGGGATGCAGAGCACACCTGGGCCAGGGACAAAACCCTGTTTTGCTGGCATCTGCTGACAGCATTCAGCATGTTCCAGCTAGCCAAGAATACATATGGAAAGGACCCAAGTTCATTGCTACAGAGCAGGCAAAATGGTGAACTTGGAACAGAGAAACAGTTACATCATGAGTGACACAGCTAGGCAGGGTATCTGTTGGGAGTGGCTGTTGGGGGGGCTTTGGTTGCATCTATATGTTATTATTTTTAAAATTTATTATTATTATTATTGTGGTACTGGGGCTCAGATCTAGGACCTTACATATGCTAGGCAAACCCTATACTATTGAGCTAAACCCTATTCTGTGTATATATATCTTTCTTTAAAAACCGGAAGAAAATATTGTTATGGTTAATACATTGTGTCAACTTGGGGAGTCTAGAGGTTTGGCTGAGTGATTCAGCAGGAAGCCAGGGTGCTTACTTTGTATACATCCTGAGCCTGTGGAAGAGGAGGGCATGGAGACTGTGTGAGAGCTACACGCCCCCTGGGTGGGGGTAGGCTGTTTACAAGGTAAGGGATAGAAAGAGGCTGCTTGCCTGCCATTCGCCACTTTTTAGTGGTTGTTTTTGCTGTGCTCTGCTGCCCTGAACAGTTTTCCCTTTGCCATGTGCCACTCTGCCTCAGAACCAGCCAAGTATGGACTGAAACCTCCACAAACTGTAAGCTAAATAAACCTTTCCTTCCTTCAGTTTGGGTGTTGGGTATTTTGTCTCAGCAATGAAAGAAAAGTAACCAAGATAGGGCTCTTAGCCAGATTTATATTGACAATCAAGAGCAAAGAGCCCAGCAGGATGATTTAAAATGTTGAGTTTGGCCAGAAAGGAAGCTCCAGTGCAACTGTGGATTGCAAAGATAAGGCTGAGGAGCTCTCTGTTGCTGAGAAGGAAGCCAAAGAGTGCCATGTTCCAGAATGGAGGCAGCACAGAGAATTTGCTCCTCAGAATTGGATTCAGTGTGCCCAGCAATCCAGGCACTCGATCCCTATGGCCAAGAGAGAGAAAAGTTTGTCTACTGCTCCAGGTGGCAGCAGACCTTGGCATCATCCACATGGCCCTGGCTTTAGGTGCACAGGGAATGCAAGAGTTTTGAGGTTAAAGAGGCTCCCACCCAGATTTCAGAAGGCCTGGGAGGCCAGGCAGTGTGCCCCTGAGAAAGCAGTGTGTAAAGCTGTGAGTGTGAAGCCAAAGGCGCCCTGCAGACCTCAGAAATTTAGAAAAGACAGGACCATGGATCATCTAAGGAAAGCTTCAAAGAGGGAGCAAAGCAAGCCTAAGAGAGAAGCTGTGGGAGCTGTAACCACCAGAAGTGCCATAGGAGTGGACTCATGCAAGCTCTTTGGAGCTCACAATGTAAAACATGTTGCTACAGATGCTGGATGTGGAATTACAAGACACCATGTTAATTAGCCCTGCTGGATTTTGTACTTGCTTTGGTCCCAATGCTCTGTATCCCCCTGTTTGTACCTTTTGGAATGGTAATGTTTATTTTGTGCCTTGCAGTGTTGGAAGTGTTTAATTTTCAT
This sequence comes from Dinomys branickii, assembly GCA_004027595.1. Taxonomy (NCBI): domain Eukaryota; kingdom Metazoa; phylum Chordata; class Mammalia; order Rodentia; family Dinomyidae; genus Dinomys; species Dinomys branickii. Next base: position 153,971 of record PVLD010000830.1, read on the forward strand.
TTGTATGGGGGCAAAATGCTATGGTTCTAATATAAGCATGTCTTTGTATCTGGAAACTGGTTTAAAGAAATGTGTCTGGTTGCCAAGTTGACAAGGGGTGGAATGTTATGGTTGATACATTGTGTCAACTTGGGGAGTCTAGAGGTTTGGTTGAGTGGTTCAGCAGGAAGCCAGGGTGCTTACTTTGTACACATCCTGAGCGTGTGGAAGAGGGGGGCATTGACCTTGTGTGAGAGCTGCATGCCCCCTAGGTGGGGGTAGGCTATTTACAAGGTAAGGGAGAAAAAGTGGCTGCTTGCAGCCATTCCTCCCTTTTTCTGGTTGCTTTGCTGTGCTCTGCTGCCATGATCAGTTTGCCCTCTGCCATGTACCACTCTGCCTCTGAACCAGCCAAGTATGGACTGAGACCTCCACGAACTGTAAGCTAAATAAACCTTTTCTTCCTTCATTTTGGGTGTTGGGTATTTTGTCTCAGCAACAAGAGAAAAGTAACCAAGACAAATACGATAAAATATTAAGATTCTAAATGGTGGGAATTTTGGTGTGTATTATATTTCTTTTAAACTAAGTATGTATTTTAAGTTTACCGAAGAAATCTTAGTGAGAAAAGTGACCAATGTATTCCTGAAGCTTGAGAAACCTGGAGCTGGTCGTTCACTTTCTCTATTTCCAACAAAGTGATCTACATCACCTCATTAAACTTGAGTGATCTTAGTTCTGTTGAAATAAAAAGAGATCATTCCCATTGCTCATTCATATACTTTGCTCACTCTATAAACATTTAGTGAGCATCTTTTCCATGCCAATAATTGGACTGGATACAAGGTTTTAACCTTTGTGCTCTTCACAGTTCAAGCAGTTGAGAGACAAATTCTCAGATAATTCTATTGGAGCACAAAAAACAGAACACAAGACCAGAACTGCCTCCCTGGTACAGGTGATTTCTCACTTAACGGCAACAGGCAGAAGATTCTGGGCAAGAAAGTTAGAATTTTCCAGATAGGAAGACAACTGTTTCAGAAATAAAGTCTAGCTCAGTTTTTTTGTCTATAAAGTAATAATATCAAGAGAATGGAAAAAGATAACCTCCACATTGGACTGTCTATAAGAATGAGGTATCTTCAAAACAAATGGTTGAAGCCGGATAGTGTAAAAGCATTTATAAATTACGTATGATCCTCCACTCCCATTGAGCCAGGAGAGTTAAAAAAAGAGAGGCCATGTCTGGGTCTCTGGCACTGTCCAGCTTATCTGCTAATGCTGAAGGTTCGACGTGGTTGGGTTAACTCTACACACATTGCAGACCAGAATCCACACACCCTGGGACAGGCAGCATAGACATCTTGGGTGAAATGCACACTTTATCACATTCATCTAAGTGAAGGTATGGTGATACCTTGGTGCTCTGTTCTGCCTAACTTAGGCTTCTAAAGAGGTATTGCAGGCTGAGGGTGCTATTTCCCCATGGGGAATATTTCCTGATTCCAGGCTTATTTGCTGTCTATTGCGTGAAGCAAGCTTTTCCTTTGGGAGAAGCTACTGAGCTGTTATTCCAGTACCCACAGTGATTCACACGTCTGGAATGAAAAGATGATCCCACACTGGAACAGCGCATGCAGAATGCCAGTGCCATTGCTGTCATGGGCAGAGGACCAGGGCTGTAATGGATCAGTGATCTTCCACACATGTATAAAACACTTAAGCTACCCTGCAATTGAGGGTTTCAACTTGCACTGACTTGATGATTGAATTCTGATTTCCACTCAGGCTTTTCTATTAACGTGAGGAGAAAGGATGAGTCAAATATTGCCCCGTTGGAATTTTTCTCAGAAAACCTAAATGGAACTTAAGTATTAGTCCAACGAAAGTCTCTGAACTAAAATGTTAAATCTAAAGGCTTTTGTTGTCATTTACTTCTATTATTTTGGAAGTTTTAAAAAATATTTTATTGTTTAGGGCACCTTTTAGGTGACAGCGATATTGAGTGGAAAAAACAGAGAATTCCTCTACTTTCCGTTGGTCACACATCCTTCCCTGGTTCCCCCGCTATCAACACCCTGCACCAGAGGAATTCATTTGTAACAATCAGTGAGCCTATACTGACAGAGCATCATCAGCCGAACTCTGTGGTTTACATTCGCTCTTACTGTACTTTCTACTTGTTTGGACAAAGGTATATCATATATCCAACGTGATGGTATCACATAGAATACTCAACAGCCCTACAAATCTTCTGTGCTCTTTATTCCCATCATTTTCCCATCGTGCCATCACTAGTAACTAATGGTTCTTTTTATTATCTACACGGGCTTCCTGTTCTTGTTAGTTTTGCCTTTTGCAGAATGTCACATAGCTGACTGGATTCATGAAATACATAGCCCTTTCAAAATGGCTTCTACTTAGTTATACACACTTAAGGGTCTTCCATGCCTTCACATGGATTGGTAGCGTATTTTGTTTTAGCACTGAGTAATGTTCCACTTGATATAATACATTTTAGCCCTTCACCTATCAAAGGAGGTCTTGGTTGCTTCCAAGTTTTGGCAATTGCAAGAAAAGCTGTCTCAGGTTTTTATGTGGACATATGTTTGTGTAGGTTTTTATGTGGACATATGTTTCCAGCTCACTTGGGTAAATATGAAGGAGTATGACTGCTTCATCATATGCTAAGAGTGGGTTTAGGTTTGAAAGAAACCTCCAGCTGTCTTCCAAAGTGACTGTACCATTTTGCATCCAGCAGTAATGAATGAGACTTCCTGTTGCGCGACATCCTCTCCAGTATTTGGTGTTGTCAGTTCTCTGAATCTGACCCAGTAAAGACATGTACAGTAATATCCTGCTTTAATTTGCTGTTCCCTAATGACATATTGATGTTGACCATGTTTCCATATGATTATTTGCCATCTGTGTATCTTTTTTGGTTTCTCTTTCAGGTTTTTTGGTTCATTTTAAAATTATGTTGCTCATTTTCTTGTTGTTGAATGCTAAGAGTTTTTTCTATATTTTGAGCAACAATCTTCCATCAGATTTGTCTTTATCAAACATTTTCTTCCAGTCTGTAGCTTATTTTTATACTCTTGGTGGTGTCCTTCACAGAGCTGAAGTTACAAATTTTAGTGAACTTCAACTTATCAATTATTTCTTGCAAGGATGAAGCAGTTTGCATTTGACTCATTATTTTCATTTTCTCTCTGATCAAGATGACTTTCCTGTGAGCATTCTCTTACCTGGACAGGTGACACACAAGGAGGGAACACTCCTTCTCCATACTCTGCCCCTCACTCCTGAGGATGCTATTCCATTACTATGCGCCTCAAATGCAAGAGTTATGGGTATTTTTTAAACTGAAAAGCAGCTGTGCACATGATGAGTGGCCTTCAAAAGGAGACTCTTTTTTTTATTTTATGGAAAAAATAAAACAAAATTTCAAAAAAAATAGAATAAAAATAGTTAATACATTGTATATTGTTATTTTCAAAGTGGTTACTCAGAGTACAAAATACGGGCATAAAAAATTCACCAAAGGATATTAGCACAAACCTTTTCAATGAACTAAGAGAAACTAGTAGTATAACTATCTTGTATTTTCTTCCTTCTCCCTTTTTTCCTTCCCCCTTTCCCCTACCCTTGCTCCTCTTTCCTTTTAAACAGTTTCTTCCCATTTCACAATATCTACCATGTATTGTGGACTTTATGTACTTTATGTATTCTTTCAGTTTCTCATACCAGGGAGATAACACAATGTTTACACATGTGAGTCTGATTTATTTCACTTATGACTATGTTCTCAAGTTGCATCCATTTACTTATGAAAATCTAAAGTTTATCTTTCTTTATGTCTGAGTAATGTAATACTCCATTGTATAAAAACACACATCTTTTTTATCCATTCCTCAGTTCATGAGCACTGGGGTTGTTTCCAAGATTTACTATTACAAATTGTGCAGTTATAAACATGGGTACACATATACTGCTGTGGTATGATGTTTTTAATCCTTCCAGAAAGGCACCTAGAAGGGGAATAACTGGGTGGAATGGGACCTCTAATTCTAGCTTTTTGAGGAATCTCCACACTAATTTCCATTAATACCTCTCTCAGTGAGTTTGTTGTTTGTGTACAGGAATGTTATTGAGTTCTGAGTGTTGAATTTGAATCCAGCTACACTACTGAATTTATTAAATCTACAAGTCTTTTTGTGGGAGTTTTTGGGGCCCTCTATGTAGAGTATCATGTCATCTGCAAAAAATGATAATTTAATTTCTTCCTTTTCTATCCTTATTCCTTTTCTTTCTTTTGTCTAATTTCTCTGGCTAATGTTTTCCTAAGTATAATAAATAAGAGTGGTGATAGTGGACATCCTTGTCTTATTCCTGATTTTAGAGTGAAAGCTTTTAGTTTTTGTCCATTTAGTACGACGTTATCTGTTGATTTGTCATGGATGACTTTTATCAGATTGAGGTAAAGACCCTCTATTCCAATTTTCTCTAGGGTTTTTTTAAAATCATGAATGGATCTTGGACTTTGTCAAATACTTTTTCTGCATCTAATGAGATGATCATGTGATTTTTGTCTTTGGCTCTGTTGATACGGTATATTACATTCATTGATTTGCATATGTTGAACCATCTCTGCATCCCTGGGGTGAAACCTACTCGGCCATGGTATATAATCTTCTTGATGATTGGCTGCGTTGTTTGTCAGTATCTTCTTGAGGGTTTTTGTATCTATGTTTATTAGGAATATTGGCCTGCAGTTTTCCTTTTTGGTTGGGCCCTTCTCTGGTTTTGGTATCAGAGTAATACTTGCCTCTGCTAATGATTTTAGAAATACTGCTTCCCTGTCAGTTTCATTAAAGAGTTCCTGCATTAGTGGCACTGTTTTTTCTCTAAATTTCTTGCAGAATTCAGCAGTGAATTCATCAAGATCTGGACTTTTCTTTGCTGGTAAGTTTTTAATTTTTCAATTTCATTGACTGATATTGGGTTATTTAGAATTTTTATATCTTCTTGATTCAGTTTTAGCAACTCATATTATCTAAGAATCTGTTCATTTCTTCTGTGTTTTCCATCTTATTAGAGGGTATATTCTTGAAGTAGGTATTGATGATCTTCTGGGTTTCTGCAGGATCTGTTGTGATTTCATCCTTTTCATTACAAATTGCATGGATGTGAGTCTTTTCTTTCCTTTTTTGATAATGTTGGCTAAGGATCTGTAAATTTTATTTAATCTTTCAAAGAACCAATTCCTTAAGTCATTGGTTTTTTGGTATTGTTTTCTTAGTTTTAATTGTACTAATTTCTTCTCTTATCTTTATAATTTCCTCCTTCGTACAAGCTTTGGGTTTGATTTGTTCTTTTCTAGAAGTTTGAGATTTAACATTAGGTTGCTAATTTGAGCTTGCTTCCCTGATGTGAGAATTCATCACTATAAATTTCTCTCTTAGACCTGCTTTCATTGTGTCCCATAATTCCAGTATGTTGTCTCAGTGTTATCATGTAATTGGAGATACTGTTTAATTTCTTCCATTTCCTCTGTGACTCACTGGTTGTTCAGGAGGGTGTTGTTCAATTCCCATGTATTTATGTAGCTTTCATGTTTTCTTTTGCCATTTATTTCCAATTTCACTGCACTATCTGCATGGGATGATTTCAATTCATCTGCATTTACTTAAGTATGTTTTATGGGCTAAATATGTGGTCTAACTTGGAGAATGTCCCCTTTGCAACTGAGATAAATGTGTATTCTGATCTTATGGGATGGAACACTGTAGACGTCCACTAAGTACATTTGTTCACACATTTGTTTTAATTCTGATATGTCCTTGTTGATTTTTTTTTGTCCAGTTGATCTCTGTATTTATGAGAGTGGGATATTAAGTACCCCACTGCAATTGTGTTAGTGCTTATTTGATCTCTGATGTTAATATTTGTTTTATGTAGCGAGGTTCACCAGTATTTGCTGCATGTATATTTGTGATTGTTATCTCTTCTTCAAGTTTTACCTTAACATGTATGCAGTGATACTCTTTGTCCCTTGTAATCAGTCTTGGCTTGAAGTTTACATTTTCTGCAAATAATATCTACCCCTAATTTTGGGGGATTCTTGTGGCATGCATATTGTTTCCCATCCTTTGACTTTCGGTCTGTGAATTTCTTTTTGAGTTAAACGTATTTCTTGAATACAGCATACTGTTGGATCTTGCTTCTTGATCCATTCTGCCAGTCTGTTTGTTTGTTTGGATTGATGAGTTCAGACCATTTATGTTGATGGTTATAACTGATGTGTTTTATCTTATCTTTTTCATGTTATTTTCCTATTGTTGGTTTCCTGTCTTTCCCCTGTGTTTAATTATTTGGTCTGTTTCATGGCTTCCTTCTACTGGTGTTCTTGTGCTTATGGTCTTAGTTTTCTCTTTCCAATATGTCCTTCGGGGCATTCTGTTTTCTTTTTACTTTTTGGTACTGGGGATCGAACTCAGGACCTTGTGCTTGCCAGGCAGGCACTTCTTCCACTGAGCTCTATCCCCGGACCCCTCCAGGGCATTCTGAAGAGCTGGTTTGGTGGTCATGAATTTCTTCAGTTGTTCTTTATCAAGGTAGTAACTTATTTCTCCATAAACTTTGAAAGATAGTTTTGTGGGGTACATCAATCTGGGTTGAAAGTTGTTTTCTCTTAGGACTTGCAATATTTCACTCTAAGCTTTCCTTGATTTGAGGGGTTGTGTTGAGAAGTCTGCTGTGATTCTGATGGGTTTTCCTTTAAAGGTGATTTGTTTCTTTTCTCTAGTCACTTTTAGTATTCTGTTCTTGTACTGAATTTCTGGAATCTTGACTCTTATATGCCTTGGTTTAGATTTATTTTGGTCATGGCTATTTGGAATTCTATATGTTTCATTTATTTGTATGTTAAATTCCTTATCAATGTTTGGGAAGTTTTCTCCCATTGCTTCTGTGAAGACTTTCTTTGTAATGGTTTTTGTGCCATCTCCAGCTTTATCACTGGCTCTAATCAATCTTATGTAGTTCTTCTTTGCTTCATCTTGTAGCTATTGATTTTTCGTGGCTCATGCTATTTTTAAGATGTCTTTCTTTTCTTGGTCTCTACCAGCAATCCTGTCTGATATTCTGTCCCTGTCTATATTCAATCTGTTGTGCATACTCTCAATGGAGTTTTTAATCTCTTGGATTTATATTTGGATCTGTTGCATGGATTCCATATCTTTCCTATGTTGGCATTCATGGTTTCTATCATTTCCCTGAGCTCCTCTATTTTTAAAATCTGTATCTGCTTTATTGTTTTTCGTTTCGATCATTTCTTTTTGAACCTTAGAGATTATTTTTTCCTATGGTCTCTTCCATTTGTTTTTTTACTTCTGTTGCTATCATTCCAGAAAGTTCCACCGCTTAACTTCTGAGCCTTTATCTCACTGTGCTCTGGACTTCTACTGGGTAGGCTGGGGATCTGGGGTTGCACTTTGCTTCTGCATCTTGTCACTTTCTATTTTTTATTTTATTTTCTGTTTTGATGCTTGTAGATTTCTTATGGTAGACAGCTTTCTCCCTTATACTGAGGCTTCCCTAGGAGATTCTGTTCCTCAGGGATACCTTCTAGGTGAGGGTGGCTCTTGGTCTTTTTGTCTGTCCCAAGAACCTACCTTCCCTGTGTGTTAAGGATGACAAAGGATGACAAGTTGCTATTTGGCTCAGTACCAACCCTTTGATACTGGATTATAGTGATGGTTATAACACCGAAGCAAACTCTACAGTTATATAACAAAATCCAACATATACCAGGAACGTGTATACAGTGATTTTCCCTTTAGTGGAGTGATTTTACCCTGCAAGGAGGAGGGGTTTAAGAGGGATGGGGGCAAGCCAGAGTGATTAAAGAGGTCAGATACAGTAGGAGCAAGGCTGAAAGGCAAAAGGTGATCACCCAAGTTTTAGGAAACTGTAGGACATAAGAAGGGAAGAATGGGAAAATAAAGCAGTATTGAAGTGAACCAGAAAGAGAAGAGACAATTTTTACTCACATGAAAGTATGAAAAAATCAGTGGAATTACTGATGAAAGAGAAGAAGAAAATGAATAGAAGAAAACAAACAGAAAGGTAAGACATCTAACCCGTGAAAGAAACAGAAGAAAAAAATGAGAAAAAAACAAAAATAACCACAAAAAAGAAGATAAAACAAAATAAATAAAAAAGCCCCAAGCAGACAGAGAATGGAAATACCAATCAGACAAACAGAGAAAAATAAAAGTAGTAAAATTCCTCTGGGGTCTACAGTTCTATGGTAGGTCTAAGTCAGATCCCAGACATGTGCTACGTACTCCAGCCAAGTTTACAGTGGGATATGTACTAGGTATGGGGCTGATCTTGGCCTCTGGATGTGGAGGGTGGGACTGGTCTTCTGTTGCTCAGTTCTCCCTGAGCCCTTTGTTAAAAAAATGGTGGCTCCACCTTCCTTCTTTCATTCTGTGGGTCTGTGTGCTGAAGCACAATGCTGATTCACTTAGCATCTGCTGGCTCATCTTCTCACTGCTGCTTCAGACTTTTCCACACTGCTGGTCCTGCCTGACCGCTGTGTGTGCCCCCATGGGGAGCCTTGCTGGGTTGCTTGATTCCTGTTTGGGCTGGGACAGTGTGTGTGCTCCACTGGGGCCTTGGTGGGTCTGAGACTAGTTTCTTATAGTTGATAATGACATTGGAAATCTAAGCAATGAAAAGCTGAAGATGTCATTTTTAATTCTAGAGCTCATAAGAGGTTGTTAATGTTCAATATTATGGGGTGATAACAGTCTATTACTGTCCCTTGTCTCTGGAAGGGGCAAAGATTAACCAGACTCCTCCATCTCCTACATCTATTCTTATAAAATCCAATTCTGTGAAAAAGTCTAAGTCAGTTTAGCCAGAACCTAATATACTCAATAGTCAATCAGTCTCCATATCTCCTCAGCTTCCTTAATCTCTACTATCTCAGGTGATGTCTGGTTACCTGAGCCTACCTTCAGACAGAGTCCGGTGAGACTGGGATGGTCACAGGCCCCCTCACCCCTGACATTTCCTCCTGGTTAATTTTTCATCCACCAGCCCCACCTGCTCTTTGACTCTATTTCTCACTTGCCTGGGCTCTATTTGGAGTTGAGCCCTTTCTTGCCCAACCCCCAAATCCCATTGCTGTGGTCTCTCCACCTCCACCTGCCTTGGTGGTTTAGTTGAATCTACCACACTGTGTGCTAATGAGTACCACTGAATAATCCCTCCTTTAACCGGTGCACCAAGAATTATTTTGTAAAAATAAATCTGTAAAATGTCTAAGATTTTTCCAGTTTACAATGATCTATTTCAGATTTTTCTTTCCATTTATTTAGATAAAACTAATGAAACTATAGTTAACTGAATAAACAAAGACAAGAAAAACAGGTAGAGATGAAAAGGAGTGATGACGAGAGAAAGAGGATTCTGAGTTAACTGGAGGCTCGTGGTAGGTTAGGGTTGTGACGGGACAAGGCGTCCTTATATCAAGTCCTTCTCTTTTTCTCTCTTCCTGTTCCCCGGCACCGCTGCTAAATAACCCTTGCTGGAGGAGTGTGGAGTTAGGAAGAAAACCCACAGGAAGTGCAACCACTGAGGTATAATTACCATTAACGTAGACATGTGTGCGTCAATCATACTATAAGTGAGTTTCTAAACCCAGGCTTTATGTTTTGTATTGTTATTTGTTTATCATGCTCTCCCCTTGGACCCATTTAATTCCTTCTTCATCAAGCCCCTCTCTCATCTGCCTCCTTATATGATCATAGTCTAACAATAGTTTGCAAATACACACACACACACACACACACACACACACACACACACTGGCTTACACAGCATTAGTCAGGCTTTGGTAGAGTTACATGTGCTAACAAGACCCTTGACATCTCAGTGGTTTTCCCCATAAAGTTTTGTCTCAATCCGATCTCCTGGCTGTGGGCCAACCAGTGGGGGCAGCTGTGGACTGTAACACAGCTCAGCCATGGAGGCAGCCTGATGGGATGATTCCACCCTTTCTTTATGGAGGCCTCTGCTTTTACCAGGGCCGAGGAGAGCTCTGGCTAGAGGTCTTTCCTTCCAGATCTTCTGGAGTGGATATATTAAAGGTCTTATTCTCTCTAATAGGTGGGGAGACAGACTCAGTGACATGTCTGGGGCTACAACGTTGGAAAGGGGAGGAGAACACACACAAGGTACAGCTGGTTCCTCTCACTCCTCTCACCAGGACTGGTATTCTAGTGATTCTGCCTATTCCCCCAAACCTTGCTGGCACAGTCTGACACAGCAGAAGGGGGAAAGAATGAAAGGACGTTGCCCCACTGTGGAATGTCCCAGAATAACTCCACCAGGTAAACACATTCTTTCCTAACAGAAATCTGTTGGGAAAAAATGATCTTTCTGAACAGTGGTCAACTGCTGTTGCTAAAATCAGAGTATGATTTGTGACAACTAAGTCCTCCAGAAAAAATGCCACTGCCCAGCTGCTGTGCCACTCTGTAAAAAACAGATGGTGCCAGAGGCCTTTGCCACTGGCAGTGTGGCTGAGAGCCGCAGCCACTGGGTGCTCTGTGCTCTCAGCTTCACCACGAGTGGCCTTCACCGAAGAGCAGTGCGTTGTCTCGTGGACCCAGATGCGTTTTGGAGAATAGATGTACACAGTTGCTTCTAGTTTTAGTTTTACTTTTTTTATTTTTTAAATTTTTTGAGGGGTCACCATTCTGACCATAAAACTGAAACTGGGTTGTCTCCTCATCATTCTCAAAGCTGAATTTCTATGGAGAGACGTTGTTTCCATACTGATGAGTTTTTGGCTGCTTTTATCCTCAGGTTAAGAGGAGTTTCAGAAAGCTATTGTTTATTAAAGTTTAAAACAGAAGACGGCTGTGCATGTGGCTCAGTGGTAGAGTTCTATGCTTGCATGCACAAGGCCCTGGGTTAGATGCCAGCACCATAAAAAAAGATGCAACTAAAATAGAAGGAATGTTATTGCCAAACTAACACTTTTTGAAGATTTTTCTGTCTGAATATCTCATCTAAACCTGTTTCCCAAGCACAAGGCTCCTCTGTGTAGTTATACCACAGGCCCATCGCTCAGACCCATAGCATTCTGGGCTGTTAGGTAACATTAAGCCCAGTGATTGCAAATTGTGATTTACACACAGTTGCAGCTCGAGATTTTTCTAAAAATATAATTACAATAAAATTTCTTTGAGGAAAAACCTGTTTTAGGAAGTACATTGTGAAAAAAATTTAAGAACTGAAACAAAGAGCTAAGTATATCTATTCATCAACATGCATGGAGACCATCAAGGCAACCAATGGTTTTTTGACAGAGGCACCTTATAAATCAGATAACTTATGGACAGTTTGACACAGTCAAGGGTGAGACTTAAAAGCTCAGGCACAGGCATGTGCTACTTTTAAAATGAAATGACCAGAACTTCGCTTGTTTCCTCCGAACCTGTTGGCTTATTTCGTGAATGTTATTTCTCTCCTTCACTGATACTGTTTGCCACCATATAAGGAGCATTTAGAATGAAGCAGAAGTAAATTCTTCCTTGTCCACAAGTTGGACAAATTTCAGTTTACAAATCTCCTTTCTCCACAAAGGGGAATTGATCTTTGCAAACCTGAGTAGGTGCAGGATTTAATTGTTGCCTGACTGGATTTTGACCATTCACATTGTTACCTCTGACTGCATCTCTCTACAGGATCACAGTAAAGCCACTGTATTCCTGCCAAGTCAGGAAGAGTCCCATTCTAAATTTCTGCAGCACAGGCTTTCCCAGTCTGATGGTATCTTTGGTCTTTGATGATGTCAAGCTTTGTATCCACATAGCAGCAGCATCTAGCAGCTCCCTGGGGGAGCAGTGCTGTAGCCCTGAAAGGCTTGACAAAGAGGATACTGCCTTTTCGGCCACTGTACTACGAGATAATGGAGGGACAAAAGTTGTGATGGTTGCACTGTGACCAGATGTTTTCTGAATAATACCCCGCAAGCCATATACTTGACTGAATGTTTCTGGTTCCCAGGGTTCTTAAAGAACATCGAGTTCTTCAGTGAAACCTTCAGTTCTCTGGGAGGGAATTCTCTATGGTCTTTCCTAGAAATAAGCCTGGTGGCTACCTCTTGCATTTGTTCCATTGGAGAATATTTCTTTCTTTGTGGAAATTTGGGGAAGATCGCATGCAAGGCAATGAGCCTCTCATTCATATTCAGGGATGGGATACATAGAGATGAACAGTTCAGCACATGGTCTGCGGCCGTCTGGAAGCAGGGCCTACTGAGGAAGAAGCAGTGGAACTGGGGAAGATGTGGACACCGTGTAGGACTTTGGACTTGGGGAACACTGGCTCCATCCCTTCCAAATGCAATAGCCAGATGAGTCTGTAGGATACCTGACACTGGAGAGGCGGCCGGTCTCCACTGTGAAGCTGTGCTGGTGGAACTGAGAGTACGTGCACAGGAGGCCTGGAAGGAGGGGAGGGCCATGGATAGCTTGCTTTCTTCAGGTCCAGAACCCCTTCCTCGAGTTGTCAGCTTGCTCCTCACAAGGACGGGGTGCTTCTCACACCATGAAACCCTGACCACAGGAGCAAGGGCCAGGTAGTATCTCTTCTCTCAGACCTTGAGTCCTGACCACCAATACACAGGCACGAAAGGTGGCTGCAGTTAAGGTCACCAATGGAGATGTTGAAAGAGACCCATGAACAACTGCTGCTGTTGCTGCTGCTGTGGCCCTCGGACAAGAAGAGCCCTGGGTCCTACTTTTCTCAAGACTATATACTCAGCCTTTTCATTTCATTCAGTGAGTTGCCCAAACCCTGCTGTAGAAAATGCTGATTTACCCCTCTGATTGGGTGGCATATGATGCAATACAAAGAGGGCACTTACCAAAGCACAAAAGAGGCACTGTGCCAAGTTCTTTCACCGATGTGCCCTTCATGTACCAGTCATGATGCTGTAAAGGACTGATAGCATTGTACGGGGCTGTCACAGATGCTACCCCAGCCTCAGCTGCTGCAGGTCTCTGCCTTTGTGCCTGAGGGTTGGTGTAAAAAGCCCTCAGAACCAGGAAAGGAGTGCCTGTCAGCTGTGTGATTTCCTTCATTGCTGGCTTTTCCCCAAACTGAAGCTGAATGCCCACTGCCACCACTGTGGCAGCCCTGTGGCACAGCACCCCGGGGCAGCTGCAGCCCCTCCCTGGATTGCTTCCTTCAGCCCTGCCATGTTGCCTGAATATTTCCCTAATAAAACAGTTTCTCTCCGATCTTTGTTCTTGTGTCTGCTTTTTGCAGAAACCAGACTAAGACAGAGGCTGCTGAGATGCTCTCAGACCCAGCTCAGAGCAGGTCACATGCTAATGAGTCTGTAAATGCTAACGTGCCTCCTTTTTAGAGGAGGACACTAGGGAAGGAACAGGACATTTGCCCAAGGCCACTCACCTGGTAGATGCCATATCTAGCCCGGTCATTATAATCTATGCTGCATGACAACTCTGATCCACTGCCTGGACCAGGGCTCCAGGAAGTCAGCGCTGTTGATGTTTTTGGCAGATGATTCTTTGCCCTGGGCACTGTCTTTTGCATTCTGGCTGTTGTGCATTTGGTGCCAGCAGCATCGTACCCCCTACTGCAACACCCAAACAAACAGCCCTCCCAATTTGCTGAGCGTCCTCTGTGGGGAGAGATGGACTCCCCCGAGAGAACTCAAGGAAGACAGCAAGGTGTGGTCCCAAAAGCCAAGACCAGAGCTGCAGGGGCACAGCGCACTCTCTCCTGATCAGTCTTCTGACCAGGCTGGCCCGCTTTCCAGGATGCCAGCCTCCCTGAGATCAATTGTTCCACCTCGGCCGTACTTGTTAGGAAGTTCTTTCCTACTGAGCCGGGCCGGCCTGGTGGGGACTTACTTCATCAGTGAGCCCTCCAGGGCTTGCAGAATGCCTAATCTCCCTTTATGGGCTGGCACCTGATCTATTAGAAAACAGCTCTTGCCTCTCTGCCCAGTCCCTCAGAGCTCTGGTGTCTTCCTGAGGCCGCCAGGCACGTGGAGATGCACACTTAACCACAAACGCGTGCAAGTGCCAAGTCCTGCAGCGCATCTGGGGTGACCCTTGGACAGGGATTCTCACTTTCAGACTCCTCCGCCCTGTAGATGAGCATTTCCAGGAGCCGGGAGCCTCTGCTCTAAATCTGCCAGGGAATTCTCATGCAGCCGCTGACCATGTACTATGTAGGAACCTCTGATTCACTCATCCCAGCTCCAGGAAATAGAGTTGTGATTTACTTCCTAAAACAAATGCTTTAAATATGGCTTTGTTAGAAAATATATAAAAAACTCTTAAAATAATAGGAGACCAGGTCAAAGATATACATATTTCTGTCCAGCCTTTTCTTTTTCAAGAAAAATAGCTTTTTAGTAAATTTGCACAAAAAGTTAAAATGTAGAAATTGATACAAAGCATGTTAGCCTGTTTCTTGATAGCGGATGAATGGTTTAATTATTTTCTTTTTTTCTTTCATTTTAAAGCTTACAGACGTGTATGCATAGTCATATGTGCTACAGTCATAGTCAGTTTCTTAAAGTCAATCTGCAATGATGATCGTGTCTTCCCTGTTTTTTCCTAACAGTAGTGGTGGGAGTGGGTGTCAGAAACCCGGGATGCAGACACAGAAGGGGCCTTCGGGAAGAGAGAGCACTAGAACCCTAGAACTGGGGAAAGGCCAGGTCTCTCCCTCACCGGAGGGGCAAGGAAGAAGGCCCGGGAGTTATGGGGCTGCAGTGTATACCTGTAAATAAAGATCCTGAGTTTACAGAAACTGATACAGAGAACAAAACCTGGTGATGGGAGGGAAGTGAGTACTATGGTTAAGTAAAACAAAAGTAAAACAAAAAGAGAAATTGGATTTTATGTCTACCTAGATAAACCTGTATTCATTCAGCTCACCGGTTAACGTGAGAATTCATCAATTCCCATTTGCCTGAGGCTCGACTGTGTTATTCTGTTTTAAGGTTTTCTAAGCTTTATAAATAAGCAGGTTTCCTTTCCTGTCCCACTGTCCTTTATTTTAATCAAATAAGTTACCATGGCTTACTTTTTTCTTGGAAGAGTCTGTTGTCCTGTCCCTGCTCCTCTCCCAAATACTCCAGATGGGATTATTTTAAGCCTTTTTATCATGCCCCTTCTCCTTCTTCAAAAATGCTTCCCTTCCTCTCAGTGGAGGCTCATATTATTTCTGGCAGCTGGGCTCAGGGCCCCAGACAGCATTCATGGCAGACAGGCAAGCCCCATCCTTGTGCCGCAGGAGGCTGGCTGATGAGCACAAAGCTTGCAGGTCTCTGCAAACCCCCACCTTGCCATAGATGTCTACATTGGAAACTACCATGGTGGCTATATACACAGGGGTCTGTTCAGCTGGAGAGAGATTTCTGGATCTTTTGAGGGCAATGGACTCATGTTGCAATGACTGTGAGTGTCTGAGTGCATACGTGTGTGTGTGTGTGTGTGTGTGTGTGTGTGTGTGTGTGTGTGAGAGAGAGAGAGAGAGAGACAGAGAGAGACAGAGGGAGAGAGGGAGGGAGGAGAGAAAGAGGGAGAGAATGAGAGAGAGAGAGAGAGAGAGATCATTCTAGCAAAGTAATGTATCTGTGAGTGCTGGTGGGTAATGCTACCCTAAATAACTTGAACTTCCACTGGCTGGCTTTTGTTCATAACAAGCTAACCCTCTCAGGTGTAGACCTATATAAAACATTGGGGATTACAGTTCACAGAAATCTCGAATCTCTTCTGCTCCATAAGGTAAAGATCCATTTAAACTAAGAGTTCAAAAATGATTTTGAGGGCACTAACAAGGAGTCATTTAAAAGCTTTCCAATTCTTTATACTAAATACTAATATATGATATAGATAGTATGATGTATCCAACTAATAACAGACACCAAGTATATGACCGGTTCTCTTCTAGATGTGCTTTTCAGTGTATAGCTGTCTTGGGGAAGGAATGAATTTCTCATGTTAAGTACAGCGATGGGGAGGGAGACACAAGGAAAAGCATCACCTGGTACTGGATTGAAAGTAGCTCACCTTTCTGTGCATGAAAATGAGGAAATGCCCTGAGTTCAGTGTGCAGCGTCTCATGGTGAGGTGACAGATCTCTACACACGGCATCTTCCTGCAGGTCTCCCTGTGGCTGTGGGAATGATGGAGATGCAGGAGAGACTGCTCATTACCACCCTCAGCTCCCCCCACACGAGAGCTAGGTGCCGCTACTTAGCTGCATTTTTAACATGGGCTGCACATGGTAGGGCTGAGACTCTAACACAGGCTTTCACCACAGTGCTGAGGTGGCTACACTGACAGCCTCCACGTACTGCCTGATAACTAATCCATTATTTTTGAAGCAGAATCACTGACTTCATGGAGTGGGGGTTGGGCTGGACAGGAGCAGGTATCTATAAGAGAAAACAAATCCTTGTGGGAAGCACAGACAGGCAGAGTACTCTTGGATGGTCTGGGGACTTGGCAATTTGGGGTAAACATTTGATGATTTAATACTAGACCTCACAAAAATGCTGCATTCCATCCAGCACAGTATAGTTTCTATGAAATCCTGTTGTGAGACGCAAGTAGTGGCAAGCAGCCATCTGCACGTGTGGGAGGAAGTCGCAGCGCTGTGGCAAATAGGAGTACAGCCTTGCCGTGTGTGCCCGGTGTAAGCCCCTGCCCAACAGCTGGGTTGGGGTTGGGCTGTAGCAGAGCTGGGCCTGCAGCAGTGGTTTGCCTGGGGTCCCATTACCATCCTCGGCTGGATGAAATGTTATGGTGGGGCAACTTGTGTGTGCAGGCCTGTAACCACAGATGAGCAAAACCATTCACACTCTGTTAGAAGATCCAGGAAGTCCCTGTGACCTCGTGGGGTTATGACACAGTAAGCACTGAGAGTCATTTTAGGGAAAACCAGACCAGGGAAACAGACTGAACCACGGCGGCTTGGGCCGCCCTGTTTGTGGGCACAAATGAGGGTCTGCAGCCATGGCCTGCTTTGCCTCTCACTATCACTGGCCAGCTGTTTCTGCTGGATTTTAGTCTCTCACCTGAGACAGGTTACGATGACTATGGCCCTTTGCGGTTGTAGCGAGGCTTACTGGACATGCATAAGACTCTAGACCAGTGCCTGCAGTGATACACAGTGTGGTGTCAGGCATTCTGGTGAGTCAGGTCTGTTATGTGAATAAGGCACGTTCCTGAACTTCTACAATCTCCTTCACCGCACTGTTTCCCACTCCTGCCTTACGATCAAGGCAGCGATCGCTGTCTCTTTCTGCTGCTGAGGAATGGGCTGAGGGGACTGCGCTTGCCAAGTGTGAAGGGTTGGGGAGCCAGACCCGGCTGCTGGCTCTCAGCCCAGGCTCGCCACTCTCCTCCACCCCCGCCTTGGATGAAAGGTGAGCAGGCTTCTGTCTGCTCCAAGCCTAAATGCTCATCTGCGATGTCATTAACCCATAATTTACAATCATCTGCAATGGTCTGCAAAAGTGGACAGATTTCCTTACTGACATGCAGCTTCGCAAGTTATTAGAATTGCAGTTTGGATGTTTGAAACTTCGTGATGTGCCTCAGATATTGGTGGTGGAGGGGAATGCCAAAAAATAATGCTGCAAATACCAAAGTCACAGTAGCGCCCCAGCTGCACAGCGCTTGTCTCAGGCTACACCGCCGCTTGCATTTCCTCCTGCCCACAGGCTCACTGAGTTCAAGGCCTCCCTGCTCTGGCTCTGCAAAGCAGATGGCAGCTCCTTGGGTGACTGCCTTGCTCAGCCAGGAGCTAAGCTGAAAAGCAGCCGCTCTTTTCCGCTCAGCAGACACTAAGGCGATAAGCTACACTTTTTGGAGCCCTCTGGGAGACCAGACTTGACTCAGGCAAGCGTCTCAGGTCCTGTCCAGATCTTTCCTCTCCACAGGCTGGGTCATGGACGTGTGTCTGAGCTCCACACAGCAGCCCCAGAGCCTGGGGCAGGCACCGAGGTCCGTGGGTGGCTGGTTAGAGGCCGAGGAGAGCAGTGTCCCAGAGGATGGCTCCGTGGGACCCCCAGGAGGTAAACACCTTCTTCATCACCAGAGCAGCTTCCCTCAGTTGCTTTCTTGGTGATGACGTTTTCAAGTAAACTTCAGCAGCAAGAACTTCCATTTCCTTCTCCTTTTCAATTCTCACTACAAGGCAGTGTAGTAGAGAAATGACTATGCAAGCATAACAACAGCATTAATAGCCAGCTCTGTGTTTGCGTTATTTACTTATCCTTTACCACTTTGTTTTATCCTGAGTTGCAATACGAGAGTGCTATATTTCTGTAACAATTTTTTAAAAAGTGAAATTGAGATTTGTTTCTGCTTTTTGCCAAAATGAATTTGTGGCAGCCATAAATTGTAGTGTATTTTCCCACTAGGACAATGTCAGAGTTTAGGGCTACACTTCAGGGCATGGGTTCAGCAGACATAAGAGGCATCTAAAAGATTTGCAACTATTAAGGGGGTTAATGAGTACATTATTTATTTTTACTAAATTGTTTACCTAAAAATACAACTTTGTGTCTAAAATCTGTTCTTTTTAAAAGGTAGTACAGACAAAATAAATGAAAATATTTACAGTGCAATAAGCACATATACTCTATCTTTGTAGCACTTCAAAGAAATATTTATTTATTTCAAAATTTCTTAGTAATGTCACTGGGAAAGTATAACTGTGAAGCTTACCATTTGCCAGAGCCTTGATCTGTGGAGTGATGAGCTGTCCAGGATCAGTTCACTGACTTCCTGCAGTACAGAAAGAAAAGTCAGTCCCCATGGGGTCCCAGGGAGACAGGAAGAGGCAGCCTGGGCTTGTGGGGTGCTGGGGGGCCAGCAGGGCGCAGCAGCAGTCCCTGGGATCGGCTGCTCACAGTCCCCCACGCTGTGCTGTGTCCTGGAAATGGCCTGAACTAGCTCTTGAATTTCAGAAATTTTGGAGCTGGTTGTTAAATATGACCACTGAAGAATTAAGTTACATTTCAGTAGGTAATATTAAAGGTCTATTTAAAGTCCAAAACAATAACTACTCCGAACTCTTCTGAAATTATCAGGCCAGCACAGATACAATAAATGAAAATATTTCCTCTCACTAAATACTGTACCTCACCCTTGCCCACGCACTGGGGTTATTTATGTCTGTTGTGCCTGTACAGAGAGACATGGCGCGGTGCTGTACTCCCCATCACGTGGCATCGGTGTCTTGAAATTGGCCATGGGGCAGAATTTACACCAAAGCGCTTGTCAAGCCCTAGGAATCAGCGCTTCCTCCCTTCTCCTGTGAAACACAACAGACACCCGCAGTGTGTGTACCTGGCTTCTCTTACACGAGAAATTAAAAATAGAAATAAAGAGCAAAATAAAAAGCAGATCACAGGGAAGGCTGAGCTAGGTCTTTTGCACATGGGAAGGGGACTAAGGGATGGAGGGGGATGGGGTAACGCCGGAAAGGAGCTCTGATGTCTGCATACAGGTACCAAGTCCCTGTGAGGAGCAGGGTCATTATGCACTACAAGCATGTATGGAACAAAACAAAACAAAGAAGGGGTCTGAGAGGCAGAGGCGGGGCAGATTAAGAAAAGAATTAAGATATATTACGTGTACATACTGACTCCCTGCAATGAATGGAACCATTATGCACTTCAAAAATGTACTAAAGAAATTCACCGACATGCCACTGTCCATTCTTCTGCTGGAACTCAGAGTCAGGCCCTAAGCCACAGGAGTGAGGGCCTTTCTAGTCATTGACACAGGTTGGGTTCATTTTGTTGGATGTCAGTGGCTTTCATCAAGACCTAAGTCATGCCCTGGGTCTCTTTCTCATCCTGTGGCCTCCCTCCAACCCACTTTATGTGACAGTAGGGAAAATGTCCTGGGACCCAAGCAGCTATTAGCAGGGTCTTGCAAGCTCAGTGAAGCTCACCTTTCTGCTCACAGCAAAGACTTCTGAGTGGGAAAACACTGCAAGCCAGAACCACAGCCGAGGCCAACACTCGGAAGTGGTAGGGGCATCCACTATGCTCATGTACAAGTCACCCCTTCACCCTCGGTGGCTGAGGACCATGTCCAATGTGCTATGTACAGTGCTTGTGTAAAATACAACACAAGTAAATTACAGAAAAAATGAAAAGAGACATATATTCAACAGACATTGTTATACTGTTGTAAATCTTTCTAAACGCTCACTCCAGATTTCTGTACTTACCTTTCTGTGAGCCTATTATAGCTCGTTTACAGGCAGCCACAGACAGCTGCTGTGGTACATCCTGACATTAGTGCTATTTGAAAAGGACGTAGAACCTTCTTCTGAGGGATGAGCTTCTGATGAGGTTTCTTCCCAGGCTGTTTCCCTCCCCCTGGTGTCCACACCCTCTTCCTCGAGTGAGTGGCAATCCTGGTTATTTCTGATTGGGGCACTTCACATGTTAACTGATTGCTTCTCCCAGCAATTTTCCAAAACTGAGATTCCGCTCCTGGTGGGAAATCTTCAATCCTATCCCAAGCAATGAAAGAAAGCAAGTTTCATGCAGGTAGAAGTGGCCTCCCCGCCTCCCTGCTTCCTGCCCATCTCTTTCCGCTGCAGGTACCCCGAGTATGCATGTGCTCAGCATCCTCCTTCCTGACATTTTACCCACTGCTCTTTTTACCCTTGGACATTCTGGGAAGCCTGCGATGCACTGCAATTCCATGGTGTCAGTCCCATCAGCTGCTCTTTTTCTTCTTTTATTTGATATTTGAGTACTGCTATGATGGGTCATGGGGTCAAAGGAGTATTTAAAGCCATAGTAATTTAATAGCCAGGGCTCAGCTGACAGTATCCCAGGACCTGGGCCTTTGGAGGGGCAGTTATGGGAAGGAATTAAGGAGCACGCACCAGCCAGCATGTGGGGATGTGACTTCATTTTGAGACCTAAAAATAGCCAGGTTCATGTTTGCCTAGCTCCTCCTTTTTCGGTGGCCCGCGGGTACCATTTTACTGGTCTTTAGCTTTCTCCTACCATCAAAGCACAAGGTAGGGATTGGCCCTGTCTCCTGTGTCCTTGCCTGAAGAAAGGAGAGACTAAGGGCCACCTTGGGCAACTTGCCTGTTAAAAAACTTGTTGCATCTCCATGTCGCGTCTCTACCACCCCATGTAATTCCGCTTTTGCTAATTCAGTCACTGATTTTGAGGGTATCGCCCATCTGTGTGGGCAAGGACTGTAAAATCTCTTGCACTTTATAAGTTGTACAAGTACGTATGTGCATTGGATCTGCAGTTCCTGACACCCATCTTACTTCCCTGCCTCACAGATTCTGACAAGACGGAGTCATCTCTTCAGAGCCTCCTGAAATTTGTGCCTACAGATTATGCCAGCTACACTCAGGAGCATTATCGCTTTGCAGGCAAGAGCATTGTCATCCAAGAGTCCATAGAGAGCTACGGAGCGGTGGTGTGGCCAGGGGTGAGCGGACAAACCCTTCCCCCTGCCACGTTTGGCATTCTGGAGGGCTGTGTGGCCTTGGGCAGCTGGCCAGGAGCCCCCCTTCTGTCCTCACACGGAGGACTGATTATCTGGTCACAGCAGGAACAGTGTCCCCTCCAAGCATTAGTTTTAAGCTATGTTTCTTCCAATATTTTTATGTGAAATAAACTTGATCACCTGGGGGTGTGCAAAATACACACAACTCTTACAGACAATTATCAGGAAGGCGGGGCAAGGCTCCTCAGTGAGCACTTCTGGCCACATCCACCACCGTTCTCCTCAGACATGTTTAGGAAGGAAGCATCTCTCAAGCTCCTGTCACTCCTGCTAGTCCTGAGGACACGCTGCCGCCCCAGGGAAGCCTGCCCTGCCATCTGCCTCTGAATTTAAAACACTGTGTGGTGGTAATGTCTCCTTCCAATGTTGTCACTGGACGAGGAAGCGCTGCAGCTAAGCACACCTTAGCTCTAAGTAGACATGAGGATGTGGCTTTGTCCAGCCTCCCAGGCTTAGCGGATCTCTTCCCTGGGGTCTGGGCCCAGCGCCTTGCTCTCCACACGGCAGAGGCCTCTGTGCTCAGACAGGCTGTAGGGCAGAGGCCCCAAGTCACACTCATCTCCTGAAGGTGCGGATCCTGACCCCGATGGGTATGACTCCACATTCTCCACAGCTCCCCAGGAATTTCCTGTCCTTGGCCCAGGCCCCATACTGAAGAGTCATGACGCAGGTCACCCGAGGTCTCTAGGCCACTAGGCAGTGGTGGCTCTATTTCATGTGTTAAGCACCAGTGTGACTTCCTTCCAAAGCTTTCTTCCTCCTTAACTACAAGCCACTGGTCAGTGGATCAATGCCGCAGTGGTCAGGGAGAGCAGGAATGGAGAGAGGATTTGTGCGCTGAAAGTCCTATGCTCACTGAGACCTCTGCCTTGTATTTTCTGCAAACCAGTCTTTCCTGGGACCCCTTCCTGACAGCTGCCTGGCAAGTGCATGGCTTCTTCATGAACTCCAGCTATAGCCCTCTGTGAAGAGGTCACTAGTTTGCTAACAGAGCTGAGAGTTGGGGTGCTTGCAAAGAAAGTTGTAGCTGTTCCCACACAAAACTGCCCCCAGCCAGTGGGACTGGAGCCAGCCCCTCCTGGAGGGGGCCACCCTCAAAAAGTATCTGGCCATCTCCACTAGATCGCAGCAGAGGAGACCAGATTTTAGCCACTGCCCTAGTTTTGTAACAGCTGAGCTAATCTACCTGATATTTCTGGAGATTGGTCAGATTTGACACAGGTAATCTAACAAGTCTGTTTGCCAGTTCCCAAGATGCAGTTTATCACAACTGTCCTATTCTGGAGGTCTGAGTATGGCAGTGATGTGTTCTTTGGAACCCTTTAATATTTAATGACGCCTTTTAGTATTTAACTCTGAGTCGGGGCGGGGATGCTACTGGTTTCTAACTTCAAGGTGAAACCATCTCTTTTTTAGGCTACAGTTTTGTGTCAGTATTTGGAGGAACATACAGAGGAACTGAATCTCCGAGATGCTAAAGTACTTGAAATTGGTGCTGGACCAGGCCTTGTTTCCATTGTGGCCAGTATTTTAGGTGCGTTTGCTTTTTTCTTCCTGTTCTTGTTTCAAAAGACCTTTACAGTAACATCAAAGACAGCAAGTGCTTAACAACAGGATAGGCTGTGGTACAGGGAGTCAGCTGTGATCTCACTCACTGAATCTCTCCATGTCGGAAGTTGAACTCACTACTGTTAGCAACAGGGATAACTTGAGTTCTGGAGACGTCTCCACATCACAAAGCTGAGAGTCCAGGGGTGCAGCTCTGAGTCCCCATTAATCTTCAGTCATATAGGGTTAAGGTGCGGTGCTAATGACACCAAGAGGGGGAACAGTAAAGAGGGTGCTAATCATCTTACAGCACAAAGGACAGGTGCACCTGTAAGAACCACCCAGCCCGAATCGTGTCAGAAGTGTTCAGCCTGTTTGCTATCAGTGCATGGTGAGAAGCCCAGGTGTTTGTTGCATTTTCCCTGAGTATATGGATGCTGTGCCTGTCCAAGTGCTCCCAGGTAATGATTACCAATTTTCTATCTTAGGAGCTCAAGTCACAGCAACAGACTTGCCTGATGTACTAGGAAACCTTCAATACAACCTCCTAAGAAACACACTGAAATGCACAGCCCATCTGCCTGAAGTGAAAGAGCTGGTGTGGGGGGAAGACCTAGAAGAAAACTTCCCCAAGTCCATGTTCTATTACAACTACGTCCTGGCCTCTGATGTGGTCTACCATCACTACTTCCTGGACAAGCTGCTCACCACCATGATGTACCTGTCCCAGCCAGGGACGGTGGTGCTGTGGGCAAACAAATTCAGGTTTAGCACCGATTATGAGTTTTTAGATAAATTCAAGCAAGTTTTTGATACAACTCTCTTAGTTGACTATCCAGAGTCATCAGTCAAGCTTTTTAAAGGGATACTAAAGTGGGACTAAATAAAACAACATGGTTTTCAAAATAACGTGTCTGTAGGGCTGTAAGCAACTGCATTGCTAGAAGACTTCTTCCCAAAGATGGAGAAGGTAGTGCATGGACACAACCTGCATGGCACACCCAGAACAAACAGTAACAACAATGCAGTAACTTTCAGAAATAAGGTTATCTGGTTAATCTAAATGCCTACTGACAGTAACATAAAACCATGAAAACAGCTTTGCTGACTTCCAAAATAAATTTTACAGGTGAAAACGCGGATTTCTCCCTCGTTACTTATGCTGCAGAGCCTGGGTTTTACAGTTAATATATCTGAACAATGTACTTTCTGACACCATCAAAGAGAGAGGGCATGGAATGACAGAAAACACAGATTTAATACTGATTAAATACTGGAATGAGGAAATAGTGTATTAGGAACTTAAAAGAATTTGCAGACAGTTTCTCACTGTATCAATTACCTATGATAATTTAAGCAAATTTCTGGATCTTCTGCTTTTTTCTCCAATTCATAATAAAATTCTTACAACACTAAGAAGGGATGGGATTTTTTTCTGATTAAAGAATATAAATTGAAAAAATCAGTTATAAAATTAAGCTTCTCCTTTGAGATAGGGAAAAATTCTCCCTACTATCATTGTTTATTACTATTACACTGGAGATTTCAGGTAATGTGGTAAAGAAAACAAAACATGCAAATTTTAAATGGAAGAAATAAAACATATTATACTCTGATGACAGTATTGTGTTAGGTCAGGGTCAGCAAACTTTCTGTAAGGGCCAGCTCATAGACATTCTAGGCTACACACTATATAGAGTATTCCTTGTTTTGTAGTTTTTACAGTACCTTATGAAAAGGTATGAACCATTCCTGGCGTGCAAAAATAGGTTGTGGTTTGAATTAAGCTGGTACCCAGAACTACAAGTTAAGGTTGACAAGTGTCAATATGCAATGCGCTATTCTCCTTACAAATTCTAACCAGAAGTAGTTAGAAAATAAAATTTAAATAGATACCACTTATACTAGCAATACCAAATAAAAAAATGTAAAACACTTTATAACATTATTCAGCAAAATTAAAGATAGCCCAACAGGGAGAAAACCAAGTTGGTACATTGAGATACATTTCAAAGATGTCAATATTCTCCAAACTGATCAATAGATTATGGGAAATCATCATCAAAATTCCAACATGCATTCCTGGGTTCAGAACTTGTCCAGCTGATTCTAGATAAAATGTAAAGGCCAAAAGCAGGCAAGACACACCTGAAGAAGACTCCAGTGGGAAGATTTGCTTCCTAAGTCAAGACATAATTTAAAGATGGGATAAAATGAGATTCAGTGGTACCTTAATGAATGCTTTTGTTTGCAAATGATTTGGTTTGCAAATAATTAGGTTCACAAATAAAAGTGTTTGGCAAAATTTTGTTTTTGTTTGCAAACCCCCTCAGGTGACAAACATGACTGGGACCATCTTTCACACACAAACATTAATGGAGTCATCTTTTCCAGAATCGTGGGACAAATTAAGTTCGTGAACTGAGGCACCACTGTAGCAGCTAATATTAAAACACATATTGGTACTTTTCAAAATGAACTTTAATGCCACGTATAAAAATTAGCAAATTTCTATAAATTTAAGGGACAAATGGAATATTCTAGTCATAATTTTAAAAGTTTAATTGGCTCCATTTTCTTAATTGCTATTGCCTATTAAGAATGGAAGTCTCGGACAAGGGATACAGTTCAGTGGCACAGTGTCTGCCTGGCAAGTGTGAGGTCCTGAGTTCAAAGAACTAAATTCCCGGTACCAAAAAACCAAACCAAACCAAAAGAATAGGACTATCTAAGTATTTGCTGATGGATGTTTCCACCAAATACATAAAAAATAAAGTAAGTCTTGGCTGAGCCAGTAGCTTAATTTCCTTCTCAAGCAAACGCAAGGAAGATGCCTTTTGCCACACAGTCTCTTGAGTTATAGAAATGACAAAATCAGACTCTGAAGCAGCAGAAAGGTTGTGGGAAATGGTGGGGCAGCGTCCCAGGACAACGTGCAACAGGCACAGGATGTGTGTGCGGTGATTCCTTTTGTCCTACTCAGTGCTACTTGCTGTTGCCTCTGTCAAGTGAGCAAAGGGGAGAAAACACAAATCCGTGCAGGAAGCACTGGTTTGCTACTAGGAATTTCAGTAGCCAGGCCAGCTGACATCAGCACCGGACAGACACGTGAGGGCAGTGGCTCAAAGTAAGACTTCAGGAATGCAGCCAATCCACGTGGTCAACTGATTTTGACTAAGGTGCCGAGGTAATTCAATGAGAGAGAACAGTCTTTTAAACCAGTAGTGTTAGGATAACAGTCTGCTCTTCTCTTGTTAGCTAACATACACACTAGGTTATGTTAAAAAGAAACATGCCATTAAACAGCAATTTTGCCTCTGGGTATCTTACTAAAATAAATTAATACAAATATGTAACAAAATGTAGTATATCATACAAGGAGTCATTACCTAGGGGTAAAAAGAACGGATACATCCTGCAAACAATGTGGATACAACTCAAGAACATTATACTAAAAAACCCAAAAGGTCTGAACAGGAAAAACCACAGTGACAGAAAGTAGGTTGCGGCAGGTTTAAGGCTGGGGACAGGACTAGAGACTAAGCAGACCCGCGTAACAGAATTTCCCTGGTGACTGGACATGTGCTAACACTGCACTGTGTTGATGGTTAAAATTTCCTCCAATTTTTAGAAAGAAAATTATAGCAATAGGGCTTAATCCTCCGTCTTTTCGTAGACTTGCAAATGTGTTTCTTTCACAGTCCGGAAGGGATATGATGCTGGCTTGTACGTGGATGAAAGGCTTTTTGGAAAAAGGAGATTGGTTGCAGTTATGTTTTCATTGTAGGAAAAGTTAAATGTGTGAAAAGTGGATAACCTGCACAGCTCACGTGCGTGGGCTATTACACACCTACCACAGCCGAGCAACGTGAGTGTACCAGTGTCATCAACACGCACCCTCACATGAAATTTTAACTCGGGGAACATCTTTGCTCCTCCAGACCTCTATCCACTTCTCTGCCCTCGTGTTGAAGTAAATCCCAGCAAACCTTATTTTTAAGTTGTTTGTAATTGTTATCACATCCTCTCTCTCTATATATATATATATAGTGTTCAAATTTATTCAAAATGTACCATTTTTAGTTTGGTTCAGTCAGGATCCAAACAGGGTCCCTGTTCCTTCATCTTGTCTTTTGTAGCAATTCTACCTACTGCATCACCAATGTCACAGCCGGGCCTGGTGGCACATGCCTGTAATCCCAGCACTTGGGAGGCTGAGGCAGGAGGATCGTTCTAAGTTCAAGGCCAGCCTGGGCTACAAAGTGAGCTCAACACCAGTCTGAACTGCACAGCGAGACTCTGTCTCAAAAAGACGAAACAAAATAAAACCGATGTCCTTTAATTTGTTCCCCTATCCTGTTCTACGAATTATATACCTTTTAAAGTCTCAGGCATGGAAGCACAGTCCAAACATAGCTCAGCTCAGCAGCCAGACTCAGCCAAGTTTTGAGACAGCTTCTGCATAGCAGTCATGCGTTAACACAAGAACCTGTGCAATCATATATACAATGAATGGGATTGTAGAAGGTATTTCCAGTTGCCTTGTAAGCTACACACATGGATAGGACCTGGCATGGTCGGATTCATGGTGCATTTGGCGTGGAGGGTGGGAAGGCCGACAACTTAGCTGCAGAGCTAATGCAACACTGATACATGCAGTGGGGTACACAGCCTTATTCATTAACTGAGATCCTCTCACAAGAGGGTGTTTGCCAGCTAACAAGGCTGGAATGGTCTGTTCAAGCACCCCTCTGGTCAGAACGGCACTTTGCACCACTTTACAAGTTTCTAAGAATTCACTTACTACTCTGTTTCCTTTTTCAGTACTGTTTATCACTACTGACAATGGTTTATAATGTCCAGACTCACAGTTGAGTTTATTTTCTCATGCCTCAAAAGTAACTCCTCTCAGATTTTATCTGGGTATGGGCAAGATGGTGGTGAAAAGGGTCCTGCTTACCATCTTGCTGTATGCAGGCTTCTTACATAGATCCCACAGGCAAAAAGGAAGACACAGGTATTAACACTATTTCACTAGGGGTCCAGAGAGTGAAATTCTGCATAAGGACTCAGTTAATTTGAATGAAAAATGCATGAATGGACGAATTAAACTCATGTCTTTATGGGAAACGTGACAGCCAAGTCATTGGGCTTGGCAGGGCCTGGGCAGGGCTTTCTGGAAGCATGAGGAGTCTTGAGACTTGTGGTAAGAGACCCAGCTGGGCTCTTTAAGGGTAAAGAGCCATTAATTCTAGGGAAGAGGTAATATTATCAGGAAGGAGTGAGAAATCCATGGCAGAACTCCCACAGTAACAACTAGAACGGAGTCACTAAATTTCTGAGCACATACTCTAGCTCTAGTATTTCTTGAAAAAGTTATCCTAAGCTGATGCTTTCAGCTTTCGGTGGGTGTGAGGCAAAGACTGGCCTCTCTGACTGGGAACAGACTTTTCAGGGCACTGCTTTGCATGGTTGCCCCCAGTCATAGGATCCATAAATGACTGAGCACAGCTGTTCCAGCAACACTTCACATACACAAACAGGAGTAGTCCAGTTTTGGCCCAGGGGCCAGTTTTCTGATTCCTGACCTAGGCAGTATGTACTTACTTGGAATGCAAAACATGGTCGTAGCACAGGTCCTGACATTCACAATCCATCAATCAGCAACAGAACCTTGGGAAGTTGCCCTACTCTTTCTCAGCTTCTGTTACCTTTCTGGGCTGGCCCTGTATGTAAGGAGACCTGTCTGTGTGCAGGTAACATTGCTTGTAATAACAGGAGAGTGAATGTGTGTCTGTTCATGGACTTCAGACCCTAGACGCTCCAGAAAGTGTGTGCAGAAAGTTTTTATGCACATTCTATTTTCTCATAAAGGTTCTATTGTCTTCTATAGATAAAAGTAGTCATGAATGACCAAAATTAACTTCTAGATTTTTTGTATACCAGTAAACTCTTAAGGGTATGAGATGAAAAGACTATACACAAACACAATTTGCTACTAGATAAGTAACTATACACTTTTTAATATTACCTATTTCTGTCTGTTTATCTCATGGAGGCAGAACGAGAGAAGCAGGAACAGTAGTCAGAAAGATTAAGATAAAAAGTTAAACATACACAAAAGCAAATCACACAGCAAGAACTGGATATATTCAAATAATTTCAAGCCCATAAGAAACATTATAAATTATCTGCTTATTTTTTTCTAAGGATTTAATATATTATTTGTTGTAACCCCCAGTTTGATTTATGAAAAATTAAGAACAACTTTAGAGGCTTCAATATTCATTTTTATTATTCATATAAAAAATTAAGGTATCAGAGTGCATATGGTGTACTGTGATCTTGGTTTGCACATTTATTCATGTTTTACATTATTTCAACTGTAATAGACATACCACGTGTGTATCTTTACAATTCCTGATAAAGATCCCGCTGTCTGGCACTTATACATGTATTATGAGCTCATTCTGATGCTGTGCTCTTCAGAAAGATGTAAAAATTCCTTGCCTATTGTAGCCCCAAGATGAAAATTTACCAGAACAGTTATGTTCCAGCAACTGTCACACCATTGTGCCGGTTTTATTTTTCTCCTTAATTGAATGTAAACGTTTGCAAAAACAAAAACAAAATCTGGAAATGAAGTTAATTTTTAGTCCAATAAATAACTTTAGCTACTTTTAATGTAGCTTTTTAAGGCCTTCATACAATTGAGGAAAATCAAAGTCAAGCATGTTAAAACCCTGTTCATTTATAAAATAAAAAATAGAATTTTACAGGTTTGCAGTTAAAAGTTACTGTTCAAAACCAATCATGCATGCAGGGAGCTGCAAATCAAAATGCTTGCCAGGTGCTGGCAGGAGAGCACATCCCTTCCTTGCCAGCTGGCGGGGAGGCATTCAGAAAACACCACCTTGGCAGAGGTTTAGATTTACATGTTATTAAGCCACACGCCAGTGAATTCTCTGATAAATACACATTGTTTTAATGATCAGCATTCGACAGTGGATGAAAACATGCATTAGACTAAAAATGCCACAAATTTGTTCTTATATCCGTTTGCTAGAAAAATTCCTCTTTAAAATGTCAAGTCTCGGCTTTTATTTTAGAAGACGCAATAGTCAGGAGGATACATGATGGGGAGCCAGTTCTCAGTGAAAGATGCACAGTGGGTCCATCCAAGCAATTTCATCAGCTGTGATAAAGCACAATCAATGGATTAGTCCAGGAGAGGACAGATGTCCACACTCAGTACTCAGGATGAACTCCGCCTCAAATACTTAGCAATCAGCAGCACCCAGCATCCTCCTCCCTCCCGTCGCCCAGCCCTCACGCTTCCTTCCTACCAGCAGCCCACCACGCCAAGTCCAAGTGGCCCTCCCACCTTCCAGCCAGCCAGCCTTTCTTCCCTGGTGTCTCCACTGACTTCTCCTCTCCCTTTTTCCTACTAACCTTATGTAACCCTTTCTTCCTTCTGACTTCGCTTTCTTGTTCTCTCCCCTCCCACAAACCTAAGTTCTTTGCTTTTTTTCCTGAGTGACTACAAGTATGTCAACACTATGTAGGCACTGGGAAAACAGTACCAAAAAACCTCACTTCTCACTTTTGAGGAAACTTACATTCTGGTCAAGAAGAACAAGAAATAAATTACCAAATGGCCAAAAATGGATGTAATGAAGACATTTATCAGGCATACAATAAAAACCAAATGATAGAATACAGGGTGTAACTGGGAAGCCGGGCAGTCAGGAAAGGCTCTCTGGGCAGCAGGGACATAGTCATCTCCTCTGTGAACACCTGGGGAAGAGCTTTCCCAACAGAAGCAACAGCACGGGATCGCTCAGGCTCCAGGGGGGAGGTGCGGGGGGAGTGTGCCTGTCCTCGCCCAGCAGAGGGGTTGTCTGGCAGAAGCAGGGTGAAGAAGGCCACGCGTTGTGTGAGACACAGCGGGAGAGGGGGACAGGGACCTTATGCGCAACCAGGAAGAGTACATTCATTTGAAATGTGACAGATATTCCCAGTTTTCTGGCTGCTGCAGGGAACAGACAGCAGAGGGCAGAGTGGAGGGGAGACAAAGTTAGGGCCCCCCTTGCCACGTGCAGGCCCCGTAGGGTCCCAGGTTTCACTTTCACCGTCACTGTCTTTACAACCAGCACTAGGAAGTTCTCTCAGCCCAGCTCCGTCAGAACTCTCAGAGACCTACTGCAATGGTACCTCGGTTCACGGTCTTAACTCTTTCCGTAATTCTGGTCACATACTGAATTGGATGAGAACT
Source organism: Dinomys branickii (assembly GCA_004027595.1). Taxonomy (NCBI): domain Eukaryota; kingdom Metazoa; phylum Chordata; class Mammalia; order Rodentia; family Dinomyidae; genus Dinomys; species Dinomys branickii. Next base: position 185,414 of record PVLD010000830.1, read on the forward strand.
GGATCAAATTCAGTGGTTAGGTTCAAGGTTGATCTTATTGGGGAAACTTGACTTGGTTCTCATCCAATTCAGACTGTGGTCAGACATGGGGAAAGAATTTAAGTTTGTGAACTGAGGCACCGCTGTATGGACAAACTGCTTTATAGTCTGGGAAGACTGGTGAAGGTAAACAGAAAGTCTTACAAGTAAAGGTATCATATAGCTCATTCTTTCAAATATTTTCAGAGAAACCCACTGGTCAGTTCCATAGCCATATGCCCTAGCCTATCACCACCCAGCAGAGTGACATTAAAGTAATTTCTACACAAGTTAGCTTTTGTACTTGAAATTAACTTATGTAGAAAGTGTAACTACGGAATTTCTCTGCACGTAATGTAGTATCTGGTAAAATAATTAGCAAAAATGGCTTCTCATCACAAATGAATAAAATTAAACTGTGTAAAGTTCAACCTGTTTAGAACTGAAGACACATGTATTTAAAAGGGGTATTTACTTCATAAAGGAAACTTCTGGCTTCTAATTATATAAAATAAATAATGTATCTTGCCTTTGCTAAAAACACTGGAGGCTAATCTGTGTGTTTTGGAACAGGAGTAAAAAATGTCTTTTAAAAAATGTAAATGGCTAACTGATGGTCTCTTGTGTGTTTATAGTTCTAATTACAGTGATGAAAGTATGAATTTGGTGTGATAAAACCTTATCATGTCACTACGATTTTCTTGTCCCTGTGCAATACTGAAGTGACATTTTGCATTAGTAATTTATTTTTTCTTTCTTTCTTTCTTTTTTTTTTTTTCCAGTACCAGGGATCGAACTCAGGACCTTGCGCTTGCCAGGCAAGCGCTTATGCCACTGAGCTATACCCCCAGCCCTAGTAATTTATTTTTAATATTTTTATTTTACAAATTAAAAAAACAACAATGAAGACAAAATCAAAACAACACAAAACAAAAATGGTACCTGACTTCAAAACAAAATGATAGGAATTAACAATGGTTGATACATTACATACTTGTTATCTTCAACCAAGATGCTCAGCCCACCAGATATAATAAGAATGTAAGAATTATCAGACAAAGATAGTTAACAAGTAATAAAAAAAAAAAAACACTGGAAATGATGCAGAGCTTCACTATGCAAGATGGTAGAGCTCAACAATGGTCCTTACACTGTATATTGTTGTTTTCAGATCAGTCATTCTGATTACCAGATTCAAGTGTGCAAAACTGGTCAAAAAAAGAGAAAATTTTAAGCACTGACTGTTCCTTTCAATAAACCATAGACAACAGCAATACAAGGGACTATTAATGTATAATTGGTCCATCTCGCATGCCTGTATCTGGTTATATGTGCAACCACTTTGAAGCTGACACTAGGTAATATAACAACCATTGTTAATATCCTATCACCATGTTTTGAAATTCTGTATCACTTTTATTGTTCTGTATGCTGTTTCCTTTATGTGTTTGTGTTATTTTAGGTTTTTTTAAAATGAAAAACAAAATTTATATGTATGTTAAAGTAGCAATTTAAATATCACTTACTTGAATACAATTTTTCCAGTTTTCTTTTGTTGGTTTTTCTTCCACAAGCTTAGTTGCAAATTTAAGTCCTCTCCCATACATTTTATTTACTAATGCATGCTTGTATGCAAAAGTCAAAACCTATGATACAAAACAAGGTAACAAGTCATCTTTAACATATTTGTATTTTAAGGCATAGGGGTTTAGTAACAAAACATTTAAGTCTTTATCAGAAATAGAGCTTTTAAAGCAAATATATTAGCATTACATTGTTTTAAAAAATTTTTAAAACAAAAATTAGTGTCTTCAAAAAGGCTAGGTAATTAGAAGAGATTTATTTGGGGGAAGAAAACCAGCTGTTAAAATCTACTTTAAAGTACATCTTCATGCAAAAGAAATTGAACATAAAAAATAGGGTAGAAATATAAAACTGTTAAGTGTCATAAATCATTAAAATTGTATATGAGGATAAAGTTTAAAAAGTATCAATCATATCAATGTTCCTTTTATACAAGTTTTATTCAAGTTCAGAAGTCCTGTCACACTGATGCGTATTCTAGAGCCAAGGCAAGTTTTCAAGAACTGTTGTCAGTGATATGATATGATGTACAGCCCCTAATCCTGTAGCACTGTTGCAAAAATAGGAATTACCAATAACGGTCTTATTGTGCTTATCAGTCCACTACTCTTCAAAGACAGGGACCATGTTCTTATCTTTACGGTCCAGCAGCCCATAGCGGCTAGAGAGAAAGACCTCCAATAACCTAGTAAGCACAGCAAACGCTGTTGGCGGCTGGCCACGGTCCATGTGCGCAGCAAGCACTCATGGCACTACGGGGAATGTACTTCCTCTGTCCTTATGCAATAGATAAGAAAGCCGGCCATCTGCACTTAGCAAGTTGCCTAAGGTCACAGAGTAAAGATGAGGACCAAACTCTGGGCTGGTCGGCTGGGCAGGGGAATAACCTCCTGTGATGCCTGCTCTTTCCGCTTTCTGAATATGCCCAAGTGCTTTCTATCAACACTACCATGCTGTGGTAGGAAAACCTGCTGCACACTGAAGATTTTCCTGTTTTGAGTCCTTTACTGCAAATCACCACAATTAACCCTGGAAATGAACACTTGACAACTAAAGTAAGGTGATGGTCTGCAATGGACGAGGAGACTGCTGACTTCATTTACTTTCCCACCACCTCCACATGCAAGAAAGGCTGATAAAAACTTACAGTTATATCACCTCTATTTTAAGTATTAGAGAACTAAAAGGGATTTAAGATATTTTTATAGGCAAAATCCTAAAAAAATTATTAAGCTATTTTTCCAAAGTAAGGTTTAAAATCAATTAACTACAAATATAAGGTAAGTATTTAGAAGTTAGCCAGGGGTGGTTGTGCATGCCTGTAATCCCAACACTAGGGAGGCTGAGGCAGGAGGCTTGCTGCGAGTTTGAGACCATCCTGGGCTGCAAAGTGAACCCAAGGCCAGCCTGAACTGCATAGTGAGACCATTTCAAAAAGACCCTCCCCCAAAAAACCCCCACAAAAAATTATGTAGTCATTAAACAGTTTTGAGGAAAATAAGCAATATTGAAACTAACCAGTATTATTACCCTCCCAAATGAGCACAAAAATGGATGTGGGGAGGACTTAAACCTCAGCTTTACACATCACTGATTTAACTAAAAGGCTACTGCACACTCTCTCAAGCTGTGTGCAAAATCACCGTGGGTACATGATCCCCTTGCAGATGTAAAGTAACAGCAAGGCAGAACAGACGCAGGGAACCAAGTTAGCGCATCTTCTTCGCAGTGGCCGCAGCCTCCTTCCATGCACTCCCTCTCTCTTCGGGCAGGCAGTGAGGCCCCGGAGTCCGTACGCTACCCCGAGAGCTGTGCGAAAACAAGAAGCAGAAGGGCTACCTTGTTGTCAAAAAGATCAGTCCATTTTGTAGTTTCCCAGAAGGTTTCCGACAGGGAATCTAAAGTGCTTTCTCCTTCCTCTTCTTTCCCCTCCGCGTCCCCCGCCGCGGCGCCCTCATGAGCCTGCGTGTGGAGCAGGTGGTCGGCCAGGGCGCAGCCTTTCCTGCACAGCGCGTCTACCAGGGTGGATTTCTGTTTGTCCATATCACTGAACACAAGGCAAAACATCCACAGATGAGTGACATTTCTTTAAAAGGATGATCTCCTCTGAAATTAAATGCTTCTATTTTTTTGCCTAAGATTTACATGCAAAATAGTGTATATACATTTATGTTGTACATCAAATAAAATTTTTGTTAGTAAATGTCAAATTAGTCATTATATCACATACCTACTTCCTTCAAACTGACCTAATTGGGAAATAATCAGCCTTCAAAACCAGAGACCAAAAATGCCATCTGCACTCAGCCATCTCTACCTGCCCTGCTGTCACTGCTCTCTGTGCTTGGTGGCTTCTCTGCAAGGCAGGAGGAGTTGAGGACAGGCTGACCGGGGCCAGCACTTGAGCTTTAGTTTTCAAGGCTGATTATTTTCTAACTAGGTCTTAGTTTAGGGAAAACATGGTAAATAGATCAAATGAGCTGGGGTAGGTGTATTTGCTTGAAACAGACTTAAAAACAGTAGATCTGAAAGGCTAATCACTTCTAAACTCTGTCAGTCAAGTAACTTCATCAAGCCAGTTTACATTTCTTATAAATAGCAACTGTATCTTCATCTGTCTGCATGTACAAGGACAGAGGTTCTACTAGTCATGAATTTTTACGTAAAAAGAGTGGACAAACATGCTTATTCTAAATGTGACAGTAACTGACTGCATCTTAACATACTAATTCATCCACACACCAAATAATCCTCAGTGCCATCTTCCCATTAACCAGGGGTGTGCAGGAGACAGCAGACCCGACTGTGCTGGAGGCTACACAGTGCTGCAGGAAGGAGGGGGCTCGTCCAGGCGCAGGGCGAGGACAAGGATGGAGAAGCTGCATGCTCAGCTCTGCCGGGAGGCGGGGCGTCTCACAGCGAGGCGCCCAGGAGAGCAGGGAGGTGGGCACAGGCAGGGAGCTCTTGCTCCCGTTTTTTCTGAGATACAAGGGAGCCGTGCTGATCTTAAGAAGCAGGCGTCAGTGTAAAGAGAAATGGCACATCCTGTGCGAACACTGGCTTTCCGTTTCCTGGCACTGCACCGGAGCCACTCCGTTCACCTCTCTGAGCTTCTCCCCTTTCTGCGAAGAGGTGGCTGAAACCAGGCCCTGCTCCACTGAACACAAAGGAGGCACCTTGTGAAAGCCCCTGGTAGTCTCTACACAACCAGTACTTACAAATGGCAGCTACATTTTCTCCCACTACTCTTACTAGTTATTTCAACAACAGAAACTGGCCATGTTTTCAAGTCACTTGAAAAATACGAATGAATACCAGTAATGGCCAAACAACCAATCTTAAATAATTTTATTCTATTTGAAACTTACTGCCTGTAATGTAAAGTCAAGAGTTCTAGCAGTTTTTAGTCATTTTATGATGAAAAAAATGCTGACCAAAACAGCTGGAATTAAGGAATATTACAGTTCTTTCAGGAAGCTCAAAGAGTTCTGGTTATTTGTAATGGCTTTAAAGAAAGATGCCAGGCATAGTGGTGCACGTCTGTCATCCTAGCACTCAGGAGGCTGAGGCAGGAGGGTTGCCATGAGTGAGGCCAGCCTAGGCTACAAAAGTTGAGCTGAAGACCAGCCTGTACTAGATAGTGAGACCTTGCCTCGGACAGATGGAAGGAAGGAGGAAGGGAGGGAAGGAGGAAGGGAGGGAGAGGGAGGGAGGGAGGGAGGGAGGGGGCATATTTTACCCCTGAAGTTAATGACCCCTATGTAAAAAAATAAGCCACAGTGATGAGAGTACAAACTGATACCAGGAAAACATTCACGGGGTGATGGTAAGAGCTCAGAGAAGGGGACAGTGACCAAGAGGTGGCCTGGATCAAAGAGGTGCAGGGTTGTTCCCCAGTGTCTGGATGAAGAGCCACATCAATCACTCCTAAACTACGTTACGTCCTCTATGGACACACAGCATTCACTTTATAGTCTAAATTAGAAGCTCTCCCCTTTTCTCCTCCCCAAGTTGCACTGCAAGGAGAATTGCACAAAGCTAAAATTGCCAGAAAATAGCTGTAACTTGACTATATTACTTTACTGGGCATTACGATTTGGGGTGTGTGCATGGAGGCAGTACCGGGGACTAAATCCAGAGTCTTCGTGCTGAGCTACATCCACGGGCTTTCTCATTTCTCACTTTGAGATGGAGGGTTTCCCCAAATTGCTCAGGCTGGGTTTGAGCTTATGACCCTCCTGCCTCAGCCTCCCAGAGTGCTGGGATTACAAGTGTGTGTGCCACACGCCCACTCTCCCAAACTAAATTTTGTATTTTTCATGCTATTAGTCAATAAACAATTTAAAGAATTAATTTCATATAGTGTCATGCTTTTGTCACAAAAATCCCTAAGTGGCCAGACTGCTTCATCATGGCTATTCATGTCTCTCAAACCTGATAGTCCCTAGTGGTAGAGAGGACAAGCTACTTTCTCGGGCTGAAATTTAAAGGACTAAAGATAGTTATTATGAAATTTCTAAGGCAGGAGTACCCAAATATTAATAACGCGGATATAACGAACATCAGAAAAGAACATTCTCAGTAACATTAGGCCCTAATATTAAAATAAGTAACTAGGAAATGAGATGCAAGAAAGATTATTTACTGGCTAGGTACTTTTTTATAGTAGCTGCATCTGGCCTGGGGTCAGTCTTCATTGCAATATAGATGGCGAGGGCCGTCTGATCTATATGAGAAATGACGGCGTTTGCAGCTTCAATGATCTCACCGAGCCTTTTCATTCGTTCCTGGAGAGGAAGAGAAGAAGGACAAACAGGTCGGTCGGTCCACAGAAGCATTTTCACTTTGCTGTCTCCAGACCCAAGCTGTGTGCAGCATGGGGTGATTGTGTCGTCTGCGAGCAGCCCACCCGGTGGCTTCAGGCCTCTCCTAATGTGACCTCTGCATCTGCAGGACCTCGAAAACTCGCGCTCAGCCTAGAGTGCACCTAACTTGCATCCCGTGCTGTGATTCGGCCATGTGAGTAGTACCAAACATCAAGTCGTTAACTACTGTGTTTTTTTAATGAAAGGAAATTCCTTTTCCACACATCCTAACACTTCAGAGCTGTAACTGGTTGTTACTGCACAACGTATGAAAACAAAGTTAAAAAAAAAAAACAGCACTAGCTGACAAAAAAATTCTTTTTAATTCACCACTAAAACACAAAAATGAGAGTAAATGAGATTATAACCAAGGGGCCCTAACTATGATTACTATGGTGTTCTCAGCAACTAGCTTCTTGCTTGTCCAAGTCTTGAAGAGGTCTCCTTAAACACAGTCTAGGTCCCTTGAAACCCTGTCTGACTCCTAGGTGATTATGGCCAGCCCTTCCCTACTGCAGCGACAGCTTTACAATGTTAAAGATGCCAGATAACCCACGTTCCAATGTTCTGGAAGCACAAATTCCTCCTTCATGGGAGGTGTTTGCATTTCCAACTCTCCAGGGCCATTGCCGATCGCTCCCTGCTCTCTGGTTCCAGGTCACAAAGCACAGTGCAAGCTTTCTCCTTGCCGCCTGCTCTCTCACAGACCATGCAACCACTAACATTCTATTTACTACATGCAAACTATGTGCTATCACTACTCCTAACTCCTAAGAGTGCCCAGCTTCTATATTACTTAATGAAACTAGCACACTGGCTGAGTTTGAGGACAGGTTTTCAGTTGGTGAGAACAGAAGACAAAATAAAGGATGTATATCTTTCTTTGAATATGATAAATAAGATTTTTTTAAAAGCCCAACCTTTTCAGCATCCAACTGATGAAGCCGTGCAACGTAGAGAGGAAGGTAAGTAGGATACGTTTCTTTCAATTCATTGTAAATGTCACTAGAATCCAGCCTATGTATGTAAGACAGAGAAAAACATTAAGAAAATTTGTCTTCACTATCATTTAACATTGGAAATTCCAGCCAGTAAAATACAGCATCAGTGTGAAATACAAGCGCATCATTGACAGAATTACCATATTTGAGGGTACTGTAAGTTCTTACCCAAAACACCAAGAAAATCAAACTGAAAATAATTTCAATTTTTTTTTGGTCTTTTTGAGACGGGGTCTCACTATGCAGTTCAGGCTGGCCTGTGAACTCACTTTGTAGCCCAGGCTGGTCTCAAACTCACAATGATCCTCCTGCCTTAGCCTCCCGAGTGCTGGGATTACAGGCGTGGGCCACCACGCCCAGCTAATAATTTCAATTCAAAATTTGATGTTTCAGATAAAATGCATCAGTAACCTTCTTACATATCAGCTATAGTTATTAAAAATGAGGAAAACATTCCTATTAAAAAAGAGAACACAAAGAGCAAGAACAATTTCAAAAGTCGAGAAATGTGTAAGATTTACGTGAAGAAAATTACAAACTTTTCTGAAGACTCCAGTCTTGAAAGAAGAGACATACCATGTTCCTAAATGAGGAAAATGTCCAGGTACTTCTTGGCTGTATGCATTACAATAAAAACAGTCCAGTATTAACACCTCAATGGTGAATACGCCAAGAGACTAGTAACTTACAGTAAACTCACTTAAAATACTCACAACTTTTTAAAGTAGTGTTAAACAACCAAGGCTGTGTAGGGTTTTGATACTGAAAGTTTTTATAATAACAATTTAACTTACAGACTTAACTTTAGTCGTGCAACTACGCATAAATTCTTCGTAAAAAATAAAGTTCTGTGTATTTCTTTTTTGCTAACAATTATATGATGGTTAGAAAGAAAATATGTATTACCAAGTTATAATTCTTTCTGTATTTAGGGTAAGTCCTTTAATATTTTCACTTTCTTGATGCTTTAATTTTGATTTAGACCAAATTAATTACTGTCTTCATTTGTACTTGTGCTTTTAGTATCTTAACTAAGAATCCTTTGCCCAGTCCAAGGTTATGAAGATTTACCACATCTGTTTCAGCTCTTAAATCTACACCTTTGAAACATATTGAATGAATCTGTACATATGGAGACAACTCTTTTGGAGAGATTTTTTCCTCATTGAATAGCACCTTCATTAAAAATCAGGTGACCACAGGCACATGGTTTTATTTCTGGACTCCACTGATTTATGTGTTTTCTTCATGTCAGTACAACACTGTCTTGTTTACTGTTGCTTTGTAGTAAGTTCTGGATTCAGGGCCTGCAAGTCCATTTCTTTTTCTCTTTCAAATTGACTATTCTGGTCTCTTGCAATTCCATATGGATTGTAGAATAAGTTTGCCAATTTTCACAAAGCTCAGTGAGGATGGCGGGGTGGGGCGGGGGAACTGTGCTTAATCCTCATATAAAAATGGAAAATAATGCAATATTAAATCTTCTAATTCATGAGTGTGGTATCATTTTTCCATTATTCAAGACTTTAATTTCTATCAACAATATTTTGTGGCTATACAGTATTATAAATTCTCTATTTTGGTGGTTAAATCTTTTGCTATGTATTTTACTCTTTTTGATGTTTTACAAAAGGAATTGCTTTCAATTTCCTTTTCATATTGCTACAGCTGGACTTACTTTTGCCATTTTATTATCTACATGATGGGTTTCTTCAGTCCTAGATATTTTCTAATAAGTATTTACAGTTCTTTAATAATTTTTTTGAGTTTGTTACATTTTAAGGAATTTTTTTTACTATATATATTTTGACTCAGAAGAATCAGCATTAGATTTTTCCTAATCCCAGTGAGATGTACAAACATTAACCTTTTATACCTTGATTTCCTTCTCCCTCGTGTGGCCTTATCACCCCATATGTTATGTTACATCTGCTGCTAAGGTCGGAAACTAAAATTTGTTACAATGACTTTGCTATCTGTGGTCATTTGCTTAACCCATTCCTTTGAGCTCTTATTAAAAAGTATATGCCAAAATATTACACTTCAGTTATATTCTAGTAATAAATGCATAACACTGATGTATGTGCTTTATAGATTAAGAAAGAAAAGGGAGAATATGCATTTCTGCAGTGTTTTATAATTCTAGAATTACTTTATTCTAGTGTTTTCTTCCCATTCCCACCAATGAGGACCAAAATTCCTATTGGGTCACCTGTTTTCAGGATGAACTTTTAGTATTTCTCAGAAGGTGGATCTACTAGCAACAAATTCTCTTGGTTTTTTATATACCTGTAATGTCTATTGTACTTTCATTTTTAAGACAGTTTTGTTGGATGCAGAATCAAAAGCTGGGTTTTACGACCACTTTGAATTATCATCACTGACCATCACTGCTTCTGCTCAGAATTCAGCTGTTAACTTTACAGGGGGTTCCCTTATAAGTGGTAAAAGGTCTTCTATTGCTTTTAAGATTTTTCTATCTTTGCTCTTCAACAGTTTTACCATGACATGGTGACTTGTCAATATGTTTTTTAGGGATAAAGAGACTTTATTTTAAACCAACATTTGCACTCTGTACACAGCCCCAATGGAAGAGGGACTCAGTTGTCCACCGTCTTGCACATGTCAAAGCTGCCACCAGGTCCTCTCAGCAGCTCCACCACCAGTGCAAACAACCACCTGTGCTCCTGCTGCACGCCAGGAGGAAGTGCCCGCCAGCAGCTCACTGCCTAGGCTGTGGCCTAGGCAGCATGCAGCCCAGGCCTGGCACAGCTGCCGCAGAAGCCAAACAGTTCTCCATCCCCCTCCAGCCGCAGCAGGTCACTGTCACTCAGGGAGATGGTGGCACGGTGCCCATCATCCCAGAGGGACATGGATGTCCCCGACAGCTGGAGTAGCACCGTGGTGGGTACACCTGGGAGGAGTCCCACACAAAGATGTTGCCTTCGCACTTGAGGGCCATGAAATGCATCAGCCACTGGCTCTGTAAACATGCAGCCTCCCTGTTAATAGTCGACTTGTGCAGCAGGATGTTGTTGCATTTGGTCCTGTAGGTGACACTGCTGGGCTTGAACTTCCCTTGTCGGGTCACCTTGCCCTGCCTCACCTGGATGAGGTTACAACCCGGCCATGAGCACCCTTCATCAGCCCCTCCTCCTCACTGTATTCATTACACTGGGCCGTGGGCAGCGTGCAGTCTGAGGGCTTCCCCACTAGAAGCGCCTCACAGATGTCCTTGGGAAACTGCCTGATGCGTCCGTGGATGAAGCGCAGCCTGGTGCGCACAGCAGCTTCTCCTCCAGGCAGTTCTCCCGCAGTGTGGCCCGCCAGCGCAGCACCTCCTCCCAGCTGCTGCTGTGGTCTCCTGCCTCCTCTGGACCTGTTTAGCAGCAGCCTGCGGACCGCGCACACGTGGACAAGACGAAGGCGCTGCTGGGCCATGACAGTGGCAGCGACCACGAGTCAATGATGATGGCACTTTATGAGAAAGCCATTTCTGGGTGATCTTGTTACTGTGTGGCCACTGTGGAGTGTACTTACACAAAAGGCCAACACTCCATGCAGCTTTTTAGAGCAATCAAGAGATGTGCGAAGATGGGGTAGATGAGGCTGCTGCCTGGGTCAACATGCATACCAGTTAAGAAATGCTTCCAGTAAATACTAGTACATTGCAATGAAAAAGTATAGCATAGAAAAACATGTAACATAGTCACTTTTTAAGTAGTATGTACTGTGCATAATTACATGTATTACACTTTTATATGACCAGCAAGGCAGGAGGTTTACACTAGCATTGCTAGAAATGCTTGAACAATTCTATGCTATGTTACTGTGATTGATACAATATGCTTGCCACAGGCAATTTTTCAGGTGCAGTATAATCGTATAATCCTGAGATCACTACTGTATCTGTGGTCTACTGTTGACTGAAACATGTGGTGTGTAACTGGTAAACCTGTGGACTTCTTTCCATATGTTTTTACTAGAAATTCATCAAATTCCCTGCATGTGCAGATTCATGTTTTTCAGTAAATACAGAGAGTTTTTAGTTGTTATTTCCTTGGACTGGTTTTCTCTTTTCCCTGTCTTGTCTAGTGGTATTTATATTACAAAGATCTTGGTGTGTGAAGGGAGCCTCATTTCTCCGAGGCTCTGTTCATTTTTTTTCCAACACCCCCGCTCCACCGCAACATTTCTGAGCCCTCAGGTATGAACTTCTCCATCTCTGCTAGCAGACGAAGCCAGTCCCTTCAGGAAGGAATTAGGAGCCAGCAGATTTTGGACTTCCTTGTGTTCTACTAGAAGAGTCTCTACGCCTGGCCCCTGGAGCAGGACCCTGCCTACCCAAGAGACCTCAGCACTCCTGCTGACGGAAGGGAGCCTGAGGTCTTCGGCCTGCCTTGCCAGGCATGGAACCACAGCCTCCTCGCCACGGGGCCTCACTGCTCCCCACAGCACTTCCCAAGTGGAGGAGGGGCAGAAGGGAGCTCCACTTCCTGACCACATCTGGCTGGAACTTGGCTACATGACAGGCAGCTGGGCAGGAGGAGGAACAACCCCCTGGGTCTTCCTTGAAGAAAGTCTTCCCGTTCATTATGAGGTACGTTTATGGTGACAGGAATCTGAAGTCAAGTTTCTTTCTCACATGACCTGCAGTGCAGTGGTGTTGGTCCAAATACCATGACACGTCCATTTCTCCTTTCAAATGTTTGAAGATATTTCTGAGAAGATATTTTGTCATATGCTGAGTGCCTTTAAAACCTTTCCAGAGGCTTCGGAAGGTTGATTTTTTAAAAGATAAATTGTACTAGTGTTATAGGGGAACAGAATCGTGGGGGGGGTCCCCAGGTGGTCACGCTGCAAGTCAATCTCTGCGATTTTATTCTAAGGAACTGACATCTTATTCTCATCCATTTGTAATGCTTTTCAGACTGCTGAAGACCAGTACACAACTGTGACTTCTGGTAAGAGATACAACCAAGTTTAAATGAGAGGGTATGTTTAAACTACCATAATGGGGATTCCTCTTACAATATGAAGACTTCAGCAGGGATATAGATCAGTGGCACAAGCGCCTGCCTCGCAAGTGCAAGGTCCTGAGTTAGATTCCCAGTACAAAAAAAAAAAAAAAGACTTCTGCCCCCTAAAAACTCGCACCTACAAAGATGCATTTAGTCAGTTGATGAGGACTGTCACAGAAAACTGGTGAAAAAGAAATACTGCGTAACAAGTGGGAAAGGCAACTAGTTCAACTACACAGAATAAACCTCCACACAGAAAATAAGCCAAAGGTAAAAAAAATAAGCCAAAGGACGTGGGATAAGTACAATAGAGTATTAATATTTTTAACCTTTAATTATAAACTGACAAGGAAAAACATCTAATACTCCCACAGAAGAATGGGCAAAAAACATATTCAACTGATAGAAATTATACGAACAATGTATAACATTTTAACCACTTACCAGTCCAACTAGTTAAATGAAGCATGATCAAAAATTATATATTTTTGTTAATTTTTATAATGTAACAGGAAATAAAGAATATCAATTTTATCAAATTCATTCAATACATGAATCAACTGGTTGAAATGACAGCGTAAACAAACACTCTCCCAAGTGATGCTCGGGGTAAACTGTTAAGTGGTTAAAAACTCTTCTTTGATAGCTGAGGAAGTGCAATTTAAAACACTAGTAACAGCCCCACTGTTTGCATCTCCCAGTAGTGCATATACACAGCTGGAGGGAGTGGGAATTATATTTGCATTATGACGCAATTTGGGAAAACAGATCAAGATGACTTAAAAATACTTGATTCAATAATTACACTATATTATCTGATATTTTAAGAAATCTATGTACAAAAAGGTTCAGCACAACATTATACACTGTAAATACATATGCTGAAGAAAATGTTTCAATAGACTGTTGCTGCAACCCACAAACCATATAATCAGTTAAAATAGTACTTTAAAGGACCCACTGAAAGGAGTGGTGCGTGCACTCCTGTAATCCCAGAGCTTGTGAGGTTGAGGAAGGAGGACTGCTGCGAGCTTGAAGCCAGCTTGAACTACGTTGTCTATGCCTCAAAAAACCAAAAAGACTACGAAAAAGCATCCAGAAACGTTCATACTCAAAACGTAAATTGGAAAACCAGGACATATTATCACTTACACCACTCTGTCTACAACTACAGAGAAAAGTAACACAGGCATAATGGTAATCTTTGGAGGTGGGGAAGTTAACATTTTCTCTTTATGCCGCCAAAAGAAGTCTCTTCAGAAGCAAATTAGAGTAAGTGATTAAAATAAGAAGCAAATTAGAATGTGACTGAAATATTTTATCACAAAAGATAATTATAAAAAATAAATAAGTACATAAAAAATAAAAAAACACTTTAATTCTACCATCAACTGTTAACAGTCTTGAATAAAATTTATACCTATATATACTGTATTATTATAGTTGGGAAAATAAAATGTTTAGGGGACTAAAATCCACTCAAAAACCTACTTTGTCATCCACTGAATTTTAAGATCTCGTAATGCTTCTGTGAACTCTTCTTTTAAATCTTTCTCTTTTTCTGAATCCTTTTCCTTATCTTTGCTGCCGTTCTTAGTCTTTGTTGGTGGAGGTATTAGGTAGTAATGGACAGGGATCACATCCTGTGAATGTGGAGATTTTTATATTAATATGCTTAATTTTATATTCTTTAAAATCATCTTCAATAGCTAAATCTAACATGGATTGTGCCTGAGTTGTATGACATTATATTCCATATTTTAAGGGCCATAAAAAAAAAAAAAACCGAATCTGTAATCATCCTAAATTCCTCCCAAACTTTAAAGTACTGAAGCATCTCACAGCAACTTTAAAGTAAAGGAAGAACAAACTTTTGTTCATTTCAGTATATTTAGCATTCTTAGCTTTCACTGACAGGCTAGTGACAAAAGTACATTTACCTTTCACATTTTTAAATCTGAGTAGGGGAAGAAGTAAGTTAAAACTAAGAGCAAATCTGGTTTCTGAGCAGTGTGAAGGAGATCTTTACTCCCTCATTCAAACCACAGGCCTCGCGGAGCCCCTGCCACATGCTAGTGACGTCCGACAGGTGTGGAACAGAGCAGTTCCCTTTCCGGCCCCAACACCACACTCCAGTGGGAAAGGCGGACAGCACACGTGCGAGCCAACGGCTCATTTCTGACAGACACCAAATACAGATGCGAAGAACAGAAAGCAGATTACGAGGACAGAAGTGACTGTCAGGCATGGCAGGGGCAGCACCAGACAGTGGCTATAGAATGCTGGATTCACCTGAGGACGTGTGCTAGTGGACCTAAATAACCCTAAGCACCTAACTGAGGAGAGGAGGAAGCCCATCGAGCACGGGTATTAGTGTCTGAAGGAAGAAAAGGGCAAGTGCAAAACCTGAGCCCGGGGTGTGACAAGCGCAGTTGTATCCCTGAGAGTGGGCAGCAACCATAGCATACAGGATGAGAGGAATGCAGTTTAGAAAAATACAGATTTTAGGTACACCGAGGAGCCTACCACAGGAGTTTTCTGCAGGGTACTGATTAGAAACATGATTAGTAACTTTTGCTTTTTGTTTAATGACTCAATCCTATATGGATTAACATACTGTATTTGGCTTTCAGTAACTCATCAACATTTGGAGAATGAATCTTATAAAACAAAAGCAGAGGTACATAAAAAGTACAGGCAGGAGAATAAGGTAGTAAGCAAACCCAGCATTCCCTACACTGCACAGGAAACAGAGGAAAATGAAATCGGAGACACTCTGAAGGTAAACTGATAGTACTTGCTGGTGGCATTGATTACGGTAAAGGGCAAGACTGGCAAGGGAAGGGACATGGAAACCAAGAATTTCTGTATGCAAATGTTTTGCGACTGAGAAAGATAGAAAGCAAAAGTCTGGAGTCATGCAGGCCTCGGGGGCAAACGACCATAAACAAAACGAGGAGAGGGACTGAGCTGAGAGGGTGTGTGATGGGCACGCGGCGGCCAGGAAAGCTGGCTGTGCGGAGCCCAAGGGCAGCGTCCCTGAGCTGCTGGGAGGAGGCAGTGAAGAGTTTCAGAGGAGGGGAGAAGAGGAGCCCGAGGTTCTTCTGAGGTGTTTTGCTTCGAAGAGAACAGAGAAGTGAAGTGTAGCTGCATCTGTTTTATAGCATAGGGGTCTTTTTCTTACAAAAAGGGATGTACTGTTTGGGAAACAAAGTCACACATTATACTTGCTAAACTTCTTTCTGGCACCATAACTAATAGTCCTTAAATAAACTATTATTTACTAAGTCAATTTCTCAAATTATATCTTTATGTTTATGAAAACCGGTAAAAATCTTATAGTAATTTTAATTAACAAAAGTTTCTAGAATTGGAACAAATTATTACCAGAACGATTTTACTACCTTCATCACATTATTTAAGAGAAACCTTCACACAGAACCCAAAATAATAGCCAGGTGTGGTGGTGCATGTCTGCAATCCCAGACTCAGAGGCTGAGGTGATCACTGTGTTGGTGGCCAGCCTGGGCTACACAGCGAGACCCTGTCTCAAAACAAAAAGTATTACAAGCCCTGACTCCCCCAGCAGGATTCTGGGGTGCGCATACCATACAAACGTCTATTTTAACAATGTTCTCAAACTCAGTTTGGAGAAAATAATAGCAGCACACTGCCATAGCCCCAGTCGCATTCGTTCCAACACGGGCAGTAACTGCAGTGTCCTCCGGACTCATTTAAACTGCAGAACATCTCAGGCATGGGCACCATACAAATCCACCTGAAGCCAAGCGACTCACTCCTGTCCTGCAGTCGGGAGGCCAGTATGCGCACCAAGGGCCTGTGCCAAACACTCAGTTGAGAACAGAAACAGGTCTTCCTCTTGTGCTCACTCCTGCAAGCCTTGGGCAAAGCCCTGGGAAAGGGTTTGCAAAATCTGGGCCAACGTGCTGCCACCAAGTTCCTGGAGCAAGCAGGGTCTGCTGGAGGGCCACCTGCACGGCAAGGCAGGACCCACCTCAGCGCACACGTTCTGCACACCCAGCACCTGCTTCTCTGGGACGCCCTTCTCACCAGACTGCACTGTAGTATATGTCACTGCCCGGCAGACCCCGTGCATTCTAACCGCCTGTGCCCTCCCCTGGTGGCCAGGCTGGGCGAGGTGCACTGCTTCCAGGTTGGAAGCCTATGCGCTTGTGAGGCACTTTCTCCTCTGAAACTTAGGAGAGACATTTATTACTATTGGTTAGCAGAGAAGACAGAAAATAGAAGTGAATTTAAAATAAGCAATCCATTAATTTATAACAGGCAACTAGCAAAGACCTATGAAATTAGAAGCCCTATCATAGCAAGTTTAAATAATCACTAAAAATTCAAAAGGAAATTTTATAATGAATTATCTGAGGACATAAAGATCAAGCCTTTTCAATGAATACATTTATAAATGTTAGTATAATCCTATAAAACATTTCAGAACAAGAAATTTTTATTATTATTAGTCTTTTCTTTTTGGAGGGTCTTGCTATGTAGTTCTGGTTGGCCTTAAACTTACTAGGTAGTACCACCTGGCCTCAAACTCTCAGGGGTCCTCCTGCCTCAGCCTCCTGAGTGCTGAGATTACAAGTGTGCACCACTATGCCTGGCTAAGATGCTTTTATTATTAAAAATTATACATTTGGGGGCTGAGGGTGTAGCTCAGTGGGAGACTGTTGCTTAGCAAATATTCCTCAGTTTGATCCTCAGGACCAGAACCCCCTCATGGTAGTTGTATTTTCTAATCAAAAGAAACATGGAGCTGATTTTCATTGTCATTGTCAATCACTTGTTCATTTCATAAATGAATACTCTTTCAATCTAACCCGCAGGCTTAGTGCAGGCTCTGCAACAGAAGTGATTTTGTACCTTAAATCTTAGGAAATCTTGATTATGGGTTTAAAAAACACTCAAAAAGACTCTTCAAAGCAGAGATGCTCTGAAGAGCTCTCTTTAGTAGATACCTAACAGTAAATTATTCCAGTTAACTACAAAGTGTTTCAGTAGGGTTCAAATTGAAAAATATTATTCAGAAAGTCAAGCTCAGCAACCAAGCTAATTGCTATTTTTGTCAAACATAATACACTTAGCATTTAAATTGTTAAAAAAATGTAATTTCTTAGGTTCTCAATAACCAAATTTGTAAAACTAAAAGCATGATACAAACTGTTCTAAAGATTAATATCATATTTAATGCTACTTATGATCTATTACAATTCAATTCTTTCACATTACATATATGCATGAGTTTTCTAGTCATTTGTCTAGAGTGCTCATTTTTTAAGTAAGAGCTTCACTGTGTAGTTGGCTTTGAAGAAAAGAAGGAACAGACAGAGGTGACTCTAGATGCCAAGTTCTTTATATGAAACTTTACTGAGCAATAATGCTACTCGTTCAGTATTTTTCAAACTGTACAAACTAATCCAGATGAAATGCACCGTAACTTCAAAGGTTAGCCAAAATGTACAACACAAAGAAAATAACTGACTATGATCCTGGTGATATGTGTCTTTTGTTTTCAATGGGTTCCTTCAGTATCTCTTCCCCATTCTCGAAAGCAGTAACTTTCATAGTATTTTTTTTTGGAACTCTCAAGCTATTTTCAACACAGCCCAAAAATGTATACACTTAATACATACAATAAAATCAGAGTTTGAAAAATGTTGGTTATGTGCCTTTCAATTTATACAGCTCCTACAGCGCCAACTGAGAAATGTCAGCTGGTCGGTTTATTCCCAGAAAGATAATTTCGTTTGAACAAAGTGTTCATCATTACACAATAAATAACAAAAACTTCAGAATATCTTTTAATAAAGGAATTTTATCTATTGTAAAATAGTGATTCCTAGTCCTCTATCACTAAAAATTAAAAAAGAGTTATCTTTTGTTTATATCTTAAAACACTCCTGACTCTTCCACACAATACTTCCTACTTGAAGGAGAGAAGCCCCTGCAATGCTAACTGATGCCAGCTGAACTGTTACCAAAGAGTCATATAGGAAAAATAGAGATTGTCCAACAGTTTATGGTTGGGAAGGAAAAAAACCTTTAAAAAAGCAGTGTGTCAACATTGCTTGTAGGTAGAGCTAAGAGCATTATATTGCAGAACATAAAGAAAGAAAACTAAGGGAGAGAATTAAAAAAAAAAGATTTACAAGGGACAGGAAAAAAGCTTAACTAATATTGTAAATAAGGCTTTAAAATATTGTGTTTAAGAACTGACAATCAGTACCTTTTTAAATTTTCCTTGTCGTTTTGCTGCAGACTGCCCCTGGGAGTTAGAACGACATTCTGTAAGAAAACATGCATAATCTACACAGGATGGAGACACCACCACGGTCTAGGTTTCTTCCAGTTTACATTTCACCGGTATGTGTCACAGTATCAGAAGGGTCAGGTCTGCGATCAAAATGGCATGCTTTCAAAGAAAGCAATGCTGCCACTCTAACTGCTTAAGTGAAAACGCACTCAAATATGCTGTACTAAGATATTTTCAGCTTTTTATCTCAAATACTTAGTGATAAAATTTCATTTATGAAAACTTTTTTTTGGGGGGGGTACTGGGGATCGAACTCAGGACCTTGCATTTGCCAGGCAGGCGCTTATTCCACTGAGCTATGTCCCCAGTCCCTATGAAAACATTTTTTAAAGTATTAAATTTAGCTGACGGTCTGCAGAATCTGATTTCAAAGAATGTCACAACAATCACACAAGCCTATACATTTTTATGAAAAGCATCAGGGTCACTCTGAAAATCAAAGAGAACTGAAATTGACAGTTACCTACTCGAGTAAACTCTCAAAAATAAAAGGAGTGCAGAATCACTGGTGGAAGAGTAAGTAAACAACACAATGAAGATTACAATTAACTCAGTAGCTCTAGGTTAGTGCTCTCTTCTAGGAAAGTCTACCTTCTGACTATGCTTAACTAATGATAATTAACCCCACTCATTTATAACAGAATTTCAAAATTGCCTCTGAAACAATCCAGCCAGGAAGTACTCTTTCTGAATTGCTAAAAGCATGCTTTTATTAACAACTCTTTTCTGTTGAACTTTTCATAAGGAAGAATCATTTGTCATTTGGGTGAAAAATTTACAGCTATAGCTTTACACCTAAACTAGCTATGATTCCCATAAAAAGACGTGTACAAATAAAGATGACTAGAATTCCTTAAATAATGCATGTATGAATTCTAGTATTAACCACTTACTTATTTCAAATGATACTAAAGCCTACATGCCCAAGTAGAATAAACTGAAATGAAACCCAAGCAGTGTCATGGTAAACAACTTTCTCTAAGCATGAAATTCCCAAGCTAGGTTTCAATGATAATGCACAAATGACAGTAGCTCAGCAGCGACAAAAAGTAAGTACATTTTAAAAGAAGTGAAATCTACTCATTGTGACAGCTTTTACAGTTCCAGCATTAGGCCGCAGATCTAACTGAGCTCCCTAAGAACACTAGGCAACCTTTCATGGTATGGAACTAAAACAGCACCATGACCAAAGGCGGCAGACCCACACACATACCACTCGCATAATAGATTTTAACAAAAACGTAAGAAAAAACTAGAGCAGATACCCATACATTTGTCATACTCATTTCTAAATTACTACAACCAGAACCTGTTTCTAACAAAAAGCATAATTTTGAACCTGTAAAATATAAGATAATGTGAAAGGACCTACTGCATTTATCTACATAGTTATGAAAGATTTTAGTAAAAGGTCTGTACAAGTGTGAAAAACATGTTTGTTAGTAATAATTGCTCTGGTTAGTATTTAGAAGCAACTCAAGACAATCTGATTTATTTCTATATCCTTAATACTATCTTGGTTAAAATTCTATAGCATGCTGTACTTTAAACATCTGATTTCCTTAAGCCAAGTTTAATGTGGAGCTGTATGTTTCATAAGGAACTTTAATATATGAGCCACTGAGCAAGCATAAGTTCAGGGCCTCAAGATATATAGGCTGGTGACAAAGAACATTAAAGATTTTAAAAATATGACATCTTGGGGCTGGGGATATAGCTCAGTGGAATAAGCGCTTGCCTAGCAAGCGCAGAGTCCTGAGTTCGATCCCCAGTACCACAAAAAAAAAAAAAAAAAAGACATTTTAAAAGACAACCAAATAGTAATTCACCTTTCTCTAGTAACTTAAGGACTCAAGGACTACACCTCCATATCTTCTTTTACCCATTTAAAAATGTGGAATTAACTTCCATCTTTAAGGAAAGAAAAATTTGGAGTGGGTTCTTTTAGTGTATGATGACGAATACTCACAGCTTTCTTGCCAAGCTCAGTCTTTGACAGAGTTAAGGACCCCGCAAGGTAGCATCCAGGTCCTGCCCCTTTAGGTATTCTAACAGGAGAATTAAAAGGGGAAAAAAACAACAAAAGAGAAAGTTTCACCAAAATAATTTAGGGAAAAACATCAAATCATTCTCTACTTAAGTAATGTTCATGTTTATGATTTCAAAAATCAAAGAAAGACAACTTCAGCCCCAAATGGTGAATGACAACATACTATACGTTCCCCTCATGTAATGAGCTCCCATGTGCAAGAGCACAGTGCACTAATACAGGAGAGTCCAAGTCGGCGAGACTACCACTCACTTGTCGTCAGGCAAGGAAGTAACGAAGAACGGCTGGTTATATCTGGGTGGCAGCGTCAGACTGCTTGCCTTTTTCTTCCCTAACAGTGCAAGGCTATGATTTTCATGAATATCTAAGCTCAAGGTATTTGACAACCGATGGGAAACAATGAATGGAAGATCTTTAAGACGCTCCAAATCACTGATTTGCTCATGACGAATCTGTAGTCGAATTGTATAATCTCCTTTTTCCAATTTCAAAGAATACTGAAAAAAGAAAAGGAAATTAAGTAAAACGAAGTGACTGTATGAGAACAAAGAGAAACAGTTCCATTTACACACTGCAGGACAGTGCAAGTCACCACATAAACCAAGCCCCAGCGAGCTGGCCAGCAAACAGGACCAGAGACCCCAAATGGCTTTCCGACGGCACACAGAGAGTAAGTGGGGGCTGAAGTCACATGTGACAGACAGAACATCCCCATATTCTTAGCTAAGTCAGTATTTGCTCAAGAATGATAAAAGCACAGTAACGAGTCCACTGGTCCTCAGAGACATGGACATAATGCTAAAAACGGGCAAAAGTGAGCTGCTATATCTCAGGTAAGTATTGTGCCTGGGTATGTGCACACAGGACTTGTTAATTTTCACACTGTAACCAAAAGGCTACATCTGTTTACTGTGAATAGGAAACACAGGAATCCAACAGAGATCAAGGAATATAAAACTATTCTGATCCATCTAGTTACCATGTTCTGAGAAGGTCATGGTAACTGTTATGGTTGATACATTGTGTCAACTTGGGGAATCTACAGGTTTAGCTGAGTGACTCAGGAGGAAGCTGGGGTGCTTTCTTTGTAAACATCCTGAGCCTGTGGAAGAGGAGGGCATGGAGATTGTGTGAGAGGTTCATGACCCCTGGATGGGGTAGGTTGTTTACAATGTAGGGAAGAAAAGGAGGCTGCTTGCAGCCATTCTTCCCTTTTGCTCTGGTGGTTTTTGCTGTGCTCTGCTGCCCTGAAGAGTTTGTCCTCTGCCTTGTGCCACTCTGCCTCTGAACCAGCCAAGTATGGACTGAAACCTCCACAAACTGTAAGCTAAATAAACCTTTCCTTCCTTCATTTTGGGTGTTGGGTATTTTGTCTCAGCAAGGAGAAAAAAGTAACCAAGACAGTAACCGAAGTGAATTGGTCACCAAAGTGATTAGATTGCACTAATCTAGTCCATACTGAGATGAAACTGCTGCTTGCCTTTGAGGAAACAAATCTGTAATTCCTTGAATAACTGAAAAATCCTCCATAAATTATTTTCATCATCTAGCACAAAATTACAATTGTTACACAAGTATCTTGTTCTCTGTAATATGATTTCAATTAGGGATAAAATTTCTATCAGTTATATAATTAAAAGACTCTTTTTCTTCCATACGACAGCCCAAAAAAGCACAGTGCCTGGCACGCAGTTAAGAGTACAATGCAGTTGTGACATGAATTAGTACACATGAAGGTCCTGCTGGACTAAAGGCCACCTCTAATGGCTTGTTTATCCTATTCAGACCCGAACCCCTTCAGCGTGCTCATACAACTCAGATAACGTGCTGGCCCCAGCACAAGGCGGGGTGCGGTAAGATCCAGCGGTAGAGCACAAGCTTAGCACGTGCAGGGCCTAGGTTCAATCTCCCAAAAAGCTACGCTGGTCATCCTTTGTCTTCCTCTACCCTTTAACAGGATCTACTCAACTCTACTGTGTCAGATGTGTCCAAGGAGTCTGTTTCTCAAGAACTACTAGACTTAAGGGAACCTCTCATGGGTTTGTGAAAACACGAGATGCAAAACTGCTATCTTTAAAAAACATAACTATTTCTATAATAAGAAATCAGAGATTTATTCATCAAATAGCTTCTAAAAAGAAAATAACTCTTTTTTTTTTACCTGATGTGGATAGGCATCACCTGAACCCATCTGTCTTTTGTTCTGGTCAAAAATAATCCACAGTTGGCTGTCAAATTCTGATTCATATAGCAGTTCACATAGAAGTGGGCAGCTTGGAGTTACTTCTCCACTCTTGGGCTACATATATATTAAAAAAGAATGATTATTTCATGTTGTTTACATATTTCTAATATAGATTTTTAAGTTATTGATGTAAGATTTTCATTAAAAACTATTACACCTTTCTGTAAAAAGTTTGAAAATGTAGAATGTGTAGTATTTTGGCACCAATTAAAGGGACTTATATAAACTTTTAAAATCACAAATCCATATTCATTAATAAAGCAATAATCTTCAGGCCTCTAATTTTATACACTTGAAATCTGATTATCTGCTGAAATCTATCATCTCCTCAACATTAAAACCTGTTCAACAGTTGTTTTATCAAAATCTTCCTGATGCTAAAGCAAACCCTTTGATCCAGCATTCACACTGGTCTCAGTTAGCTTCACCAGTCATTCATTCCGCACAGTAGATATCCTGATTGTTCACTCTTCGGTGCATCCATTCTCAGAGAGCACTCAGGGCTGACACCGTAAGCGGGAAGAACGTCAAATTTTGGGGCATTTAACTAGCCCTGGGTCACCAATGGCCAGTCATCAGTGATTAAGGCTCAAAGGCCAGGTGAGCACTAAGCTACACTTTGTGACTTCACATGTTACTGTTGAGGTAGGTAGAAATCCTAATCTCCTAAGAATAATTCCAAGTTAACAAGTGTTAGTAACTTGACTCCATTTCATATAATACCATTTATAATACCCTCCAGTTCTGACTTTATGACTCGTAAGTTCATTATAACTGAAGCTCATACTGGGTATACTCTGCTTGGCAAACACTTACTTGATGAAAGTTGTATGTCAGGACCATCTCATAAAGTTGACGGTTATTTGGCAAAACATCTCTTGATCCTAAAGGTTTTGTTTTTGCACTCACTGGGCTGTAATGAAGCAATTGCAGAGCTAATTTGATTCAAGAGTTCATTTAATAAGACATTAAATTATAAGGAACAAAAATCTGTAACATGTTACAAAAAGGGACTGATTTCTGAAAACTCTCTTTATAGCACACTTTATAATATTTTAGTCAATGACAGTATAATTCTTTACTGCCTGAATCACAGCAAAACAGTTGAAATATTGCAATAAACATTACAAAGGTAATCTTATCATGATAAACACATATTCTAATGTTGCTATTAGCTCTTAACACAACCAAATTCCAGCACTAGGGTGACAATGTAACAATGTTGAAGGACAGGTTTTGACTTGTACATTCCCATCCTAATAGCCCACAGCACGGCACAGATCACAAGAGCCCTGCAGCTCCGCATCTGCCAGGGCCACAGCTGGCCCTTGTCCTGACCAAGGATCAGCACTTAATCTCAGTAACCACTGATCACAAGGTACTAAGATGCAGACTTTTACAAAGGAGAACATGAGATCGGGAGAGTAAGTTTTTAGTATAAAGATGTCCGTAAAATTTTTTAATCTATTTTAAATTTGTTCCAATTTTTGAGCTTTAGGGGAAAACATTAAGAGGGTACAAGTTGGATGTACCTTGTATGTCACTTGTATATATACCTTGGATATAACTTCCAAGCTGAAGTTCTTATTTTCGTTGCTGATTCTAGAAGGCAGGGTATCTTTGACATTCCTACATCACTAACTACTACCCACAACTGGCTACCTTAATGCACTTATTACAAGGCTCCTGCTGACAGGAGGCCACAGTCAGATTACACAGTAAAACAAGGTGTGCCCATCCCCGTGTCCCAGTGGCACTGGGAGTGCGAGGGCACAACTCAGGCACCTGCTTCTGTGGCAGGAGCTACTGAGGCACAAAGAGCAGAGTACTCGAGCTTTTCCAACTCAGTAAGACTCTTGTCAGTGGTGTCATTTCTGAAAACGACATACTAAGGATTAAAGAAACAAAGATATGTACTAACTTGTTTTATCTCAAGCAGTGAGAAAGTTAACATCCACTAGTCCTAAGGGATCAACTGTGGTCTGCCCTGAGTTCGGCCAGTCAGGTGGGACAGTGAGGCTTGAAACTGCTCCGGGGCTGCCTCTGCCACAGCTGGGACCCGTTTCTGAGCAAGGAGGTTTCTGAGCTGCATTTCACCTCCAGCATTCACAAAAATGACTTTTCCGAGAGTGCCCAGGATTACCCCCATCAACAGGCAACACCTTAGCCCCTAAAACAATGAATGATACCGTAGCGTTTGGACCCAACTCTTCAAAGTTATACAGGGAGCCAGATCTTCATATTTTAAGGAGGACTGAACATCGAAACGGTTGATTCCTTCTGATGCATGCTATAAAAGACATTTAATAAATTAACTTCTCAAACTTTAACTGTGAAGAAGCAATACTTTTGATTTCAAGTTTATACACATCAATGAACAAAGACCATTGCTATTTTTGGAACCAAGGGAAAATTCCTCATGAAGGTCTAAAGCTAATCATAGAAATTACTTTCCAGTAACATAAATAAATGACACAAAAAGTGATAAAAGGGTCCCAGAACTTACGATGTTTAACTGAGGAGCAGTACACACTATCCCATGGAAAGAAATGGTATAATCAATATTGACATCACTGAGACTTGCCCACCAACGAGCAATACAAAATTCAATTGCTTTCCCACCCTGCAAAATAAATAACAATATATAACTCTTTTATTTTCCATCAAATTATAAAATATCAATAAATATTAGCTATTTCACAGCAATTATTTTTCTATATCCGGGCAGCTTTTGAAGTACATATAAAATACTAGTGAAAAAACTGAACCAAAAGAAAAATAATTAGGAATAACAGCAAGAGAAAGGGTACTACAACTTTGTACATTTGGTGGGCACAGTTGAATTTTGGGCTTAGAGCTGCCTGGTAACTAAAACAAAATGAAACGATGGTCACTTATATTTTTCTCCCAGTTAAGAAAAAAAATAAAAAGGGGAGAAAAACTGTTGATTAGCAAGTTTAAAAAGATGAATTATCTAACAACAACAGATACAAAAACATAAATGATACCATCAAGAATATGAGAGACGTGGGCAAGATATCCAACCCACTGAAAAGAGCAGCAGGTGTGAGAAAGACAGCAGTGCCCCCACCTCCTGGGGGGAGGCCGAGTCCCCTCTGCTAACAGGACTGCTAAGCAGGGTTATCTACCACTGAGTGAGGCACTTCCGCATGGAGCAACAGCAGTTCCACGTATAGAGCAAATCACCTCATACATTCTTAAGAACAGGGCATTAAAGAAAATAAGTCATCTAAGAAAAGCTTTGCATATGGTAAAAGTCTATAGTACAATGAGGAACAGTCTACATCAGGGTTCAAATTACTAAGTGTCAGAATCTACTACATTAGCACTTCTTGCTAAATTGTTCAACAGTTAAAAAAGACATGACTTTTACCTCCAAGATTCTTTTTAAAGAACCCTAGTTAGACTACCTGTCTTCCTACTTAATTTACTTTGGCATGAACAAAATACAGTCCCAATGTGCTCTGGATACAAACTATAAAGTGAAATTTGAACTCAAATACTTGGTCTTAGCCCAACTAAAAGGGAAAGGAAGTTTTGGATTTTATGTGTTAATTAAACTTACTAGGACAGGAAAAGCTTCAGTCAGTGTTCCTTTTTCTGGAAGAGAACAAAACTTATAGAACTCATGACTTCGATATGCTCTTTGCTTCACAAGCTGTACTGCATGAAGAACAAACTTGGCCGATACCTCAGATGAACATGAACACACGGTAACTTCTAAAGAGAAAGAAAGAAGCACAATTTTAGACTGTTCATCAAGTGACTTCAATGATACAATATCCATTAGAGAATTACCCAGAATAATATAATAATTCAATTGAAACCTGAATACAGTGTACTTCCTTAAAAACAAAGTAAAAGGACACTAATAAAGCTGGAAAGGTAGAATATACCCTCTGGGGAATAAGCAAACAAACTGGTATTAAAGTGAACCACCACCAGTTCAATTATCCCAGCTATCTTTGTACATACATGTGTATTTTCCCTTCCTCCTTCCTTTCGTTTCTCCTCTCATCCCAGTTGTTCCTTCTCTTTGAGCAGTTTCTTTCCCTTTCACAATATCTACTGTACCTTCCGGGTTTTATTTACTCTTGCAGGTTCTTACACTAAGGAGACAATACAATGTTTACACATGTGGGTCGGATTTATTTCACTTATGGGTGTGGTCTCTAGTTGCACCCATTTATTTATAAAAGCCTTCAGTTTATGTTTCTAATTTTTAAAATTATTTTTTACTGTTTAATGGTTTGATCAATCTGGTAATCTGAGCAACTTCATTGAAGATAACAATTTCCTATCATCTTGTTTTGAAATTCTGTATCGTTGTTATTGTTTTGTTTTGTTTTTATCTGTGGTGTTGTTATTTTCTTTTCTCTTAAAAAAAATGAACCACTACCCCCAGGGTGCGAACCCCAGGGCCCAGAAACCTGCTCCCGGATGCACAGCGATCCTCACTTGGCACCTGGTAAAACCGCTCCTTCCCTCCGATCCCACCTGATAACCACAATCAGCTCCTGCAAGGCTCTAATTGTAGAAGTCTCCATCTATCTTGCCTAATGTCATTACTGTCACTTCCCTGCTAACCCGTCCTGGTCCCGTCTCCCTCTTTTAGTCTTTGTGTCCAGTTCATTTACGGAAAGCCACCACCAGAACCACACTACTTATGCTCCTGTGAGGCAGAGCTGGAGGGAAGCCAACACCACCGTGAAGCAGGACCCACAGCACAGCTTATCTAAAGAACACCCTCTGCCCTAATTCATAAGATCTATGGGCACACAGCTCTTGCAACCTAGAAACGCCTTGCAGCTCCTATGATAGCAAGGGCCAGGCAGGTGGCTCACATAGACACAAATGATCAGAAGACAGTTTTAGAAACTAAAAAGACAACCAGCTCTTCCTGAACTAGGTCTCACATGTGATTTACTTCATTTTCAACAAGCTCACAAAAGAGGTTCTTACAGGCACAAGTGATTTTATTAGTTCATTTTCAACAAACTGAAAAGAGGTATATCTGTATATACATGAAGCACAAAAACGCACTCTGGGGTCCAACATAAGTCATCTTTAATAATGGCACTTGTCTACCGTCAATACAGCACTCTGATGAGACTGAACAAGATAATCAGTATAAAATACCAACACAAAGCCCAAAGTCTATGTATTCAGTAATGTTGGCTATTAATTTAAACCGGGTTCATATATATGTGACACCATTATTACAGAGATAAAACATACAGAAGAATAAATGGTCAAGACAAACTACCTTTACTTACCAGCCCACGTTGCACCCTCGGGAACTTCAACAAAATGCCTTCGAATCTGACCAGGTTTAAAATGTACATCCGTGAAGGACAGGTCATAATGTGAAGACTCATTTACTCTGAAAATTATCAAAAATGATTGAATGTGATAACCCTCATTGAAATAGCTATATAGTTACAATAAGTTCACTGCTTTAAGACGTCACTCAATAAATTCCAGAGACTAGTTCATCAGAAATAAACACTGCTATTTGTTATAAGCTTCTGACAAAATAGTAAGCGTGATATTATCCCAATTTTTTAACACTTTAGCAGAGATAATCTCTGGAGAACAGATGATTCCGTCCGCTTTGATTTTTTTTTTTTTTTCCGGTACCAGGGATCGAACTCAGGACTTTGTGCTTGCCAGGCAAGTGCTTATGCCACTGAGCTATACCCCCATCCCCCGATTCTGTCTGCTTTGGTCTATAATTTTACAGTATATAAACACATTATAAAAATCTCTTTTCTTGTTAAAGAAGTTTTATAGCATTTACAGAATGTATAATTACCAGATTCCAGACTACAGTGAATTCTAGACATTAAATGTGTCACTGACACTGTCTCAGAGCTATGAGTGAAAAGGTAAATAAAACTCCTCTTGCAGCTTTAAAATGTCCCCACTGTGCAACAGTAAAGACAAACTACTTTCACAATAAATCAAAGAAACACAAAAGCCAAGTATGTAACTATCTGCTATTGAAACAATGTACATATATTTATATGCTAAGGTCAAGTTCGTATCTGCATGGCAAACATTTAGTAAGTGTTTATAACAGTTGAGGCACTTTTATGTGCTGCTGGTAATGTAACAATAGTGAAATAGGATTCTCTGTCCTAGACAAGCTTGTGAGGAGAAAAAATACATCAGAAACATTCAACACAGTTAAACTCTAGGTAGAAAGGAAGAGTTAGGGTAAAGAGTGCTTGGTTCACTCCAAGGGAACCTAGGAAAAGTTCCGGGAGGAGCCAGCGAGATCAGCTGATGGCCACAGGCCTTATGTACCACCTTGCTGGAATTCCACACAACATCTAGAGTATATATGATAGAGAAATTAACTGCTGTCCAGTTCTCCCCCATGTACGTATGTCACTCTTCAGGTTTAATCTCAACTTCATCCTATGTATCTCAGGGGCTGAGATCTATGGCATACTAAATATTTAATAGAGAAACCAACTCAATAGAAGCTGTTAATTTAGAACTGTCATTTGTTTTCGGTATTCTTATAACCTCAATCTCACCCTTCACCTGCTGAACAATTTGTTTCCTTCTTCACACCCTATATAATGGGCTTCACATAGGCCAGGGTAAGATATGGTCTCTGCCTTCCAAGGGCTTACAGGCAGTACATACTGGCCAGTAAGTGG
This sequence comes from Dinomys branickii, assembly GCA_004027595.1. NCBI lineage: Eukaryota > Metazoa > Chordata > Mammalia > Rodentia > Dinomyidae > Dinomys > Dinomys branickii. The sequence continues at coordinate 215,239 of PVLD010000830.1, forward strand.
CCACATATTGGCTTATGTTTGCTCAGTGGTATGTAAAAGCCAGGCCATAAAGGGACTCCTTCATTCATGATGAATTGCAATGAAGCTGGCCACTTGAAGCAACGGAAGCTGCTGGGCCTCTGCACAATCCCAAGGAAATTTGGAATGCCCGAGCAGAGAGCTGCTTCAAGTGTGTAACCGGGTGTACAGAATGACAGGCAGCACTTGTTGTACCTATCGACAGGTCACTGTTTGCTATTTTAAAGAGCTTGAACTGGATCCTTGGAGCCATACTGATCTCTAATTCTGCTCTATTATGATTAAACCTGAGATCTCTGGTTCCAGAGGGGATAACATGGACAGGTATGAATGTGGAAACAAGGTGACTAGAGAAGTGGAAGAGATGGGAGAAGGTCATCCCAGAACAAGGGTCACAGGAGGGTGGAGTGGCAAAGGATGAAACAACACTGTCAAGCACGAGAAGAGCTCAGGTAAATGAAAGGTAAGAGCCTCTACACTGGGCAAGGCGAGGTCTTGGCAGAGGCAGTTTCAGTGGAGTGTTGGGGTAGGTGCCAGGATAATCAGACATTCTCTGTGAATGAGCGGCTGCATGACACCTAAAATTCATGGTATCTGGGGGTAGAACTAAGCTTGTTATCTAGTCTGGTTATAATCCTTTAAGAAGTTCACATTATCCCACAAATGACCATTTAAAACAGATGCAACAGTGAGCTGTGAAGAACCTTTTACTTACTTTGCTGCTATAACTGCAGTGATTGGAACTCTGAACAGAGGGCCTGCATTAGGGGATGCTATGTCATAGCCACATACCTTGAAAAAAGGATGGCAGGTTTCAAAATCCATAAACTTGTAAATAAGCAATCAAATGGCATATTCTAGTCACAAAATAAATTCATCTTAAAATTTGAAGATCCTAAACATAAAGTGACATCAGTATCTAAACATCTGGTCACACAATAGCAGAAAGCTCAAACAAAAACATTTACATTAACCCTTCATTAATTGAGATGAATGGGAAAGTGAGCTGTCAAGTACAAAATGCCTGCATTTTAATTACTCTCAACTGCAAACTGGTTCAAACTAGTACTACAGACAACTTTGCAGGCAGAGACACTGTTAGACCACTCTGTGTTTACTAACACCTACCTTATGTTTAACAGATCCTTTCTTCATCTGGGTATTAAAGGTAAATACAACTGGGGTTCACCTGAATTAAACAAGTGACAGATTACAGGGAGGATCTAAATGGACAATCTTGCTGTTTGTTTCTCTCCCTTATCTCCTTTACACAAGGATGTAATATAACATTCTTAAAGTATCTGACGGCTTAAAAGAGCTGTAAAGTCTGGCAAATGGAAAGGTCTAGTTGTTCCTTTACAAGAAAATGATACACTGCAAATACATTTGGGAGATTGTTTACTCCTAAGTCTCAAACATTTTTAAAGATTAAACAAATGAAGAATGAAGATATCAATACCTCTGTATAATGTAATCCTTCTCTCAGGCCTCTGGGATCCACACGTATATTTATGTGTCTACATTGATTCATGAGTTCCAAATGGCTGGGACACTGAACCCATGATGAATTTGAAGTTAAAGCTAAATGAAGCTGAAGGGATATTTTTTCAGAGTTTTCTGAAATTAAAAAGAGCAAAAATTAAAATTAGCATGTTCTTTTTTTTTCCATTTTAAAAAGTTCAATCTTCTATCAAGATAATTGAGCCAGTTATTTTGGGCAGCTGTAAAATGGCCTGGACACACACATCCAAAACCCCAGCTTATCTTAGCACACTCTTGAGATCTACTTACACTTCCATCAAACACTGCCACATCTTAAAATAAGGTGTTTCAGTAGGTACTTTAAATTACTATATGTAGATAATAGCATTTGACTGACATGAAGACACTCACACAGTGATAATCATCTTTCCTTCTGTATGAGCTTCAGATCCTTGTTTTTTTTTAAATTTATTTAAAAAAATAAAAGAAGGAAAGTACATTAACAAACAGATATCCATTTCCAAAGGAGCATTAGGAACAATACAAGCAATACTGAATTACAGACAAAGTAGTAGGAACTTAACAATGGTTGTTGTATTACATATTGATATCTTCAAAGTGGTTCCTCAGGAAAACAAATAGACATGCAAACTTGATCAAATAATTAATCATTAACTGTTCCTTTCAGTAAAGCGATAGAGGTTAGTAGTACAGCTATGTTAGCTATCCTGTATAGTCATATGTACATAATTTCCCCTTCTTTCTTTTCTCTCTTCCGTCATCCCAGTTACTCTTTACTTTTGAGCAGTTTCCTTTCATCTCACAATGTCTATCATACCTCTTACTTCTTTTTCACTCTTTCAGGTTCTTATACTAGTGAGACAATACGTTGCTTACACATGGAGGTCTGATTTATTTCACTTACGAGTTATGGTCTCTAACTGAGCTGCAGTTCTCTGGCTGCTTTGAGGTACTACTCTCATTAGAAAGCTCTGGATTTGGCCACAGTAAAATGGGGAGAGAGAAGGAAAGTGGTGTCACGACCAATTTAATAAAACTGTGGGTCACTCAAGGCCCAACCCACTGATTTCCTCGGTAGCAGATTCTAACTGAATGGCCATGGGACTAGGATTCCTAACTGCTCTAGTATTTTCTTCTGAGTCTGTCAGTTTTTAAACAATCACACTGGGGGGCTGGGGGTATAGCTCAGTGGCATAAGTGCTTGCCTGGCAAGCGCAAGGTCCTGAGTTCGATCCCTGGTACCGGAAAAAAACAAAACAAAACAAAACAAAACAAAAAACATTAAACAATCACACTGCCAACTCAGAACACTAGCCAAAGAGCATTCTTATATTATGTGCCATTCATGTGAAGCACAAATGTGGATGTGTATGCTCCGTGACAGCCTACTACTTACCAGTGTTCTCTGGAAATACAGGCTCAATGCCAACACCATGATCTGAAGGTGCAGTCACCTGAACAGGATCTCGGAGGTAGATGCCACGGTTATTTCCAACAGTAACTGTAAAACCTAATCTATTAGCAAATGATGTATTCTGAACGAGGTAGTCATAGGCTTTATCAACCTAATTAAAAGAATATAAGCAATAAGATATAAATGGTTGAATGAAAACAATACTTTATTGAAAATTACCAACTTTTCAAATGCAGCAAAGTGTAAGCGAAAGTTAGTTTCTATATACAATTCTCTAAACTGCCCAATTGTCCAGCTAAGAGGGAAATTCTATAGTTTTATTCAAAAATACCAGTCTAATTCCCACTTGGGGGAACCTTCTATGTCACAGCTTACTCATACTCTTATCTCAAGGACCAAATGCAGCAACTGACCCACACATCATTATGACTGGCCAGTTTTTCTTTTACTTTTCTGCTTTGAATTTGCAAATTCTGTATATCCTTCAGATTTCTGCACCTTAGCATAACAAATCTGTCTTAACTGTACAGTTTGCTTTGGTTTCCTTTTTGGCTGAAGTTCTATAGCCATACAAGCTACAATGAGTAAGTGCTGAGTAAGATGCAGTACTGTTACCCAGTGATATCTAAGATACTATCTTAACGATCAGCCTTATGACCCACTTCCATGCTGATAATACCTGAATAACCCCATGTCCTTGGGCAAACACTTCTATATTTTCAGCCTTCACTGCGGTGTTTTCTAGGGCTCTTCTGACTGAGTGAACCGTATAGTCAACATGATTAGCTTTCAGACCTAAAATTAACAAACAAAAGAAATGTTAAGGGAGTTCACTACTTGAGGTTCCTATCAATATTTGTTTTGCTTCTTTTCTGGTACCAGGAATCAAACTCAAGACCTCGCACATGCCATGCAAGCGCTGTTCCACTAAGCTAAAGCCCTGGCAAGAGTTCACTGCTTGAAACCCATTTTCGTCCCTCCAGTACGGTGATATGCAACCTCTGTGCGTCACACATCTTGTGTCTCCACACTTACACTGAGCAGTCTGAGTCCAGCTGCGTTCACTACACACAAAGATTTGATTCAACAGGAAAGAATGTACACCAACCTTCAAGGGCATTAATGAAAGCTATGCAGAGGTGACATCGATGTATGAAGCAGACACCCCGTGGCCTGAGTGATGTTTTATTTAAAACATTCCTGGTCAAACACTATGATTTCTGGCAGCAATTTCCAACCCAGATACAAGTTATAAATACCAGAGAACACGGGGGAAAAAACTAAACAAAACCCCCAGTTATCCAAGAATCAGAAGCTATGAGGCATGGATCTCAGAAACCGATAATCTATTAAAAGCTTCCCTGCTGATTCTAGCATGCAGGCAAGTCTGAACTGAGGGAAGTTATAGAAGTCACCAATGTATAGTAAGGGAAGAGAGTAATAAGGAATAGCTTTACCTGAAAGTATCAGGGCGATGCCTCCACACGCATTGGGGGAAGACATAGATGTTCCGTTCATCAGCTGAGTCCCCCTCAATGTCCAGTTAGGAACAGAAGCGATGGCTCCTCCTGGTGCGCTGATGCTCACGCCAAGGGCTCCGTCAGCGCTAAATGAAAAGCCATTGAAGTATGCTTACAGTGGTGAAACTTGGATAATGACGGGCATTCTGAAAAGGCCACTGGCTAAATCAACTATATTCTGATACTGTAGATTACTTGCAGTCATTCCAAAGAATAATAATAAAAAAAAATTACTGTAAGAAATTAATGGGGTAAAACACCCAGCACAACTATTTCCCTGTTGGGTGGCATTTATTTTTCTCTAGCTGGAAAGAAATCTCTGTGGATGCATCTGGGTTTACACACAACAGCTCAAAGGTATCAGGCACCTATACTCAGGAGAAAAACAAGCATGGAGACTCCCTGGTAAATGTACTTTTCTCCATTAGAAAAATTTTTTTAGTTTGTTTAAAGTCTAATATACTATAAAAGAAATAAAATGTGGGTTGAAAATATATTTTAAAATTATTTTAAGAGCTACATTTAAAAAGGCTGAAAGTTAGTCTAAAACTGTATTTTATGTAATAGGACACTATCAAAATATTTAAAATTTGCAACTGCAAGAAAATAAGGGGTTAGTGTACAATCTTTTCTGGACCAAGTCTTCAAAATCCAGTTACACATTTTATACTGCCAGTATACCTCTATTCAGACAAACCTCACAGGCCTGGGGGGCAGTAACTCTGGATAGCTTAAGTTTAACAGCACTGGTCCAGGTGAGGGCTCTGGTGAGCAAAGCTTAATGAGCTACAACCCTTGATCACACTGTAACACATGCTGTCTCCTGTCCCCAGAAAAGAAATCACACAATGATACACTGCTTCCCCAGAAAGGCTGCTGGACGGATTTTTCCTCTATAATACTTCCTTCAACTGAGTAAACTGCTTTATTCTTGGCTAGAAATACAAGAGCAATTTGATTCTACATTTTTACATAGCACTGAAAACAATGCGTATGTCAAGACTTAGGATGATTTTTACTTTCTTGCTTGTACTATGTACTTTACTAATGTTCAAAATGAACACTGGGTATTTTATAAGCAGAAAAAAACCCTGCAGAGACCCATGAATTTTAACTGCTTTCTATTGCCCTTTACTGATTTGGCACTTTATTGATTTAGCATGTACAGTACCTAATAATCATAAAGCATTCCTAAGTCTTTAAATCGGTACTCTATAAATGAGTTTAATGAAATGTCAATGTGTTTCCTTAAAATTAAAAAAAAATTAGTGGTATTTTCCTTTCAAATTACCATATATAATAATGATTCAAAACTTCTTTTTGGTTGACATTATTTGATAATCTTTAACAGATATGTCATACTAGGAAACACCAGGAAATCAAGTAGATGTTGTATGCCCGGTGGCCAATGCTTATGGAGAGAGAACAGTTTTCAAAACTCACTATGAAATGTATCCCATTCAATGACCATTAGTCTATTCTACATGTATTCTCTAATAGTTGAATCTAATAATTTTATCAAGTATTTGCAGTGGTATTTCACATATATTAATAAACATAACATAAATTTAGTTCTTAGAACCAATGGTTTGTGAACTAATACGTTTTAATACCAGTTTCCCTCATAGTTCATTCATGCAACTGGTTTATGAATATGTTTAATAGAAGTGTTCCTTATAATTCATGAACCCTCTGGCATTTATTTAAAATAATTCTTTATGCACCTTTTATTTTTTGATAATGGAGATTGAAGCCAGGGCCTCACATACAGTAAGCATGTACTCTACCACAGAACCACACTCCCAGCTCCTCAAATAATTGTTTAAGCATTTTATGGCAAATGATTGGAAAAGGCTGGCTTAAACATTCTTTAATAATTTGTTTTTGAGCTGACTAAAACTAAGTTTCAAAATTGATTTTAAAAGTAACAAATTTAATATTTTTATAAATGGAACTTAAAACCATGTAAACGTCTTCTAGCTTTTGTCTCTAACGCCTATTCCCTCTTCTTCAGTGACATTAGTGGGTTGAGTAGGGAGCTCACGGCAGTGGCACGAAACAAAGCTTTCTACCAGGCACAGTGGCGCACGCCTGTAATCCCAGCACTTGGGAGCCTGACACAGGACGATCACTACAAGTCCAAGGCCAGCCTGGGCTACACAGTGAGTTCAAGCCCAGCTCCTGAACTACATTGTGAGTCTCTGTCTCAAAAAAAAAAAAAAAAGTTTATAAATCCTCACTGCCACTAAATTAGATTAGTATAATAAATTAAGTTATACACTACAACCTGCCTATCTCACATACATCCTGCATCACTCACATACACAACTCCTCCTTTCTTTCAACACCCTACCAGTTCTTCAAGGACAGCCCAAGGTCATCTCCTCCAACACCTCCATGCTGCGCCTGCTCTGCTGTCCCATCAACCACACTGGCATTCTCACTCAACGCAGACCACACACTGTCCTTTCACACCTCCCAATGCAGGCACTCCAATACCAGCTAAGTTCTTCTTCTAAATGAACTCCAAGGAAGTAAAGGGATGAATTTTAAAATTGGCTTTATTTTCCAGAGGGTACTTGTACTCACTGATGTCAGAATTAGTAATTATAAAAATTACAATTAAGTCCTGAGAAAAAGAATCATTTCCTGGAATCAGACAAATATAGCTCAGAGGGTGTCAGGACCCAAACAGATGAACATTGTCAGTCAGAATTTCTTACTTATGAATTGCACAGAGAATGTTCAAAACAGGTTATAATTTCAAAATTATGTACTATACTTAGGTACGCAGTGTCTGTAACTGATGCTTTACAAAAAGTCAAGGGCCTTTATTTCACCAAAATTCAAATATCAGCATTATTTAAAACAAGGCCACCACTTATCATTGCAAGCCCCACCCCTCACAACCAGGTAAACCAGTTTAGTAAATATATGCAACGGTGCAACGTAGTACTTGCACCTACCTTGGGCCTCTCGAAGACCATGTATATTGATTTGCAGGTAACTTCTCTCTCAGCGAGTACTCAGCAACCATCATATCCGGAGAAACGTAAGCACCAACACCTATAGGGCAGATCTGTCATTAACAAAAGGAAACACAATATACCTAATGGATCCTAATTCTCCCAATGAAATCCACTGTTCATGTGAGTAAACTGATTATCTACACCAGTTCTCTCTTCTGTAGAAAGAGATGGAAAGATAAATGGAAAAGATAAAAATAATTACCTTCAGGATTCCTACAGGGGTTACGTAATAATCTACAAAGAAGTGTGCCTCTCTCTTTCCATTAAACCACTTACTCTAGTCTTCTTTAAGTTACAGCAAATCGTGTGCACACTGGTTCTCGTCCTAGGCTGTACTCACGCCTGTAGTGTCCTGCACTCAGGAGCGATACTGTTAACACGTGACTGTGGCCTTTTTTGGTTTCCTTGTTTTTATTTCATCTATTTATTTATTTTGGTTTCCTTGTTTTTAAATAAGTGTATTTCTAGACAGGAAACTAACCTATCACACTTGACGTAGTTCCCCCTGGACAACCGACTGTAGAAAGGCATGGGCCATTATTTCCAGCACTTGAAACATAAATTATATTATGCTTCCATACTGCTTCATTAATTACTTCACAAATTCTCCTGAAAAAGAGAGAATTCTTTTTATTAAGTACAACTCTCTTATTATAACATAAGTTCCAAACTGCAGAACTGCAACAGTAGCCATACGTAAGGGGGCAAGCACAAGAAGCACTCAGTGCACTTTCTCCAATTATAAATACTTGGTCACTCTTTCCCAGGGCGTCATTTTTGATGGAACACGACACAACCATTCCAGGTGACGTGCTCTAGTTAGGTTTAGTGCAGAGAAGAGTTATGGGGCCAGACTGACTATGTGGAAAATCCTAGGTACAAAAATGTACTACAATGCGGTAAAATATTAGCAGTGACTGAGCACCTGTGGTGGCTAAGATACAGGGGGAAATATGGCACTAGAAAGAATATGGGGTTTTAAGATGTAAGAAACCTGGTCAGAGGCTAGAGATACAGCCGAGTGGTAAAGTGCTCACTGACACAATGAAAAGAGATGAAGTTAGACTATGAAGATGAGAATGAGTTAACACACAAAAGCACAGGGCCAAATGGCCCTCCACAGTCCTAAGTGTGAAATCTGAGTAAAGAAAGAACACTAGACAAAGATGGCTTTGAAAGGTTAAAAGTCAAAGGAGAAAAGAAAATACACTGGTAAAAATGATAGTAAGGTGAAAGGAGAAGGCGCAAGACTGCATTAAAGGAGAAGAGACTGAAGAACCACTAGGTGCAGGTTACGAGAGTAGTAAAGTTGTATCTCCCAAGAAACCCCATACCAGTTATTTGAGAAAATTAAATCTGGTAACAGCAAACTACATGGGTTAGCCTGGTAAAATTTCCATCTTTTTTTTTTTTTTTAAATGGTACTAGGGACAGAACTTTGGCACTGAGCTATATCTCCAGGCCTTTTATCTTTATTTTGAGACAAGGTCTTACTGAGTCCCTAAATTGCTCAAATTTGCAATCTTCTCACCTCAGCCTGCCACAGTGCTGGGATTAAAGGCTGCGCCACCATGCCCAGCTACAAACTTCCATGCGGTGGGACCTTATTAAACTGATACCAAAACAGATGACTGATAGATTTTAACAGCCTTTCGGTAGGACTAGGGGGGAGATTGTCAAAACGTTAATATTTGAAATAAAAGTAATTTCAAGTATTTTTGCAAAGCCAAAGAGGTAAGGTAACACTGGGTCAAGGCCACAATACTGGGTCTGGAATAAAACACACACCCCGACAACACAGGGGTTGGGGGAGCGTGGGGTGTGAGGCACAGTGCAAGGGACGGGGAGATAAGGAAAGCGAACAAGCAGGGACAGTGAATGCACACAGCCAGCGGCAAGCTTTGTAGGTCAGGCGCCGCTGAAGGGAAAGCAGGGCTGCAGCAGGTCTGGGGGTCTGTCTACTGGAGACCACTGAGGGAGGCTTCAGGTGCTTGTGGGAGGGGAGAACCTAGCAATGGGCTGTCTCTTGGCTCTAAGCAGCTGACAAATGACGATGGAGGGAAGGCAGTAACGGAAACAGCACAGGGCTGGATGGCTGCCAGTCTCAGAAGAGCCACTGGAGTGCTGGGAACTGAGGCTCAGGCGTGGGGTGACACTGGCACTGCCACTGAAGATGTGATGGGGCGGTGGGGGCCTGAGGTCTCGGAGACACACACTTACCATGTAACCAGTATGGCTGTTGTTTATCCCCTGCAATGTTCAATTCAGTCATTTAAAATATTTAATCCTTTTCACTAGTAAGGATCTATGCCTAAAATCGCAAGAATACTTACCCAGAATTTGGCCAATGAGTTGCTTCTCCATAGCTGTAGTTGACAAGATCACACTTATGATTTATAACTTCTATCACCTATTAAAAAGATTCAGAGTCTAATTTAGGCAGCAATTTATAGAAACAGACTTGCTAGTAAGACAAAGATATAATCTTTATAGCTTCCTGACCAATCACGTTCTAATGTATGTTAATTTCAAACATATGGGAATTGAAAAAAAAAGACAGAAGACATATAGTATAGTAAGTAGCCAATTAAAAAAAATACGACTAGTATTTTTAGCTAGTAAAAAAGTATAGGCAACAGGATGGCCCCTACTAGATTTTAAAACTATCAAAGTTGTATGTTAAAATGAAGTGTACAGCATTAGTTGAGGTTTTAAAATCCTTTCTGGCTGATGGAGCAAGCAGGTTGTCTTTAAGTTTCTTAAAATTGCTGGCTTGGCCGGGCATGGTGTTGCATGCCTGTAACCCTGGCACTTGGGAGGCTGAGGCAGAAGGGTTGTTGTCAATTCAAGAGCCATGTGGGCTACAAAGTGAGCGCAAGGCCAGCCTGAACTGTAGAGTAAAACTTGTCTCAAGAACACAAAAAAACAGAAACAGAAAAAACTGCTTGCTAGAGGATTCATTAGAAATGAATGAAACTATTTTTCTATGAAGATTTAAGCCAAAAAACTTTCTGCTACACATTTTAATAAAAATATTTTTTAAATGAAGGTAGTATTTCTGCTTTTAAAAGCAAAGTCTTATACACCAAACGTAATTGGTAAATCAGGAGCACTGTATAAACCTACACATTAGTTCATTAGTCACTGTAAATCAATAGCTCATAAGTACTCACGGCTCTTATGAGGCCTGTGCCTGTTTCCATTGTGCTTAGCCTCGTATCACCAATCTTGATTGAAAGAATTTGAGCACCAGGGGCTACTCCATTCCGCTCGGGTTCTTCTGGAAAATGGCCAGCAGCTATACTGGCTACGTGAGTACCATGAGCTCCTGGAGGCAAAAGAGGGGAAAACGGTAAGATATTCTCATATGTGAACATTTTTATTATCGAATTCAATTTGCATCATACTAATCATGATAAAATGAATAAAAATATACCCTAATCTGTATATCTAATGATAAATTTATCTTAACCCTACTGCTATAGTCCCATCAAAAAACCTTGTTGAAATTACACAGTTCTACTCACCTGCATTCTACTCTACATTGAGTACAAAAACAGAAGTCATGAAGGAGATAAAGCATTTGCAATGCATGTAACTGACAAAGAGCTTCTATCTAGAATATATGATCTTTCAAATAAAACAAAGGCAAGAGAAACCCTTTTGCCCTGCAATGAGTAAAACATCTGAAGAACTATTTCATAAGAGGTAATATACAGATGGCAAATGAACATATTCAAAGATTTCGATCTTATTAGTCACCTAAGAACTACAAACTACAGCCATAGTGATTTGCTTGTACACATACTTCAGGATGGCTACAATTTTAAAGGCTAACAACAGCAAGCATAGGCAGGGTGTGTATCGTACACAGGCACACACAATGACCCAACAATTCTGCCTTTAGCTACACGCCCAGCAGAAATGCTTGGAGGTGTACTGTATACTCAGACTTCCAGAAGAATGCTCATGGCAACATTGCTGTACAGTGCAAAAACCTAAAACAACTTCAAGATTTGTTAATAATAAATGGATGTATTTTATATTGTCATAGAACTGACATTTATATAACAATTAATATGAACTTCCATGCATTATGTAATGCTCACAAAACAAGCTTGGACCAAGACCCCATAAGAAAGAATTTACACTGAGTTAATTCTATTTATATAAATGGGAAAAGTTGAAACATGTGAAATTACTGTTTTATCATTTCTGATCTACAAAACCAATACCAGTTGATGTAGATCACATGGCAGTGACAATCAGGAGAGCCGTCCACTTTGGTAGTGCTGCTCGTGGGACTGTTAAGATCCTGGAGCAGCGGGAAAAGGAGGCCGCGATGCTCGATTTGTTGATCAGGATGGGGGTTACACAGAATTACCCGCTTTGTAATAATCTGCTGAGTATACAACTTGAGATTTATATGCTTTCCTGTACAATGGAATGATGTACAGGAAAGTGAATGTTTCTATTTAAAACAGTGAACGTTTCAATTTAAAAACTGTATTAAAGTGAAAGCCACATCACCATGAACCCTCCTCAAAATATTCCCGTCACTTCAAGCACACTTACCCACCATTCTTGCCACTTCTGTGAAGCAACACTAGAAGCCCTCGTTCGTGATGCTCTTTCCAAGGTATAATAAAAACTACGGTGCCTGCTGGTGCCAAGTGCCACCCAAGCGATGTGTCCTCATCTACTGCACTCACTGGATCTGACACTGTCCAACTTCTGGCCCTTCCCCAAAGGGAAATATCCACAAAAAGTGCATGTTTTGAATTGACTGAGGCATCAAGGCAGCCAAAACAGGGCAACTAAAGACACTCGCGATGGCAGGCTTGGCAGCACATACCTCTAACCCCGGCACTCTGCGGGGCTGCAGCAAGAGGATGGCAAGTTGGAGTCCAGCTTGGCAACTTAGTGAGACCCTGTCTCAAAAAAATCAACAAGGGCTTGTGATGTAGGTCAGTGTGAAGGCCCTGGGTTCAATCCTCAGTACCACCCAAAAACAGAAAAAATAAAGACACCCAAGAATGCAGACTTCCAGAACTGCTTCAGAAAGTAGCAAGAATGATCTGGTAAGTGTGTGGATGGGTGTGGTATCTTGAAGGGGCTTAACTGCAATGTGTCTCTTTCTAAATGAATTTTTAAAAATTGAAAACATTTACCACGTTTCAAGCACACTTTGTTTGCTCTATGTACATCAATGAAGTAAAACAAAACCAAAAACTAGACTTCTAAAAACTTTTTCAAGTTACTAACGAAGATATGAGTAAACAAAATATCCTGTTACTGTCAGAAAAACAATACAAGAGCAATGACAAGTGACAGCTGGCGCCAGGCCGGCATGTCTGGACAGTAGACAGCTGGAACTCCAGGAGACATGAGGCACGTGACCCTTTCAAAGGGCTCTGCCACAATGCTGAGAATTCTTTGCTCCAGCCAACTGTTGGCATGCAAGATGACATATAGCCAGCGCTGCCAAGTGCATGTGCTTATTTTTTCCAATAAGGACAGAAAAGCAACTTTTTAGTGTATTCCCTCTCCAGAACACCCTGCTACCACCACACACCAGCCAGCAGTTACAGTAAACAGTGAAGAATAACAAACAACACATGCTGCGCGTGCTGGTGGGATACACAGCACCTGGCGTTCTCACACGCTGCTGCTGAGAGCACAGGTGGAGAACTGCCTGAAAATTTTAAAAACACTAAACACTTATTTGGCCTAAAATAAACAAAAAGCCATTTGCACACTCTCCCCTTAAAGTCCGTGTGGATCATAGGTGGGACCTCTGGGAGGTGCTTGCATGGTAGGGGCACTGGCTGACTTGATTAAGGTGGCACCTGGACAGAAGAGGGGGGTGGGTCCCCGTGGACAGGAACCCCACACTACCACTCCCTGCCCAGCTCCTCCCTGCCCTGCCCCTTCTGGCCCACCATGCTGGGGCAGCCGCCCTCTGCAGCACCCCTCTTCTGCCACGCTGTTCTGCCCTGGAGCCGGCCAACTCCGGGCTGAGACGGTGCGAGCCAAACACACTGTCATTTTAGTTGCAGGTGTTGGGCTTTCTGCCCCTGTGACGAGTCCAGGGACTAACACATATGGAGGTTTGTACACATATTGAGACAGTCTAAGTATCACACAGTGGGTGAATGGATAAACAAGCTGTTGCAGACTTGTCTGATCAAACACTACTCAGCAATGAGGAGCAAACTATTTACAATCACAACAGGAAAGAAAGGAAGTAGGCAAAACCCTCTGAACCTCTTATTCCACTTGTATAAAATTGTAGAAAACACACAGCAACCTACAGTGTAAGAACACATCAGTGGCTGCCTGCATCATGGGCAGCCAGGCCGGACCACAAGGAAGACAAGGAGCAGCGGGGATGACCGGTGCGGTCATTACCTTAGTAGTGGCTGCTGGGAGAATGCATCCAACAAGGTGTGTGGAGCTCACTGTCCCCCAGCCGCAGCCCAACGAGCCTGGGGCTCCCTGAGTCAGAGCCCTCTTACTTCATCCTCTCCTCCCCCGCCCCCAACAAGCGCCCACCATCAAAACACACTCACCATACTTTAAATTTCACATAATTGTTTGGCCACCAATGTATTTTTCATTAAAACTTAGGTATTCTGAGATTTATACAGACTAATTTTGGTTGCTACATAATATTCCACAGTATGAGGAATGCATAATTTTAAAAAATCTGTTTTGAAAGGAACATTTAGATAGTTTCTAATTTTTAAAAAATTACACAGAATGCTGTAGCAGGGATAATCTTACTCCTGGGTGAAGTATTTATTTGCATGAGTAAATCAGAAACAGAGTACCTCCACTGGTCACAATGGAGAGCAGGTTTCCATCATCATAAATATTAACAGAGTAATTCAACATCTCGGCTGTGCCAAAAGAGCCATACTCTTGGGCCTCCTTATAGTTTCTTAATACAGGAGACTTGCTCAAGTCCCCATCTTCATTTGAATCAATGCAGGCTCTGTTAATGGAGAAGAAAAAGCATCAGACTTTATCAGTTTTCTTAGCTTTCTGAAGATCCCACAATACAGTTTCTCAGTTATCTTCTTACCACCAGCTGTGGCTTAGATCTAAACCTTCTCCACCAGGGGCTGTGTGCACCCGTGGATGACCCGTGTACGACGCGCTGTTAGGAGCGGGGCTGGCTGGAGGGGTGTGCCTTGGAAGGCAGGGCTCTCACTTCTCCCTGCTCCTACCCTCTTGGCTCGCCTGCTGCTGTGGGATGGGCAGCCTTCCCGCGGCAGGCCCTCCCATCACGCCCTCTCCCCTGGGCGTCAGCTGACCCTGAGCGGAAACTGTGAGTCTGTCCTCCCGCCAAGTGCAGGTGTGGGGTTCTGCCCAGCAATGCAGAAATGTCTGAGACGCACCACCCACTGCTCTACTCCTGCCACAACCACGGCAGCGACCAGATTCCCAGCTCAGCCAGCAGGGAAGCTTAAGGACAGCTTCCAGAGACCAGGTCTTTAACAACAGAGCTCAAACTCCACAACGAGACCTCCCACTATCAAACCTCTACCTCCCTCCCTATGCTCTCCTTCCACAGCACACTCCATGGCCACATCAAGCTTCCCTTTAATGACCTCTAGTCTTTTCTCACCAATTCAAAGCCCTTTTCTATCTTTTCTTCTTAGTGAAGTATATTATCACTCACGTTTTAAAATGCTCCTTCTGGGAATTTTTCTTAAGCCTTCTTAGACTGGTTACAGGCACCCAACTCCTGCTTTCACAGAACCCAGAATGTATGCAACAGCCTCTGTATAGCCCACCAGGTGCAAAGAAGGCAGTGGCTAAGTATTTGCCAAATGAAGAATAAATCAACGTGTAACAATTCACAGAGAGTACTGTGGCACATTTCACAGGTCAGTTTCTTAGTAGCACCAACAAGAAGTGACCCCACAGTACAAGCATTCCATCAACATATGCATTACTACTGACTTCACCACATAAGCCAACAGAAGGTAAAATACAGGAGGAGCACCTTTCAAGGTGTAACTTCCTACGGGTCTAGTTGGCTTAATTCAAGTAGCTAGGAGAACCCAGAGAAAAGAAACACAAACAAAAAATGAAGTTATCAGAGTACATGGAGAAACGTGAGGAGAGGCTTAGGTTTGATACATTCCTTGATGTTTTCCACATATTTCTTGGCTCATTTTCTGTGGAGTGAATGCTGTGGTTTCAGAATGACTCTCCAAGGAAACACAGTAAGGAGGAAAACCCATTACAAGAAAACAAGTCCTTATGTAATCACCTGTAAATATTGTTTCAGCCATTTTTTGCTACATTTCAGTGACCATCAATTTGACACTATATATCCTGACTACTCAGAAAGGAGCAAAGTATTAGGCCACCTGCTAAGTGTAAAGACAGAGGTTTCACAATCAGAAATGTGATGGGGGAGGACGGACTTGACATTGTTTATAAAAAACAAGAACCAAGGAACTGGAACAATATATCACTTTACTTGCCCTCAAAAATGCTGACATTCTTGCAAAGAGAAAAAGAACATCTGCAGATAGCTCTTAAATTTACCTCAGATACTTTGGGATTTTAAAGAGTCTCTTCAAGAAAATTTAGATCTTAGGTCAAAGTTCTACAGCACATACTGTGTTATGCAAAAAAAGTTAAATCATTTCTTGTACTATCCCAGTGAATAATTCTGCTGTATCTTCCGCTGGTTTAGTAACTTTTCTACAATATTCCTCTGGGGTTTCAGATTTTATTTCTTTTAGTGTTTGATTACATTCCATTCTAATACAGAAGTTCAAAAAGAAATCTTAGAATAGTTGTCAATGAACCACTACAAGTGAATCATTTTGTAGACTCTTGAGACTCTGTAGGAAACATTTTAAATGAAACATCTATGGCCTAAATGTCCAAATGCTGCTAATACTTTAAGTCTTTTTGTAGAACACTCAATTTTATGGTTAGCATTTTCCTCACATTTCACCACGCCTCTTCTCCCACACTGAAACTCACCTAAGGTTTCTCAATGGGGGTATCTAAGGGTATCAATGGGGGGTTTCCAAGGGGATAACTATAGTGTTACACCAAGTAGTGAATGTATTAAGATTTACGAAATACATACTTGAACAACTTTTCCTTATTATAGACTGTGATCAAAACTTTCTCTGGAAACCTTTTGGGAAAAAATTTCAACATGTGTATATTTGCATACATGCAAAACACACAAAAAAATGCATCCGTATTTCCTATCATCTGGATGGGAGCACACATATAGATATTTTATTAACACTTCAGTCCCAAATGGAGCAGAGATTTCTCATCAAATTGAAGACTCGATATAATCAAAACCAGGGATGAACTGGTCCTTGTACAGGTGCAAGGGAAGCATTCCTCTGTGAACAATGCCCTGTGAAGGACAGTGATTCAGCAGCTATGGCATATTCTGTGCGTGCGCCACATCTCAGGAGACCTTTACAAATGAGCAGGCACACAGACCTCACAATGACTCCTGCAAGCTTTCAAGTCTCAAGAAAGAGATTCTGGTTTATTTAAAGAACTCTACATAGGGTAAATTCCAGAAATATGTTCAGAACGTATTTCTGTTTTCATAAAGATAGTAATTCCAGAAACGCGAGCCTACTCCAAAAAATACACCTGTAGTGTGTGCTCTTTGTGTCCCACATGGTGTAAATCACATTCTTAGCTATAGTACCAAAAATAGAATAGCTCATATTTACTGAGAGCTTATTATGTCTAGAAACGCTGAATAACATGTTCACAAAAAATATGTGTGTACTTTCATCATCCTAAACAACATCCTAAATTAGGAAAGAAGCCTACAGAGGTTTAAACAATGCATTCAAGGCTACAGAGCTAGGGTCCCAACTCATAGACTGAGCTCTCTTGAGTACTGTATGTACTGCCTAACTTAATTTGGTTACTCTGGCTATATTTAAAATATCTTCACCCAACTCTCCTCCTTTGGCCTTAAAAAACTTATAGTAAACGTTACACAATGTTTTCTTGCAGTTACTTTCCAACTGCCCATCTTTAATTTGGAATATTTTCACCTATGCCAGTGATCACTGGCTAATGAAGTAAGCAACAGCTATTGCAAAGTCTCTTTAAAATAAATAAAGGTAAAGTTTACTGTAAAAAACACCTGAAAGGCTAAGAATTTGAAAGGCTGGTACAAAACTAGCAAAAGCTGACTTGGGTTTCATAGTTTCACCGAGGGATACAGAAGAACTTCGTATAGCTCTGAACGTTTATCATGCTCTACAGTAGGTAAAACACGTGAAATGAAGATTTACAAAGTGCATAAACTGTACCTCCAGGCTTCACCATCATGCCATACTATGCAGTCATACACGGGGCCAGGGTCACTATATTTTTTCTCAAAAGAATTTAGCAACTCCACTTGACTCTGAAGTTCCTCCTTGATTAGTTTATTTGCCTAATCAATTATAAAAGATTGATATTAGCACATTTTATACTTATGAACACTGTATTATTGTATGCAAAGATACACTCTTAACCTATAGTACAATGTTACACAATGAAAATCCCTATACAACTTGTAGTTCAGGTCAATAAGCAGATACTGATCAATTAATTAAATATTTAAAAATTTTTCTTTTAATCAGTCTCTTACTCTATCTGCTTTAGAAAACCTTGCATACATGCTGGTGATAATAAGAGGCCAGGTCTATGGCCATACTACTCTGAATGTGCCCGATCTCTTCTAACATGTGGCCAGGATATGTTGGTCATATATGTGTAACCTGTGTAACTCACTCAGAAAAGGAATTCTAAAATAAAATTTCTATACCTTCAATGTTTAAGATTTTTGTATCAGGATCTTCTCTATCTCACATCTGGTATATTTCTTAAGAATCCAAATAAATAATAAAAACCATGAATCATCTTATCTCTTTAAAAATTTTTCTATGTTAAGCACACAGATTTAATAGAGCGAGCTAAATCTTATTTCAGCTCTGTGGTTATGGGTACAGTACCCTAAGATACACTGCGTAGAAACTAGATGACAACTGGTATCACTGTGTAGGACCCGCTTTAAAACATGCCTCCAACTTAGAATATCAAAATGGGTATGTATCCAAACAATCAGGAAATTACAGTTTAAAATAAAGTATAAGCTGGGAGACATAAAAGCACATAAATACTGAAATTGAGGGAAATACATTAAATGGAGGCAATTATAGTTTAAGAAAACTATAAATAAACAAAATACCTCAACTCACTACGTAATCACTGTATGGCGATCCAGCATACAGTGCGTGTGTCAAAACCACCCTGTGACATGGTTATGTCATTGAAGTTTTACTGGAGCACAGCAATGCTCAATCACAGGCACCTTTACGTACTGCCCATGTTTTCATGACAGAAGAGTATATGGAGAATGCTGAAAATACATACTAGCTGATCATTTATGAAGCTCTACCTTTGATCAAGAGCATTTATACCATTCAAAGTCAATTTGCTTTGTATAAATAGTGTGCATAAGGAATGCCCTAAATCCATGCAGTATGGATCAAATCCCTTACAGTCCTGCCACTTATTAGCTGCACAATCTTGAGCAAGTTATAGTCCTCAGAAACACCCACTGAGGCCATCAGAAACTGGTAGGAGAGGAAATGATTATTTTGGCCAGTGGTTACCAAACATTACTCCAAGACAGACTCCATGTCCCAGCCTACTTATTAAATCAGTGCACTAGGAGATGAAGCTGAAAATACTGCATTATATTTTGAAGCTCCCTAGGTGATGTGGAAACAACCAGCCTAGCATCCCAGCACCTGGGAAACAAAGAGCATGCTGTCTATGTTTGAAAACAAGGACTATGCTCAATGTTAACTGAGAGAGGAAGTGTCTGAGACCTCATAGGAAAAGAAATGCTCACACAAGATAGTGGGCTAAATCACATGAAGTCACTGCCAGCTATGCACTCTGATACATGAAAGTGGCAAGTTTATGTTTTGACCTGAGATTTCTGTGATTACATACTATTTTAAGGTTATTCTACATTCACCTAAATATTCCTAGTAAATACAATTTTGATTTTCATGGTTCAAAAATTGTTATGTTTATTTATTTATTTATTTTTTTGACCATTTTGAGATAGGGTCTTGCTATGCAGTTCGGGCTGGCCTTGTGCTCACTCTGTGGCCCAGGCTGGTCTCAAACTTGCAATGATCCTCCTGCCTCAGCCTCCCGAGTGCTGGGATTACAGGTGTGCGCTACCACGCCAGGCTCAGTTGCACTTTAAACAAAGCTCCCACAGAGCTATAAAATGCTTGCCTCCCTCACAGGGTCTGAATTTACTTCCTCTCTAGGAGATACACACTGGCAATTCTAAAAGCTCTTCATGTGGTTCTAATGGAAGCCGGGGTTGAAAAATCACAATACGATTCCATTTTATTTTTAACGAAAAAGTGCACGTACGTGTTAAGAGAGTGATGTGGAAGGATAAGCGCACCAAGCTGTGGTGCTCATCCCCAGGCAGCCGCGGTAGGAGGCTTTTCCACTGCTACTTCACACACTGCGCTGCCCAAAGGGATTGCAGCTAGCACGTGTTTTCGTAACAGACATTATTTTCATTTTATAAACTGACTTTAAAAACTTAATGGGCAAGGTTATAGAAGAAGGTGAAGTACCTCTTGAGGGAATATAAACTGGTACAATCCCTTTTAACCCTTATCCAGGAGGTTTAAAACTACATTGTTCTCAATAGTCAAAAGGCAAAATAAAGCAAGCAGCAATCTGCAAAATGGGTGAATGACAGCACACCCAGAAGAGACCGTCACAGAGCTGTGAGAATGAACGTCAGCACCCCATAACACAGATGAGTATCACGCGCTAAGTAAAATCAGCTCTGCATGGAAGATATCTGGTACAATATTTTTATCTTGAATGATTTCATTTTACAAAATTCAAAGCAGAAAAAAATCATTTATTATGTTAGAAGTGGCTGCGTGGGTGGAAAATGAAGGGGGCAGTGATCAGAGAGATGCTGGTGGTCTCTGTGAGAGAATTCAAAACTACACTCATGCACTTTCACTTACACATATTATATGCAAATTAGGACATTTTAAAACACGAGGAAATACACGTGCAAGTCTCCTTCAGCATAGACTGTAGGGGGTAATCGGTGGAAATTGCTATACTGAGAAGACTGAAAACAAAGCAACCCTATGACAGCTCAGCGCACCCAACACTCACTCCCTAAGACGTCTACGCAGCGCTTCCAGGGAGCAAAGTCTAAACAGAAGCACCTGGCACCAACCTGGGATGAGCCATTGCTGGCAACATCGAACTCTTCCTGTTTTCTACAGGCTTCTGCAAGGGCCACTCTGTGAACAGGATCCCAAATTTTTTCCTTTCGTTCTTTCTGCAAAAACAATAAAACAACTTCAAAGTCAAGCTGACAAATAGTTTGGTAAATCTAGAACGGACCTTTTCAGCAGTTGTCTGATACTGTAAGTTTTTTATATAAAAGGTTTAAAAAAATAATTTCTAAGGAAGTTAATAAAGTAATGGATCGATTATTAAAAATGACTTAATTCATTGCAAGTAGGGTTTTTTATTTTAAAGAGAAAAAATAAAAATAACAATAGAGTTTCAAAATAGGTTAGGACAATTACAATAACTAATACATTGTGTATTGTTATCTTCCTAGTAGTTATTCAGAGTACAAGCTATAGGCATGATACCCTGTCCAAACAATATTTGCACAAACCTTTCTTTTCAATCCACTAAAAGAAGCTAGCTGTATAGCTATCTTAACTATCTTGTATATAAATATATTTTTTTCTTTTCCCCTTCCTTCTTTTCCCCTTTCTCCCATCACAGTTTGTCTTTTCTTTT
The DNA here is from genome assembly GCA_004027595.1 of Dinomys branickii. Lineage (NCBI taxonomy): Eukaryota > Metazoa > Chordata > Mammalia > Rodentia > Dinomyidae > Dinomys > Dinomys branickii. The sequence continues at coordinate 236,610 of PVLD010000830.1, forward strand.
GAACAGTTTCTTCCCAATTCACAGTATCTATTGTATATCTTAGATCTTACTTACTCATTCAGTGTCTCACACTAGTGAGACAATACAATGTTTACACGTGGGTCTGCTTTATTTCACTTATGAGTATGGCAAAGGAAATACTACAAAGAAAAGAAATCACCAACAGAGTGAAATGACAACCCACAAAGTGGGAAAAAATTATAGCCAGTTGTCCCTCAGACAAAGGAGTTATAGCTAGAACATATAAAGAACTGTAAAAAATCAGGCCCCCAAACTCAAAAGACCCAATACAAAAAGGGGTACCTGAGATGAATATACAGTTCTCAGATGAAGAAAGACAAATGGCAAATAAATATATGAAAAAATGTTCAAATCATTGGTCATTAAAGAAATGCAAATTAAAGCAACACTGAGATTCCATCTCACCCCGGAAAGAAGGGCTATCGTCAAAAAATCAACCTATAACAAAGGATGGTTTGGCTGTGGGGAAAAGGAACCTTCTCCACTGCTGGTGAGAGTGCAGCCTGCGCAACCACTGTGGAGGTCCGTGTGGACTGGGGTTAGAGGCCCCATATAACCCAGCTATTCCTCTTCTCAGTATCTTCCTAGAGAATTAAAAACATCGTACCACAGTGATATATGTGTGCTCATGTTTATAGCAGCACAATTTGTCACAGCTACATCTTGGAAACAACCCAAATATCCATGAACTGAGGAATAGATGCAAAAAGATGGGGTATTTTTATACAACAGTGTAGTACTCAGCCATAAAGGATAAACTTCAGATTTTTATAGGTAAACGATGTAACTCGAGATCATACACATAGGTTTTAAGTGAACAAGTTTGCCAAGACACACCAAAATATGTTTTTATGATTCCATCCTCCAATTTAAATCTTCCCCTTCTGCAACAATTTAGAGTCCAGAATAGAAAACTGACTGAATTCCCAGTGATTTAAAGTAGGAAATTACAGTATCTCTGGCCCATACGAAATTAGGAAATGCCATAAGGCACACACAAGTGGAGCGCTAGATGAAGACCGGGTCCGCACAGTGATGGGGCTCAGGCGTCCCAGTTTCTTTCCTCTCTAGTTTTTCTGTTGTTTGTTTTTTCCGGCCCCTTTCACTGGACGGGACACTGTGTTACTGAAACTGGTCTTCATCTTTTTCTCCAGTATCTTTAACCTAGTATCTCCCAACAGAAGTCTCCTGGTTAAAAGTATCCTCTCTAGAAAAATAACTGACTTAGGCAAGTTAAAGGAAGGTTCTACTTCAAGCATTCTATACTTGTACGTTAATTTGTACTTCATCCAAATAGTTAATTTTAACATAAGGTACCACAACATCTGTAAATTCTAGCCTAAAATTTTAAAATAAAATATTCAATCAAAGTTCAAGCAAAGCATTAGAATAACTTCTAGTTCATAAATCCTACGAATCCTGCAACAATACAGTGATGTGACAATACTGGCCACAAGTCTTACTCATCTGGACCATTTCTAAGGATTAATCCTGTTTTACAGTTGAAATTCTGGACTTGTATCAGCTGGCACTGTCCAATATAGTAGTCATTAGCCACATGTTGCTATTTAAATCTTGAAATATTACATAAAATTGAAATTCCAATTCCTCAGACAGTCACATTTCAAGTCTCCACAGTTACGGTAGTGAATGGCTACCCTAACACAGCAGAAACCAGGCTCTTCAAACATGCTCATCTTCACAGGAAGCCCTACGCACTGGCCTGCTGTGACGTGGGCCCTCAGCACTGTGCAACTCCTCCTCCACCAGACTTGCATTTCTCACGCGTGTGCTTCAGATGCAGGTGTGACCAGCCCTTTCCTGAACACTCAGTGACTAACTGGAAGCAAAAAGGCGAGCAAACAGTAAGAAAAATAGCGTAAATTATGGAAACTACAGGAGCAGAAATAACTGAAGAAGCCTGGGCTTTGAATCAACCATCTTTAACTTTGTCAAGTAAAAATGTCCTCAAAAATCCAATGAAATCTCTTCAGCATCTCCCAGAAAAACACATATGCACAAAAATTTGAAGCAATTTCAGTCTATCCAGGTTCCTTTATCCTATCCATGCATTCAAGATTAAAAATCACTTTGAGCAGATAACATTCCACTGAACAGAATCTTTCAGTAGTCATTTTTCAAAAGCTACCCAGCTCCCCCTTCCAAATAAGTAACAGAGTTTATGGAATTTTTTCCCCTTTGGTTGGAATAAAATCTGAGGAAGATACACAAGTCGTCAGTAGTGGGGTTCTATATTACCTGTATCCTTTCTTTGAGAGCTTTTGGATAAAAATCATAGCCATTTTTTATGCCAATATGATATCTGCCTGAAGGATTTGTCCAGCTTCCGGGAATCTATAGAAAAAAAGGAAATTGTTCACTCATTAAGCACTATCCAAAGTCAATGATATGCCACTGAGGGAAAATGCATTTTACATGTAGTAAAAGTATCACTCGGATAAGCAAGCTATTAGAAAAATACTCTTAATATTCTAGGTAGTCACTTAATATCTCTATTGCTTTTTCTCACATCCAGAAATAAGATGTTTCAATTAGAATTCCTTTCATTTATACAATGCTTCAACAAGTGTTTGCAAAATGCACCTACTTCTTTTTTTTTTTTTTTTATTTTGGCGGTACTGGGGATCAAACTCAGGACCCTGCACTTGCTAGGCAGGCGCTTATTCCACTGAGCTATATCCCCAGCCCCACCTACTTCATTAAACACAAAGATTATTACTAGTTTTTGAACATCAATGACACTTGATGTCTTTCTTTATCACTATTACAGTGCATCAAACTGCGGGGAGGAAAGCGTTCTGCACGCTTAGATACCTTGTTTAAAAAAACGGTACCACTCTTCGCTACCCACAGCACCACAGGGATAAAGCACAGATCTGCAGCGCTTTCAGTCCTACGAGAAGCCACACAACCATGTTAAGCATATGTAACAGTGACTGCGTGTACTTTGGCTCTATCATAGTATTTAAAAATAATACATAAAACTTTTGACCTCACACAACAAAAAGGCTTAAAAACTAAAACCTAACTCAATCAGGAAGACCAAAAAATATTCAATGCAAAGGTACAAAATGTAAAACCAGACAAATGTGGCTATTAATCTCAACTCTTACCCTACCTCAGTTTTGAGGAGCTGGAACCACAGGTTTATTTCTTCTGTACAAGGAAGAAGATTCCTTACTTTATGGCTATTACAAATAATAAATTGCATCAACCAGCCTGAAGCATGAAAATGTACATTATTTATACTCTTTGTAACCACAGGACCCTAACTATGAAAACCAGGTTTTAAATGTGTAAGAATTATACGGCTGAGCTATCCACCACTCAGAGCTGGCTGACTCACTGGTGCAGGGTCTTTAACTCATTTATATGCCACTCATCCAATTATTTCCCTGGTAGAAAATTTTGGGTGAAATTCTCTCACAATCATTAAAGGCCTGTATGTCATTACTTATTTCTGAGTCAACTACATGTCTATGGAATGTGAAATTTGCAAATACACTGAACTATAAACCAATAATTTTATTCAAAACGTATCAACCCTCTTTAGAAAATATTCTTTAATGTTCTTACCCCAAGCCTGTAACATAACAAAACAGTAAGAAAATGCTACAATAACAAATTAAGTAGCCACTAGTAAGCATCACTAGTGCCTCACTACACTAACATGTAACCCTTGTCTATATATCACAATGAAAATGATACAATAGACATAATTGATAGGTATATCTAATCATGAGAAAAAAGTCAGCAGGGCCCATGGAACTACATCTCTCTCAAATTGCAGCCTGTATTTTCCTTAAATCAAGAAAGTCAGTGGAGAACGACTGCGGCGGGACGGACCCTCCCAGCTCCTGAACCCGATCCGCTCGGAGGCGGCTGTAACCAGGATTTGTTGGAGGCGGCGGAGCAGAGTAAACTCAGAGAACGCGTTCCTGGGGCAGATTGCGCCAATCTGGGTAGCGGTCGGGGATCCCGCTCAGAGACCCGCCCCCGCAGCCGGCACCGCGCCAGCTGTGGCAGCTGCGGTCAGCGGCTCCTGCGAGAAAGCCGAGGAGGCAGAAAAGCGACAGGGAGCGCCAGGATCTCCTGCCACCACGGATCCCGGAACGGGAGAGCCTAGTGAACACCGCAACAGGATTTCTGAGTCAGGAAGAAGCTCGATCCAGGGAGATACATCTGAACGGCATTCCTGTCTGCACGATCCCAGAGTGAGTTGATTGGGCGCCCTGACCGGTTTTTTCAGAGTCGGGAAGAAGCTCCGCCCAGCGAGGGACATCCCAGCACCTTTACGGATTACAGGATCCCCGGGTCGGAAGAGCTGGCTAGGTGCCCCGACGGGATTTCTGAGGGGGGGATAAGCTCCACCCAGGGAGGAACACCTGAGTGGCCTGCCTGCAAGGTCCCTGGGGCGGCGAGCTGTTTATGCGCCCCAGCCAGGTCTCGGGGTAGGGAGGAGAAGCGGAAATCTCAGCAGACAGCTTAAGGGACATTCTTCCAAAGAGAAGGAATCATTGGAGCAGCCTCTGCAGCAGACTTTGCCTGCTGAACTGCCTGGGGAATTTATAGCTCCACATTTTGAATCTGATACCCAAAAATGGGAAAACAGAGGAACAAAACGCAGTCTCAAAACTCAACCCCACCCAGAAAAAGTTTTGAATGCGAGGATACAGGGGAACCAGGAAGCCACATACCTGCAAGTTATGAAACGATTGCATCCAAAATGAAACAACTCCAACATGCCATAAAAGTGCTTAAAGCAGAAATAAGCCACATACCTGCAATGATCTCTCAGACAAAAAACGAGCTGAAAACAATGATGGAAGAAATATTCTGTGCACATAGAGAAGAAATAGATAAAAGACTAGAAGAAAATAGGAAACAAATGGAAACGTTACAAGAGCAATTTAGGAATGAATTACCAAGAATGAAACAGGTCCAAAGAGAATGCCAGGATTTCAAAACTTACACTGAAAGCATGCAAAACCGCTTAAATGAAACCAAAGGTAGAATTTCAGAACTTGAAGACAGCATGGCAGCTTATGAGCGTGAAAGGAAGAGCCTCATGATATCATCAAAGACACAAGAAAAGTCAATCCAACAGCTCCAAGATGAGGCAAAACGTAACAATATTCGAGTTACAGGAGTGTGTGAACCAGCAGGAGACCTCACAAACGATATAAAAAGAATATTTGCTGAAATAATAGCAGAAAATTTCCCAAACAAGGTAAAAGATACTGAAGTTCAGTTAATTGAGGCAATATAGAACCCCAATGATCCATAACCCGAAGAAAAACACACACAGGCATATAATAGTCAAGATCCCAGATATCCAGCAAAAGAACACAATATTAAAAGCTGCTAGAAAAATGAAACAGATCACCTATAAAGGAAAGCCCATCAGAATCACAGCAGACTTCTCAACGGAAACCATGAAATCAAGAAGAGCTTGGAGCGAGATATTACAGATTCTGAGACAAAACAACTTCCAACCCAGACTGATGTATCCTGCAAAACTGTCCCTCAAATTCAATGGAGAAATAAAATATTTCCACGACAAAGAACAACTGAAGAACTTCATGAGTGCCAAACCAGCATTGCAAACAGCACTAAAAGATATTCTAGACAGAGAAAAAAGAGACCACAATTCCAAGAACATTAGAAATAACTCTCTAAACAGAAAAAGCAAGTAAACAGTCAACAAACGAAGAAAAACATCAAGTCAATAACATGACTAGAATAAGCCAACATATAACCATGATAACCATTAATGTAAATGGCCTCAACTCAAAAGTCAAAAGGAGAAAGATTGGAAGAGTGGATTAAGGAACACAATCCAACGATATGCTGTATACAGGAAACACATTTTACTCAAAAAGAAATCCACAGGTTGAAAGTTAAAGGTTGGAAAACAATTCTCCATGCAACAGGTCCCCAGAAAAAAGCAGGGGTAGCTATTATGCTTGCAAACAATGTACACTTCAAACCAAAAACAATCAAAAGAGATAAAGAGGCCACTACATACTAGTTAGGGGAAAGCTGCAAGAGGAAGAGGTAACAATCCTAAACATTTATGCACCAAACCATGGAGCACCTAACTTTACAAGTCAAATCTTGACAGACGTAAAAAATCAAATAACTAATAACACTATTGTAATAGGGGACCTAAACACCCCTCTGATGCAAAGAGACAGGTCAACCGGACAGAAACTCAGCAAAGAAATAACACACCTGAACCAAGAGTATGAACAGATGGACTTAGTAGATGTATGTAGAGTGTTCCACCCCACAATATCAGAACACACATTTTTCTCAGCTGCACATGGGTCTTTCTCCAAAATAGACCACATTCTAGCCCATAGAGAATATCTACCTAAATGCAAAAGAATTCAAATTATCCCATGCATATTATCGGACCACAGTGCAATAAAGCTGGGAATTAATGACAAAGAGAACTCCAAAAACCACATAAACACGTGGAAATTAGACAACAACCTACTGAATAACCAATGGGTCACACAAGAAGTTAAAGAAGAAATTAAAAATTACCTACAAATAAATGAAAATGCAAGTACAACCTACCGGAATCTGTGGGATGCAATGAAAGCAGTCCTCAGAGGGAAATTTATAGCAATG
>PVLD010000831.1:0-209969 GCA_004027595.1 Dinomys branickii
AAAAAAAAAAAAAAAAAAAAAAAAAAGAAAACACAAGAACCAAAAATCCAAAGACAAGAAAGAAAACAGGCATACATCAACAACAGCAACAACATCAACAACTTGTTGTTGTTTTTTAATGTAGAGTCCTATATACTCTAACATATGTATCATACAGGGACAGGGAACCAGCAGGGACCACCAGGCTTGTGTAAAGGCAACATGGCATGGAATTTATTGCGCCTGGGTGCAGGCAGGCAGAAAGTGCGATAAGACCTTCTACCCCAAACAAAGAGAAGTGTGTCCCTTTTATAGGGATGGAGAGAAGGCAGGGGACAATAGGCAGGAAGATTTTAATAAATGTTTGTGGTCAAAGTGCTCTGGCAGTCTTGCACATCAGTGGACAGGGTCCTGAGGTCTCCACTGTAAATTCTTAGGTGTATCTACATGTCCCCAAATGAACCAGAACCTACAAAATTTCTTACCTCCTTTCCTGTGCTTGTGGATGACAACGTGGTACTGAGCTGAGTTCCCTGCAGAAAGTAGTGCCTCTGCTGGCACTCAGGTTGGGGGCTGGGAGAGTCAGGTCCAATTCGAAACATACATATCCTATTGTGCTTGAGAAAATAGACATGATTAGATACAGTGCTTGTCTGGAATTGATCCTCTTGGATGGCCTGGCTGGTACTGCATAAGGCCTGGAGGAAACAACCCAGGCTTCCCAGGTCCTCAAGGCCAAGTATGGCCAGATGCCTGTGATAGGGCATGTGACTTATTACAGCCAGTGTGGGAATGTGGTCCAGCATAATAAAAAATTTAAAAACCCAATATTTAATAGGCAGTAGAGATTAGAGAATAGCCAAATTTTCATCTCTGGAAAATTATTTTGTCACTAAACATAGTATGTCTTAATCATAAGCATTTTGTGTTCATGTTGAATTAGAAATATAGAATATTGTAATCTATGTATGAATTACAGCTATGTTAAATAAAAGTACTCAGAAAATAAGAAATCACCAAACTGTTAGAATTGTGATGAAGGAAGTTTGACCTTTATATGTTTTCCACACCTTATGAAATAATCTTTGAATTTCTCAGAATGGGAAAGTGCCTTTCTCCTTTGTTAAAAATACTGTTGCCTAAGACTTGTTATTTCCTATGGATTTTAGCAGTGTGCTTTCTCTGTTGCAGGATGGTAAAACAAAAGAGAAAAGGTCCTGAAGTGACAAAGAAAAAGAACAAAAAACTGAAGAAGGTGTCTGCAGAAGAGATAGTGCGGGCAGCTGACGCCACAGCAGATGAGGAGGAAGCCAGCCTAGAGGTAAGGAATGCCCTGTGGTGCCTCTTTGGGAGAAGGCTGCATAGGCTACACCCGAGGCTGCTCAGTGCCCCCAAAAGCTGTCATAGTACCCAGAGGAGTCTTAAGTGTATGTTAGGTTGGAACACTTAACTACCGCATCAGCTGCCACATCTATAGACTGCTGGGTAAATGCCCTCTTTTACATGGTATTGTGAGATGCTAGACTGGCCCAGTGGGGTCTCTAAAATGTCAGGGGCCTTGAGATGGTGAGGGCCTGGAGTGGCCTGGACTGTGCTGGCAGCAAAGGGGCATCACATGCAAAAGGAGAGACTGTTACCCTTGCTGTGAGGCTCACAAGTGGCAAGAGACCTGTCTAAAGTAAACACTTAGGTTTAAAAGTGTTCGTTCACATGCTGAGAGGTTGAAAATGGATAGTAACATCACTCTTAGAACTGTATGCAGTGGATTGTAAACATGATTTTCGTACTCACCAAGATGGTGCCTGCATAGTCTCTTCCTGAGGTTGCGTATTTCTGTTCTCTGTCCTGTATGGCACAGTAATACACATACACATTTATACTTTAACCCACCAAGTTGAGTGCTGAAATTTTACTTCTGTAATGAGCTCTCTTTTTAGTTAGTACTGTTCAGTGATCAAAACAGTATATTATCAATTTTCTGAAATTAGCATAAATAAGATCTAGCTAGGCACGTATCTCATCATGCTTTGGCAGGACTCTGTGTGTGTGTGTGTGTGTGTGTGTATGTGTGTGTGTGTGTGTGTGTGTGTTGAAGTTAAACTCAGGGCCTTGTGCATGCTAACTATGCACTGTACACCTGAGATGTACTTCCAGCCCCACAAAATGTATTTCAAAAATCTGCTATTAAGTGGCAACTTGATTAGACCCCTCTTCAGTTTCTTTGGAAGGAAGAATTAGAAAGCACTGATTGGCATTTGAGTTTGTTCCCTTTTGTGGCATGGCACTGGTATTTGAAGCTTGCCTTCATGTGGTGCCCCAGAAGTCCTTGTACCTAGGGGGTGGAATGCACCACAGTATAACTGTTATTTCTTTCATAAAATGAGAGAAATGCCCCTCCCAATGTGAATACCTGGCTCCTTGACTGGACCCAGCGAAGCTTTGTTCAGAAGGCTTCAGCAGTATGCACTGTCCATCAGACTGAAGGCATTCCCCTGATCTGGGACATCTCTCAGGGGATTTGTGCCCAAGCTGGGGCCGGTCACTAGGACTCTGTCCAATTAGGCAGTTGGAGCTTTTGGGAGATGATGTAACATAAGGTACGGGTCTGTGTTAGGCACCAGACCAGGAGCCAGGGGTTGGGGTGGATGGGTGGGGGCAGAGCATTTGCCAAAGCAGGGCTCAGCTGTGTCTCAGTGGTTCATCTGTCAGGTTCTGGACCACCTGAGAGAACAGGAGTCAGACAGGACCTAGGATTCCTTCCCTGTCCTGTGTACATTGGCTCTGTACCCAGGCCGTCCGCAGCTATGTGGGTGTGAGGTACCTTGCTCCAGGTCTGCACAGGTCTTAGGGAATAGGGAAGCATTTTACATGCATCTTCCTCCATGTCAGCTTTTTATTTACCAGGTCATTAAATTTCTCTTTCCCTGTGCAGACTCCCTCTTGCTGAAACCACATGTGTTGGTTCTTATTTTAAAACAGGGTGTCACAAAGTTACACAGGCTGGCCTGGAACTTGCCATCTTTTTGCCTTCTCTCCTGAATAGCTAGGATTACAACCATGTAGCACCACACCCGGGGTGTGTGTGTGTGTGTGTGTGTGTGTGTGTGTGTGTGTGTGTTTGCTTGCTTGCATTACTGGGAATCAAACTTGGGAACTTTGCACTGAACTACATCCCTATTTAAAATTTTGAGACAGTGTCTCCCTAAATTGCCCAGTCTGGGCTCAGACTTGTGATCCTCCTGTAACATTCTCTAAGAGAGCTGAGATTACAGGCCTGTGCCATCGTGCCTGGTTTTTGTTCTTTATGGCTGACAGATTCCAGGTGTAAAGGGTTTCTGAGAGCTCCTGGAGCCTTGCATCTGGCCATGCTGTGGTCTAGCTGCCTCCATGCAGGGCTTCCTCTCTTCCTGATGCGGCTTTCCTGCTTTTTGAGGCACCTCCATTTTCTTTGAAATGAGCTCCATGCTGTCACCTTGGACATTTCCGTGTGGTAAAACTTCCAGCTTTCCTTTCCTAATGAGCCCTCCAGCATGATCTCTGTAGGCCACTACTCTCTGGTCTGACCCACAAAACAGAGCAAGTTGGGGTTTATGGTACATATGGGCCAAAGTTAAAATCCCTGCCTAAGCTAGAGCATGGTGGATATCGAGGAAAAAGGAACAGCAGGAGTCAGGTCCTTTCTAAGATCAACGAAACAGCAGACAGAACCCAACCACAGACAACAGTGTTTTGTTTTAAGTTCAGCAAAGTCTCAAAGTATGTGATTATTTTTCATTATTAAAATACATGTTGATTAAAGGAAATATGGAAAAGAAGTGGAAAGAGAACATTCCCTATTTGGGGATGTATTCCCTTAAAAGCTCTTCTTTGAAGTCTAGATTTTGGTTTGGTTTACAACATGGAATTAATGGTAAATTCACATGCTTTGTTGAATTTTCCTACACAGGTATTGAGGGTTGGGCCCAGGTTCAACTTGAGCAGCAGGATGTCCCATGGCTCTCGGGGAGGTTGTGGGAGAGGAGGCTTGTTTGCCCTTGCCTGTAAGCAGCTCTTTGGAGTGATGTACTGGCCTACCAGCAGGGGTCATCAAGCTACACTCCATCTGGAGGGAGCGCAGGAGCCTAATTAGTTCCCAGGCTGGTGGGCAGCTTTTCAGTGTGGTCTTTGTGACTTAGCTGTGTGGCTTGGGAGCTTACGTCTGAGGCCCCTTCCTGTATTTCTGGAGCCAGCCTCTCAACAGAGCAGGGACTCTCTGTCCTTAAGAACACATGCTGGTCCTGCTCTTTGCACAGCTCTTCACCCACTCTTTTGGTTCTCATGGGAAATGATTAAAAGGAGCCATCAGGCTTATTTTTCAAAGAAAAATATATGGAAAGCTGAACCTAAGTGTTCATGAAGGGTGGATTGCAAAGCCTGGAGAGCAGTGGTTCATGTCATTAGGAGCTCGTGGAAAACTACTGCATGAGCCCCTCCCTGTCCCCAGCACCTCCACATGAACCTCTGGAATCTGCAGTGGAGAAGGGTGAAGTCTCTGTCCCCTCTTGGGCCACTGTGTTGTCCTCCCAAGAACATCCATCTGGGGAGCCTGGCGGCCTGCACAGCCTCTTCCCACAGTACAAGCTCTGTGCTTGCGCCAGGACAGTTAAAGTGTCCCCAAGTGCTGGAAACTTCATCGCCCCTTAGGGAGCGGTTTCCATGGAGCCTGAGTTCCCACTCAGGCTGTGGGCTTGGCATGCAGAGCTGCCGGGCCGTCTGGGCTGTGGCTCCTGCTGGTGCTTTGGTCTACAGTGTGCCAGGCTCCTCAGCCAGGCTTATTCGTCACCTCCCTCTCCAGAGACCCTGGCAGGCCTGAGTGCTGGGGAGGTGGGTGGTCTGGCAGGGCCCTGTGCAGGGCAGAGCTGCTCCAGAGTGCCTTGCTTATTGTCTTAGTGGTTGAGTTCCTTCTGCTTTTTTGTTGATCCAAGAAAGGACCTGACTCCTGCTGTTCCTTCGTCAATTTGCCTAAGCCACAGATTCAAGGGCCGCAGATTGGAGTTAAGCAGACTTGCCTGTTCTAGGATGATGCTCTGGACCACAGGGGCCTTGGCCTTTGTCTGTCTGCCTTGGGAAACCCTTCCCAGAAACCTTGATCTAGGAGTTCTGCTTTAGTTATTTGAACCCTTTCAGACCTAGTGTCCTGTTACACAAGGCTGTGGGACTAGCTTATAGGTAGCTCAGGTCTTGACTGGTTGGGGCATCAGGCTGGCTCATGGGGCATGTGCTGGAGTTGGTTGAGGTAGAAGGTTGCAGTTGTGCTTCTGTGTGTCTGCCTGCCTACTCCTTTCCCTCCTTCCTTCCCAGCCCCTCCAGAAGAGGTACTGGGTTTTCTTTTCATGGTATTCTGAACCATGTGAAGCAAGACAGTATAAACATAACTGTCACACCAGAGCCAAGTGTCTGCAGAGCCCTCTGATGAGTGGGCCATCTCTTTGCTGCTATAAACACAGCTCTGGCTGCCTGGAAACTGAGCAAGTGAGCTGGGTGGAGGGCAGGTCTTGCTTATCCTCTCATTGATAGGAATCCCTTACAACTGCCAGGCACTTTCTATGGGCAAAAGCACCACTGTTGGGTCCTCAGCAGCCCCTGAGATGTGGGGACCAGTGCCTGGGTGTTTTGATAGTCCTTCAGAGAGAGCCAAGTGGCTGGATCACATGTACCTGGCCAGCTAGTGACAGAAAAGAGATGCACCAGTAGGCTTCCTGATTCTAGCTGCCCTTTCCCCAAGGACATCCGCTGTCAGCCCTTGGTGTGGGTAGCCTGAGAGTTGTCCTCAGGAATGGTGGTTCTATGCGTACAGCAGCCAGTGAAGCTCTACACAAAGAGTATCCCCCATGTGATTGGAAACTGCCTCACTGTGAGAATGGGTGGTGTTGATGGGGACCACACTGTCCTGTGTGAGGAATGCAGTCTGTAGTGTGCAATGACAGGTCTCCCACAGAGGGAGGAGAGTACTTCTCTCTCAGAATGTGTATACAGTCAGTGAGCCAACAGCTTTTCCAGGTCCACAAGTGCAGTTGTACCATCAGTATGTTTCTCAGGCTTTTCGACTTGCCCAGCCAAGAGGCCAGCCTAGTTCAGAAGGAAGCTGCTTGGCTGTGGCTCTTAATTTCCTTCTTTGTAATCTCGAAAATCATATGTGAATTATATGGGCTTTAAGCTGACAGCTTTGTATAAAACCATTAAAATGAGGTTATGGCCTTGAGAATTTCCTCAGAGCCCAAATGGGCTTCACACCAGTGGTATTTTGCTTCCAGGACTGTCACTGCTCTGGCCGGGTTTGCCTTTACACCCTTGGGGCTGAGTCGTTGCGGTCTTTACAAACAGCTCTCTGGGAGCCTGAGTTGTTTTTCTTAGTGGAATTTCACCCTGCCCTCCTCCCCATTTGGTGGCTACTGGACAGTGAACCTTCAATCAATTGGAATTATAAAGAGGTTGATTTTCAGAGTTGAAGGGATTTAGAGATTGATTAATCATCTTACAGGTGGAAAAGGAGACCTGGAGAACTGCAGTGGTCCCTGAGGCCCTTAGGTTAGCAAGAGATGTAGTCTCCTGGTCCTTGCTGCCTCCTGTGTGTAGGAGCACCACAGGTATGCTGTCTGTGTACCAGGTGTGTCTTCTGTGGGCCAGTGCCTGCACCTTTGAGTTGCTCTCAGGTTGTGGCAGATGTACACATACTCTAGACACCTGTTTGTCCTCAGAGGCATCCCAGGACTAGAATTGCTTTTCTGCAAAGTAAGTGCATGTGTGACTTTCTGGGAACCTGCTGAGCTGGTTTCCACAGCAGCTGTGCCCTGTGCATGGTCCCACAGCCACGTGCCAAGAGGCCAGTGGCTCCAGGTGTTTGTCCGCTCTCAGTATTGTATTTTAAATTTTGGTTGTGTTTGTGATACATGTCTTAATGCATGTGTGGTTTTTAAAAACAGCTTATTGAGGTGTAATTGAGATAATAAATTGCACTTATTGAAGCATGTGTTTTCTCATTGTGGCTTAGTTAACGTTTGACTACTGATGCCTATAATGATGAAGATCTGACATATTTTTTTTCTCCTCTAAAATTGTGTTTGGTGAAGTGCCTGTTCAATTCTCTTGCCCATTTTTGTTGGCCTGTTTTCTTTCTTACTGAGTTTTGGGAGTTTGTTGTACATTCTAGTTATAGAGCGTTTATCAGATTTTTGTTTTGCACATATATTTTCTTCCTGTCTGTAGTTGAGATTGTCATTTTCTCAAGTCACTTTTGAAGAGCAGACATTTTAAATTCAGATGAAGTCTATTTAGTTTTTTTGTGGGGGTCAACATGCCACTGTGACTCAGTGTACCCTGGAGTTGCTGCCAGGCAGTGTATACACATGTGCCTCCTTGGGTTCAGCTCACATGTGCCACCATATGAGTGTCGTGCATCCATTCAGCCATCCTCTGTCAACCCTCATTTACAGGTCTCCAGCTTCTACCCATGAGAACACCGCAGCGTACATATGTGTCAATTTGTATCATGCGTGATTGTTTCTCTTGGAAAAATGCTTAGAAATTAACATAACATACTTAACATATAGAAATGTAGTTAGCACTGGAATGGCAAGTGGGAGCTGTGTCTGTAAATTTATAGTTTCATCAGCAGTGCCTGGAATCCCCCAGTTTACACTCCTTAGGATTCATCTTCTTACACCTTAGCCAGTCTTCCGGGTAGAGTATGAAGTCTGTTTTAATTTACAAGGTATGATCAAAATATGCAGTAAATGTTAAATATTACAATAAACCATATATTGCCATGATCTCCCTCTCCCCAAATACTCCTCCTTCCAACCCACTTATTCCATTTCTGCTGCTTTCTGAAGCAGTTCTGAAAGTCCTCTTTTGTGAGTCTTTATAGAGGTGACAAATACAGTGAACACTGCTGCTGAGTGCCACCTAGTGGAAAGAAAGGTTCGTAAAAACATTATTGTATGACTTCACCCACCTGTTCACCGTATCTGGCACCATGCAGCTTCTGGCTCTTCCTCAAAGTCAAAATGATCGTGAAAGCTAAACATTTTGAATTGATTCTGGACACTGAGGCAGCAGGAGACAGTCAGGAAAGAAGACTTCTAGAAGTGCTTCAAAAAGTGGCAAGAACGATGACATAAGCATGTTTGAAGCCGGGGAGTATTTTCAGGAGAATTAATGGCAATATGTCTTCTTTTTTACTTTTTTTGTTAATTTGTTTTTTGAGACGGTCTCACTATGCAGTTTAGGCTGGCCATCAACTCACTCTGTAGCCCTGGGTGGCCTTAAACTCACAGCCATCCTCCTTACCTCACTCAGCCTCCCAAGTTCTGGGATTACAGGGGTGCACCACCATACCTGGCTGGCAGTGTTGGCAGTGTGTCTTTCACTGTAATAAATTTTTAAAATTTAACACTGACCATGTATTCTGATCAAATTTTGTATATTTTCCTCATTCCTAGTAAGACTGAAACTTGTTATTTATTAAGAATTTTTCTTCCATGAACTTCCCAATCAGCTTTTACTTGTTTTTTCTGGTTAAACTGATAGCTTTAAAAAGAGTTTTTTGGGTATACATGTATCACATACAGTACTTTCAGCTTGTTCTTATCCTTTTTACTTTTCAGCAGTTTTTTGTAGGAGCATTAAATGTGTATGCAGGTACATGGTCAGTCTTTTTTCTTCATTGTGAAGTTTTCTCTTCCACAGTGAACAATACACACTCAATTTTGTAGCTTCAATTTTTGTATTGGTTTTTTTAAACCAGTTGAAATTTATACTCATGTCTTATGATGGGGATTTGTTTTTTTAAAAAAAGACCAAGTTGTCCTTATAATACTAAACATGATACAATAAATTATAAAATCTTAGTTCATCTCTGAATTTTCTTCAGTCTTTATTTGGTTCTACTTATTGTTTTTTTTATACAATGTTTTAAAAATAACATTCATTTTGATTAGGTAATGCAGGCTAATGGTCTAAAATTCAAAAGAAACCGAACAGTATATCACAAAATGTCAGCCTCAGCAGCCCAGTTCTCCCACCAGAGATTTTTTTTCCCCCACTTTTGTAAAGTTCCTTCCAGAGATTTGATGTTCAGAACACATACTTTTTGCATGTTTGTTCTGGTGACATATTCTTTGTATCTGCAGTATATAGGTACTATGTTGTGCTTCGAGGGAGGCTGTGTCCTCCAGGAGCCTGTCTGTGTGGCCAGTAGCTGGTACCAAGGTATTCTGAATGCAGGCAACAGAAGTGCACTCACTTTGGGAGGGAGAGGGGTCCTCATTTTTATTTATTTATTTGTTTGTTTGTTTGTTTATTTATTTATTGAGACAGAGTCTTGCTGTGTAGTTCAGGCTGGCCTTGAACTCACTATGTATACTAGGCTGGCCTCGAACTCACAGTGATTCTCTGGCCTTAACCTCTTGAGTACTGGAATTAAGGCTGTGCACCAGCTCACCTGGCTTTTCATTATTTTAAAAATATCTTTGACATATAGTTCATATACTATACTATTCACTTTTTTAAAGTATGCAATTTGTTGATCTTTTAGTATATTGTTAACAGAGTTGCTCAGCCATCACCACAATTTTGAAATTTAATATTTTTATGGTACTGGGAATTGAACCCCAGGATGGGCTTCTCACTGAACTACATCCCTATACTTGTTTTATTTTTTATTTTTGAGACAGGGTCATGATAAATTGTTAAATTGCCCAGACTGGGCTCAAATTTATCATTCTCCTTCCTCAGACTCCCAGAGTGCTTGGATGATAGGCATGCACCATCGTGCTTGGCTACATTTTTTTATTACATGGAAGAAGAAGCTCTTAACCATTTGAGTAATTCTCCATTTTCTCCTACCCTGCCCCACCTCAGACAACAGTTGCCCCAGGCAACTGTTAATCTACATTTTCTCCCTGTAGATTTTTTTTTCCTCAAGGGGTATGACTTGAGACAGGGTCTTGCTATGTAATTTAGGGTGGTCTTGAACTCACTATGTGGCCCATACTGGCCTTAAACACGTGATACTGCTACCTCAGCCTCCCAAGTGCTGGGATTATAAGCATGTGTCACCACACACAGTTTCTTTTCACTTTTTTGACACTACCCTTTGAAGTACAGAAGTTTTATGCTTTAGTAAAAAAAAAATTGTTTTTTTCTATTGTTGCCTATACTTCCACATCATGTCTAAGAAACTTGCCAAATTCAAGGTCATGAATATATATGCATGTATCTTTTCTAAGAGTTTGATAGTTCAGTTCTTACATGTAAGTCTTAGATTATTTTGAGTTAATTTTTGAATATAATGTGAGATGGAGATCTTTTGCATGTGGATGTCCAGTTGTCCCAGCAGCATTTCTTGAAAAGACTATTCTTTCACTATTTGAATTGTTTTAGAACCCTGGTTAGAATAGTTTATCCTTTCTAAGAGTTACATAATATCCCAATCTTATTGTACCATTATTTTGTTAAGTCTTTGATATATTGTTTAATGTTTTAGTTCTTAAGATTTTATAGTACAGCAAGTACTGTATTGTTTGTTTGTTTAGACTGTGTCCTTGGCCTTTGTCATGTATTTTCTTATTTGTATGAATTTTGGAATCAGCTTTTAGATTTGTCTTGTGCTAATCAAGGTTATCTTTTACATTGTTCAGGAAAGTGCTATGTTTTCTGTGTAGGACTTGCCTATTCCTTGGCTTTTCCTAGGACATAATGGCTATAGTAGTTTTCACTAGCTTTTTAGCATGTAACTGGTAGCAAAAATGTAGCTATGTGAAATCTTGATGATGCTAAGCAAACTGTGATTGCCTGTCTATGTTGCTCATGGTCTGGTGTGTGGTCTTGCTGGCCACTATGGCAGGGCCATCTGCTAGAACACAAGAAGACCCAGTGATGGATGTGTCCTGACCTGGGAGGTCACCAGTGGTTTTCCCTGGTTTCCCCTTGTGCGCTAAGTAGCTGATGACTCTTGGATTGCCACATGGACATGAGCCAGCTCTGATGGATCTTGGAATGGGTGTTTCCCAAAGCTGGGAGTGGCTGTTCCTTGGGGCACGTTCTTTTGCCTGTACATGCCTGGAGAGCCCTGGCTGTTCAGAGGCTTAGTGTCCCAGGGACACTTCCAGGGAAGAGCTAACCAAAGATAATGGTGGCTGCATGGTGCCTCTTGTGGCCAGCCACCTTCATACCCTGGGAGGGTTGCCTGACCCAAGGAGGACAGAGCTTTGGGCGAAGAGCACTTTGAGAAACCAACTGTCCAACTCAAAGAGGCATACATGTCCCTATCCTTGGAAATGCTGAAGCTGGGACAGGAGGGAGATCTTCAGGGATGCTGGGGACTGGGGGGTCCTTCGGATTCTTCCGATACTCACTCCAACTCCTCTGCACGTTCCTGGCCTTGCCTTGGTGTTCCATTGGCAGCATCTTGTGACATCACTGCGACCCTAGTGATGGTAGTAGCCCACAGCCCACTTGCTGTGCCACAGCTAGACATGGCTGGGTCTGGGCCTGTGGAGGAGTAGCTATTTAGGGAATTCCTGCTGGGGAAAGCAGGAGTGGCTCCCTATGTGCAGGCACCATGGGGACATGGCAGGACCATGCCATCAGTACTAATGTTATTGTCCCTTGAAGAAACTTGTAGATTCAACATTGCCCCATCTCCTGCAGAGAAGGTTAGCTCTTCCCTGGAAGTGTCTCTGGGACACTAGGCCTCTGATGAGCCCCAGGGTTCAAACCAGCCAGGGCACTGGGGCCTCCCACAGAGCTGCTCCAGCTTCAGGAGTCAAACATGCACGCACCTGCATGCATGTGCATGTGTTCTCATGCAGTTTTCCGATGTGTATGCTTCTGTAATCACTACAGTAGGCCTTCTATAGCTGTCACTCACTCACTGAGTGAAAGGCGTGTGAGTTATTGTAGATTTCTGCTTTTGTGAATATAGCTATTATAAATATTCATGATTTTAAGTTTTCATTTCTCTGGGGGTTAATGCCCAGGGGTCTATTTGCTGGGTTGTAAAGTATATGCATGTTTAGGTTTTTAAGAAACTGCCCATCTCTCTTCCATGTTACATCCTCACCATATACATGCAAGAGATCCGATTTGTCGGCTCCCTGGCAGCATGTGGTTTGATCACTGTTTTTTGTTTTAGCCATCCTGAACTTGGTGCTCACATTTTTAAGAGAACAGCTCACTAGTGGCCTAGGAGTTAGGAGAGGCAGAATTAAAACTTTTCTAAGCTTTGATGATAGATGCTCTTGTCTTGTTCAATTGCAGAAACTGCCCAAGTGGCCCTGTCTGGGGGGTTTTCCTGCTCTTGTGTAGAAGCCTCTTACTGTGTTGAGGGATGGGAAAGGTTCTTCTCCCCTTCCTGTGTGACATCCTTGTCTCCTTCAGGAGCTTTCAGGGGTGACTGTGCTTGCTACTCACTCAGGGTCACAGAGAGTGTGAGGGGTGAGTGGGCCAGCCCTCCTGCACGCTTCACCAGCTCTTGCACACGCGTGTGCACCTCAGTCTGCTGAGCCTGCCTGTCGGACCTGAAGAACTGTGGAAGAGCTGGAGCCTGCCCAGCTTTCCTCCTGCTGCCATGGAAATCTGACAGTTCCTGGTCTGGGCCAAAGAAAACAGGATCCACTTCCCTCCCCCAGAGCACAGCTGCACTCCTGTCGATATCCACTGCTTTAATTGCGGCCGCGGTCATCCGGGGAGATGTTTGTGAGCTCTGCTTCCTTGTGGCCAGCAGAAAATAACTCAGCAAATATAATTTGAAAAAGTAATGTTTGTTGTTTTTCCTGAGTTGTACATGATCGATGTAAAAAACATTAGAAAATAGAGGAAAATGTGCAGAGGAGGCCAGAAAGCCTAGTTCCAGTACCCAGAGCTAGCACTGCAGCGAATACTCTGGAGTGTGCCCTTCTCACCCTCCTACAGTGGCACAGAGGAGAGTGCATGTTGCCCCTTAGCTCTGGGCAGTATGTGTAAAAGAGAGGGGCTGTTTTCATTTTCTTTACTTACTTCCAAGAGTGGTTCTCTCCCATATATGTACTGGCTGGTTGTTTTTCTGTTTGAACTGCTATAGTATGTTTTTTTCTTTTCTTTTTAAACCCAGTCCTGTTATAAAGTATATCTCTTCCATATTGGTTTGAAAGCATATATTATATATGAAGAGCTCTTTCTCTTTTGTTTCAAATGTTTGCTCCCAGAGTTATTTGTGATTGGCTCTTGCTGAGCAGCATGCCCTGCCCTGAGCTCTGCTCACATGCAAAGGCTGCCTCCCTAGGCCCAGGTCAAGGCCCAGACCAGTGCCCACCCTGCACCACTTGTCCTTCCACCGAGTTACTGCATCTCAAACATAGAAGGAGGTGGTGGAAGCTGGAGGGGTCTTGCCTTCCTCAGAAACACACCTTCCCCTGCTGGAGGGACATAGCACAGAAGTTACCATCCACAGCCATTTTGCAGGGGAATCCCCTCCGCAGATGGGGCTTTTGGCTTGAAGCCTGAGCTTTCTGTGTTTCTGAGACCTCAGGGTCTGGTTGTGTCATGCAGGATGCAGAGGAGCAGGGAGAAGAGGTCTGTGTGTGCCCTGCTGTATATCTGGGTATACTCTGTCAGCCCGGTCATGTTCCAGCATGGTGTGTTGTTACTTGCATTGTCAGGGTGCAAGGAGGTCCCTTCGCAGGAGGTGAGGAGGCAAAGGTTGCCTGGTAGATGGAGATGACTTAGTGTGAGAAGTCTGTTCAGCTAAGAGGTGCAGTTGCATTTGGGATCTAGAAGCCAGTTCTGACTGGCCAGGAAGCCAGCAGGGAGAGGTGGCGGCCCTCAGCGGTGCTCCAGGAGACTGTAGTCATTCAGTCCTCTCAGTTCTCACACCTGGGAATCATCCTCGCTGTGCACAGGGCTATTGCATGCCATGTGAGCCGGACCCAGGTTGTGTTAGACTTCAGGTTCAAAGCAGATAGGTTGTTTAGTCAGGCCTGGGGAGGCCATGGCCAGGTACCATGTAGGACTTGAATCTCAGTTGTCTGCCACGAGGTGGCAGCCCCAGTCACGTTCAAGGATGGTGAGGGGATGGTGGAACAAAATATATATAACACATCCTTGGAAATGCTGTGCCCTTCTTGTCTGCTTACTGAATAAATAGTATTAAAGTAATTTAAAAGAAGATTTTAAAAGAACAGATCACCCAAGTTCTATTCTCTCTGTACTCACCTGTCTTTTTCCTTATATGTGAACATATCTTTTGATGAACTCAACAGTTGAACTCAACATAGGTTTGATTTATAGGTTGTCATTTTTAGCATCATTCCATTATCATAATTATTCTACTAATACTACTTTATTTACTTTTTGGTATATGGTGGGGTCTCTCTTGCCCAGGATGACCTTGAATTCTTCAGCTCAAGAGATCTTCCCTGTCTCAGATATCTGTGACACTGCCACTATTCTGGCTTAATATCATTCTTAATTTTTAAAATTAGTATTTCTAATTTTTACTCTCTTTTTTAAAAAAGTGTTATCATTGTAAAATACATGGACTAATTTAGAAAGAAAAGCATGGTACAAAAACGCGTGGTTATTTTTTCCAAGCATTTTAAAGATATGGCTGGTAGTTCAGGTTTCTTACAAACTTGCTTGCTGTGGTTTGGGGGTGACTAATGATCTGACTCTCAGTGCTATGCTGAACCTTCTGCCGACTTTGAGACTGAACCATACCATGAAGCGCAAGGTGGCATCAGGTAGCTGGGTCTTGAGGTGTCTGTGCACAGAGCCAGGCAGAGCAGACCAAGACTTTATTTCCTGTCCAGTCCCTGCTTCTGATACTGCTTTGCTTCTTGGGTTGTATCCTGTGGTTACTCTCTCAAAATTGGAGGTCATGATATGAATTTGATATTTCAACCTGGATGGTGTTTTGCTCCAGAGACACTGCAGATGTCTTTGTGATCGTGCATGCCCCTTCCCAGGTAGCTTTGCCCGGGGCTGTGATGCTTTTATTAGAACTGCTTAATGGTTTCCTCCCGTAAGATCGTGCACATCAACAGCATGCAAGACACCCTCTGCAGGGCTTCCTCTTTGCTGAGATTATTTCCACCTCCTGATTGCTTGAAGAAACCTCTTGATTTCTTGGTGTCAGTGAGGTGTAAGAGATGCTGCTACCTCTGTTGAGCTCACTCCTTTTGCAGGTCCCTGGGGCTTTCAGGAGTGTTGCCACCAGCCTGTTATTCAGCCTCCTCGGGAAGCCCCTCCAGTTTGGGGTCTGAGGGTCAGGTATGTAGCTCAGTGGCACAAGTGCCTGCCTGGCAAGTACAAGGTCCTGAGTTTAATTCTCGGTACTGAAAAAAAAAAAAAGAAAAGTATGGGGTCTGAGATTCCAGAGTGGACAGATTAGGTTGCATATCTGTGCAGTCATTTCAAAATTATTCTGGTAATGCCATGGAAAGATTTCCCAGGGTAGAGTATCCACAGCTGGGAAAACAGTCCTCGCTTTGAAGACGTTTTCCCAGGCACAGGACGCGCGTCTCCTGCTGTTTGGAGCACGGACAGTGTCTGGCATGGCTTACTATGTTCCTGAAACATTCCATGGTGGTGCATGGCCTCTTCTGGGGACAGGCTGCATCATCCCATCAGGGGCATACTCTTAGCAACCTGGAGGATGGGGCTTTGATTTGCCCAGGCACCTGAATGTGGTTGGGAGGGTCCAGGGATGCGGGTATGTGGCCCCTGAGGGCTGTGGCTTCTCAAGGGTAGAAAGTACTTTCACTGAGTGTTCACAACACTGTTGAAGGCCTGGAAATGAGAATCAATGCTGAGACTCAGGCCTCTGTGCTTACTGTCCAGTTGGCCAGAGTGGGTGGTCCTCACCTTCGTGGGCCCTGTATGAGCCCAGCAGCGCCAGCACAGGCCTGTGGCCTGCTGGAAGTGTGAGACAGTGCCCAGGCCCTGTGTGAGAGCACAGGCTGTCCTGCCCACTGCTGGGTGGTGTGACCATGAGCAAGGCAGATGCAAGGACAGGCTGCTCCTTAGTTATTGCTGAGGTCTCATTTCATGGGCCTTCAGCAGAACTGAGATTTGCCCACAGCCTGAGGCTGGGGAGTGCTCCTCCCAGTCTCCTGTGGGATTCTCACCTGTA
Organism: Dinomys branickii; assembly: GCA_004027595.1. Classification (NCBI taxonomy): domain Eukaryota; kingdom Metazoa; phylum Chordata; class Mammalia; order Rodentia; family Dinomyidae; genus Dinomys; species Dinomys branickii. The sequence continues at coordinate 16,130 of PVLD010000831.1, forward strand.
TGGGAAGACAACCATCTGCCTCCCAGAGAGGGAACCCATGTCACCAGGAAGGATCCATGGATGATTGTGTGCGTGTGCATGCACATACATGTCTGCCTATGCATAGGCAGGCCTGGGGGCATCCATATAGGTGGTACTCCCGTGTGTGGGCCTGCTGAATATCCCTGGCCTAAGAGCTGGCTGTGTCCTACTGTGCTAGGACCCAGTCTGCTGAAGCCTGGTGCTGGTACCACTGCAGTTCTTTGTGCCTGAGCTACCTTTCAGGTCTAGAGATGGCTGCTCTATTCGAGTCACCTCTGTGTGTCGCCAGCATGTCTGAAGAGGGAGTGTGGGTTGGTAATGCGGTACAGAGGTTAGAGATATTCCCATGCATGTAAATTGAGTTTCCCTATAGTTACCATTTGGTAAGAAATCTAATACGTGGCATTTTCTTTCTTCCTGGCCTTGCACTCTTCCTCAAGAGAAACAGTCACAAGTGCCACCAGTTTATCCAAACAAGTGATTTGGAAATTGGAACCATCCCGAGGCTTACACAGCCTCATGGAACTTTATTTTTAAAAAGAAAATAGAATACTGTCCAAGACAACAAACAAGTTGCCTTTGACTCAGCAGAGCAGCATAGACCCTAGCTTGAGTGAGGGGCTCCCTTGCTAAGGGTCTGGTGGGCAGCTCCATGAACTACAGGATTGGGTGAGTCCAGGCTGGTCTGGCCACCAAGAGGGCCACACAGCTCCCCAGCCTGGTCTACAAGAGAAACAGCAGGCCTTCCCTGTGGGATAAACTAGGTTGTAGAAAATTCATCCTTAATTATGGATGCATATTAATTGTACAGATAACTGGTTTCATTGTGTCACTTCCATACATGCATAGAACGTACATATCCACCTTCTCTCCTGCCTGTTCTTCCCCCTCCACCTTCTCTTATCTCTTCCCCTTCCAGGTTATCCTTCATAGGAGAGACAACATGCAATGCTTGTTTTTCTGTGTCTGGCTTGTTTTATGTAACATTATGTTCTCTAACCTCATCCATTTTCCTGTAGATGACATGATTTCATTCTTTAAGGCTGAATTATATATGAATAGTATATATTTATTTTCTTCGTGCATTCACCTATTGATGGGCACCTAGCCCAATTCATGTCTTGGCTATTGTGAAGTGCCTCAGTAATGTGGGTGTGCACGTGTCTCTTTTCTTGAGTCTATAGTCAGGAGTGTCATAGGTAGATCGTATGGTAGCTCTGGTTCTAGTTTCTGAGGAACTTCAGTACTGTTTTCCATAGTGGTTGTACTAATTTACATGCCCACCGGCTGTGTAAGTGTTTCTTTTTCCACACATCCTCATCAGCATTTGTTATTTTTTTGTTTTTATGATAAGAGATGTTCTGTCTGGAGTGAAGGGAATCACAGTGCAGTTTTGGTTTGCATTTCACTGATGGTTAAAGATGTTATTTTTTTCATACATTTGTTAGCCATTTGTACTTCTTTTGAAAATGACCTGTTCAGATCATTTGCCCATTTTTTATGGGACAAGTTATTCTTTGGTTTTTTGAATTCTTAGCCTAGTGCCATGGTTCATGACCATAATCCCAGTACTTTGAGAGGCTGAAGCAGGAGGGTTGAAAGTTTGAGCTCAGACTGTGCAATTTCATGATTTAGCAAGAATTTGTGAGTGCATGTATGTCCATTGTCAGAAGGCAAGATGAGGATAATGGTACCTAGCATTCTCTGAGTTAACAGCCCTGGCAGTACCTTGTGCGGTGGGGACCACAGTAGGGAACCATGTTGTGGGCAGATGTCCTGAAGGCCCTGATGCTCACCTCTGCTATTTTAAGCTTGCTTCTAGAAATTGTCCTGGGGCTTCCCATCCTTTCAGGTTTTCTGTCGCTTTCAGGTATTGATATATGAATGTTGTCCATGCAGCATCCAGTGGGTATGCCTGCCCTACCCTGCCTGGCCAAAGGCTGGGGTCCTGGAGCCTACTGGATTTTTAGCTGGTCTATTGCCTTGGAGCCACTTCAGCCTCTCTGGGAGAGGATTCTTCATGGAGATGACATTTGACTATTGCTGACTGAGCTTGAGCAGAGCAGGAATTGAGGCAGCCTGCCTTGACCTCCTTCATTCCTGCAGTGTGGACGTTTTGAGTCAGCAAAGGAGAAGGCTGTATTGTGTGTAAAGAGTGAATGATCTGCAGGGGCAATGTCTACCTCCTTCCTTCATTGTCACTTCCCTGAGGTAGCCTTGTGTTCCCTTGTGGACTGTGGTCCTTGCTTCTGTTCTGGTAGATGGTATGAGGAGATGCCAAGGCCTAGAGGGCAAGCTGTGTGGCTGCAGTGGTCTCTTGACCCATTGCTTGGAACACCGGCGGGTGCAGTGGGTACAGAGGTCTCAGTGGGAAAGACAGAGAAAGCTGGAAGTAGGCAATATTTTAGAAGCTATCCAGGTGATATCCTGCGTGGAAGAGAGAGAGAAGGAGAAAGAAACAGGAACTGCTTGGGAAGTCACCCATTTGATTGTGTTTTCTCCCTTGAGAGCCTCCTATTGGCTGTGCCGGTGCTGAGAGCCGGCTCCAGCCATGGCTGGGACCGCTCCAGCACCCACAGCTGATCTCTTGTGATAAGCTTCGAGTTGATTCTATCCTGGTGTTGAGGCATAGAAACAGTCGTATCAGTGTACTTTTGTTCTGTCTTCCTTTGGCTTCTAAGAGACCCTTGTTCACAGGCGGAGTCCCCACCCACTGGACAATGGCAGTGGTCAGATTAACTCTGCAGCTGACGTCTTTCCAACAGCCAGCCTGGGTGTATATGCTCGCCTATCTGTGAGTCTCTGTGTCCACTTGGGGTCCTCCTGGGAGACTGGGGGCTCCAAGATAGCCCTTTTACGCTGTGCTGTAGGCAGCACTGACAGCTGTACCTGCTGTGGGGTCCTTGTCCTCCCACCCAAGGGGACCTCTGTCCTCACCCTACAGCGCTCCTACCCTGTCCATCACCCATCCCCAGAAAATATGCTGTTGTTTATAGCCTCCAGCTTTCCTTATAGGAGCTACAGTCTGTGCTTATGAGCAAGATGCACTCAGAAAGAATCTTTTACCTTGAGAACTCTTAAGTGGAGACCAGGATACTGAGGGGCCTTCTGGGGAATGAGAGCCTTGGGCAAGGTAGCTGTTAGGGACAACCACCCAGTCCTCCCCAGGAGAGTCAGCCCTCCAAAGAGCTCAGAAGGGTAATAAAGGTCTCCAGTGACCTCTCTTTTCTTTAGCCAGCTGGTGAGTGGTGAGAGAAGGGAGCTGCTCCTCCCCAGGTCTCTGAAGTAACTCTTGGTGTAGAAAGATCAAGCAGAAATCCTACAGGACCATCTCTTCCCTGACTCAGGAGAAGGGGCAAATGTTTAGGCATCTGTAGCTGCCCCACACGACCACATCTTTGGTCTCTGTGATTCTAGGTTTGCTGATCACAGCTCTGATCTAAAAAACAGAGATGCTCTAGGATAATTTTTGTAAGCAGTCTTGTTTCCCAAAGTTCTGAGGACATATTCCTGGGAAAATGTCAGAGAATAGCATAGGGCAGGGTAAGTGGCTGACCGGTTCCTTCCTGCATGTGGCAGTTGCCGCTGTATGTGTAGGGCACCATGCTGGGGCTGTCTGCCTGAGGGTCCTAGCTCACTGTGGGCAATGCCCCGCAGGATGGGACCAGCCTCTGCTGCTTCATGAGCCATCCCAGAGAATGATTTACTATGTTCTGCTTTAATTTCTACTAAAGTTCTTTCCTTATATTTTTAATTTCAAAGCATATCAAAAGGCACCCCAGATAATTAGTTTCCTACTGTGGAAAAGAAAATAAAGCTTGAATTACCAGGCAGTAAGTAAGAAAAGAAAACTTTAATTAGAAGCCCTACAGTAAGTGTTGGAGGGTGGCTCCTAGGACTCTAGGTGGCCAAGCTGCCTCTTTTCCAAGAAGCACCCAGGGGCTGCAGAGGGCTGATTGCCCTTTAGAGTCAGGAAGAACCACTGTCAAGGTGGAGGTGATGCTGAGTTCTGGGCCACCTTGCAGGGACCAGAGGCATCTGAGAGGCTGGTGCTGATGTTCACATGATGGTGTTTATGTATCACAGACCTACCTTTCTCCGTGTATGCATCAGTGATGCCATTGGTCACAGAGCTGCATAGCTATGGCCTCTACCCACTGTTGTAACACTCTACCTGCTCTCCTTCCCCCAGCCCCGTGGTTTCTGCCTGCCTCCATGGACTTCACACAGTGCCTGACCTCATATGCCTGGTCTCTTTCACTGAACATGATTTCAAGACTTATCCTGTAGTAGTGCATCTCAGTACTGTGTTCCTTTTTACAGCTGAGTGATGTTCTGGTGTATGATACGCTGAATGTTTGCACTGGGTGGACACTTAGTTCATTCACCCGTTGGGTGTTGTGAAGAGTGTTGCTATTTCTTTGGATCCATAAGTATGAAGAGGGTATTTTTAGCATTTGGCCCATTGCTTCAATGATTGTTGACCTGCTTGTGCTTAGGTTCTGTTTTCACTTGTGTCCTCCAAGAGTATGAGGGTAGGTTGCAACTGAGAATGGTGGTACAAACTTCTAATTCTAGATACTCAGAGGCTGAGGAAGGAGGATTACAAGTTTGAGGCCAGCCTGGGCAACTCAGGGACACCTTGGCTCAAAATAGAATAAAAAAGGGCTAAAATACAGGTCAGTAGTAGAGGGCCCCTGAATTCAAGCCACAGGACCACAAAGAAAGAAAAAAGGCAGCTACAGACATACCCTTTACCTCTGACTACTTTAATGGGTATTTCCTAAGACTAATAGCATTATTTTGCTTAACAGAGCACAGTTATCATTCTTAGGAAACAGAATATTGATAGGATCCTTTAATTTACTTAGCTTTACAAGTCTGTTCACTGACTCCATGGTATCCTTTTTTTTTCCAATGAGAGATCTTGTTGTGTCACACACAGTGGGCTTGAACGTGCATTCCTCCAGCCTCAGCCTCCTGAGTGGCACTTAGCACAAACATGTGCCACCATACCTGGCTCTTGATATCCTTTATATTTTTCCTATGTTCAGTCATCTCATCCAGGATCTACAGTGAATTTGTTGCCTCTCTTTTTTTCTCTTGAAGTCAGAGCAGTTGCTTCAGCATTGTATCTCTTGGCATTGAATCCCCATACTCCTTACCAGGTTTAAACCCAGTCTCTTCACAATAAGCTACGTCCCAAACACCCCACCCCTTTTTGAGACAGGGTCTCCCCAAGTCACTGAGTTGCCCAAGCTGGCTTCAACTTGGGATCTTTCTGCCACAACCTCCCAGAGTTTTGGGCTTATAGGCACGCACAACCACACCCAGTATGTCTGACATTTTTTGGTGTACACTGACTGTCACCATGCTGGATATTTCTGGTGTTTGCTTCTGATATGTGTCCTTACACAAGTACACAAGAGACATCCTGTTTTTGGTATCCTACTGGACTTCTTGTGGCAATGTTGGTGTCACTACTTGGTCCAGGGCTGTCTTGTCTCTGAGAGATATGGTAGGCTCTGCAGGTGTCCTCCCCCTTAAGTGCCCTGACATCAGCCACCTCTGGGGTTCTTGTCTGTACCTTCATGCAGTGAAAGTTGTAGGAGACAACCTCCTAAACGTCCTCCTATACCAGCCAGTGTCCATACTTTCATTCATTTCTCTGTTTCTTACTGTATTGTATTTTATTATTTATATTTTCTATTTATTACTGGAATGGACTAATGTGTTCTAATTTTTAAAAATAGCTTATAAAAATAAAATAGCTTATAATTATTTTCTCTTTTTAATTGTCCTGATGCTAAAATTACCCTGGATTTGGCCAGTGGGAATCTGTTGAACCATCCCTTGTGTCCTCTGGATGTGACCTTTCATCTTCTCAAAACCTCTCACCTGTAGACCCACATGATCCAGGCACAGCTGGTGCCTCCCAGCCCTGCGGAGACCAGAGCTGGTGCCCAGTGTCTGGGCAGATAGAACAGAGAATGTGTGAACACTTATACAGTATGCATATATCCTGTGCACACAGATGCATGCCCGGCACACATGCATGTGTGCAGACGTGTTTCCACAGGCATAGACTTACTTTACAAGTCTTGGGTTTAGACTGATCCCTTCCCACTGGGTTCCTGCTGTCCTCTACCCTTGTCCCTGGATCCAGTCTGAGGTGGTCCCTGAAGCTGAAATAGGAAACTAACCCACACTTTTTATAGAAGAAGTTTGCGGGATTACTGGCTGACATGAAAGAAACAGTTCTTAGGACTAGGCTTAGGAAGAGGCATGGGAAAGGTTTTATTAGGCAGAAATTAAAAGGTTCACATTCAAAGAAATAGAGTGCAGCCCTCAAAGGAGAGAGGGGAACATTATGAGCCAGAGCTGGCTATGTTTATGGGGTCTTGGAGGTGTGATAGGTGATTTAGACTGTGTGACCCTACTGTTTGTCAGGCTACTGGTCTGCTAGGATATGTCAGAATGCGAGCTATTTATGTGTGTCTGAAATTAAGATTTGCTGCTTTCTTGAGGATGGAGGAAGCACATTTACAGGTAAAAAGGACAGGTCCAGAGCCCAGTTTACAGGCCTATTGTGTTTTTAGACCTTTAGGAATTTCTTTGAGTGATGTTTCTGAAAGAGAAAAAGGCCTGAATAACTTTTATGTCCTGAAGCCATAGGGGGTGTTTGTTTGTTTGTTTGTTTGTTTAAGTGGAAGGAATGAGAGGCAGAGAACAACCAAGACCACCAGGCTTGTGTAAAGGCAAGGTGGTGTGGACTTTATTATGCCTGGGTGTGGGTGAGGGCGAAATGGCTGACTGTAGGGGACAAAGAGAAGTGGGCCTTTTTTTATAGGAATTGAAAGAAGGCAAGGGATATCAAGCAGGAAGATATTACTAAACATCAGTGATCAGAGTTCTGGCTCTCTTCCATCTTAGTGGGCAGAGTCTTTGAGGCCGCCAGTGTAAACTTTCGGATATTTCCTAATATGTGGGGACCTGCAAGATTCCTTGTCCTATCTTACCTCTTTTGACATCTTGTGTTTGCTGTTGACAGCCTCAGTATTGAGCTGGGTCCCCACTGAGAGCAATTTCTCTGTTGGCAAACAAGTTGGGGGCTGGGAAAGTCAGGTCCAATACAAGCCTTACATTATGTACAGTTTTGAAATCCAGATTTCTTTGTCTCCTTTTTGCCTATTGTAAATTTTTTCTATTCTACCCTATCCCCTTCCTGTGCTGGCTACCCTTCAGCCCTGAGCACCCCAGAGGTGTACCCCCTTGCAGAAGGCAGCCTCCTGAAGGGCACTTACTGGTGAGGCTTAGTGTACAGGAGACATTAGTTCTCACTGGGGTCAGAGGTTGGGGGACACAGTTAGGATAGTTGGAGCAGAGAGCTTTGGAACCATAGTCAGTTCCAACCCAGTGATTTTCATGTGCTTAAGAGTTACTACTTTCCAGCCTTCCTAGGGCTTAGACAGCTTAGTTTAAGGGAGAGAGTTGTGTTACCAGGAAACAACAAAGCAATTAAAACGCCTTGATTTTATCTTGTGGTGTTCCTGCCAAAAATAATTAAGTTAGCTTCAGCTCCCAGACAAATGCCTGCAGAAGGCTGGGCAGGCTGTGCCCAGAGCCCCATGGGGCCTGCGGCCTCAGCTCTGCCGGTCTGCCAGGCACGAGCTCTGGAGCCACAGGGCAAGAGAGATTCCAGAGGGCTCCGCCTTATGTCCAGGCCAGAGGGTCCCATTCTGTAAATGGGACCTCTGCCTGTGCCTGACCCTCTAGCCAGTCATCCACTGGCCTGAGAGCATTTATACCTTCACTTCCCCAGGCCAGCAGCACATCCCAGGTGAACAGGGCTGCATTCCAACCCCATCTGGCCTAAACACCGCCCCCCCCCCACCACCTGTAAGCCTGCTTAAAGACAGCCTTGTGGTCAGGAGCGTCAGGGTAGGCCAGCATGGGAGGGACAGTGGCATTTGTGGTGTGGGGAGGAGCAACCTGGGTAGGGGGGAGGGGTGGGGGGTAGAATGCCCCAGTGGGCTGCTCCAGGGGTCTTGAGGACTAGAGGAAACACAGTGGCCCTAGTTTGCAATAAAAGAATGTGCCTCTGTTTTGCATCTCCAGTTGGGCCTGGCAGATGCAGTCCCTCAGTCCTTGAGAGGACAACTCCACTTGTCCTTTTCCTACACTGCCTTGTGATACAGCTTAGAAAAGAGAAGGCAGTGACCTTGGCTGACTTTATGCCCAGGGCTCTCTGGCTTTCTGTGATTCCCACATGGATGCTTTTGCCTGTTAGATCCCAGTTGCCATGCGTCGTGGAGGAAGGCATATGGGCTTGGGAACTAGAAAGACCAAGGTTTCTGGCAGCACCACTTACCAACTACGGTCTTGGACAGTCACAGACTTCATTTATTCTAAGTGATACAAATAGTATCTGCCTTGGAGGATTGTTGAAAGGATCATACACTAAATAGCTCTTTGTCTTACTCCTTCTTTGCCCCACTCCACCTCCCCATCAGAGCTAAAACTTAAAAACATCAGGTCTCCAATCTCTGCATGCCTGGAATACCTGTATGACCCACTTTTTAAACAGGAATGAGGGGTAGATGGAGGTGGATGTTTCTTGTGTGGCTGGAAGCTCCAGCTGGGGGCCAGCCCTGCTCTCTCCCTGTTTGAGATGGAGGGCCTCCCGTCACCGGCACTGAGGTCAGAAAGGGAACTCAAACCAAGTGTATTCCTTTGAGCACCTCATTCTGTCAGGTTTACAGCCACAGTCTAGGCAGTACTGTCACCTCTGTCCCTGGGCACCCTGGAAGAGCACCACATGGGCCAGTCATGTCACGGTGCATAAGGATGCTGGGGTGAAAGGCCTTTTAGGCCTTGGCCCCTGCACAGTGATGTTTTTACCCCCCCCCCCCAGAGTTGATTCTGTGGCTCTGGCAAAGGAAGGGGTTCTTCAGCCTCCATGTGGCAGCCATAGCCACCCTGGGGGTTCTGCAGGTCAGCACCACATGTGCTGGTTCTCCTGTGGTAGACCTGTTGATCTGTGGAGATCATCCTGAAGGGCTCTTTTGTGTACTGCTCATGGGCACAAACTGTGGGACACATGGCACTAGAGGTCACTGCTCAGGGTCACAGTTGAAGACCATACTCTCAGAGGTTTGCATTGACAATGATTAGGGCAGTGAACCCAGGCATCTTCCAGCTGTGGGTCAGGCCTGCCCCAGCCAAGCTTGGAGCAAGGGAGGAAGAACGGGGCTCCAGCTTACTGCGTAGTTTGGTCAAGGAGCCACCTGCTCATTTTCTGGATGTTTTGTTTTGTTTATTTTGAGGCTTGGTCTCATTATTTAGTTCAGGCTGTCCTGAACTCACCTTTTAGCCCAGGCTGGTGTTGAATTCGTAGTGATTCTCCTGCCTCAGCCTTTCAAGTGCTGAGATTACAGGCCTGTACCACCACACCTGGCCTCCAGATATTTTCTTTAAATAAACTCACCTTTTACCTTAAAGTTTTTTACAAATAAATTTCATATTATGAGAAACAAATATCAATGTGATAATTTTAAGTACAAAATGACGTGCAAACAGTTAAAACCAACTTGGTCATGTCTGTCACCTACATGTCACCTATGTTCTTTGGGACACCCTGCCTCAGGTCCTATATGCATATCTGGAGACCTGAGCTCCTCGACCAGAAGCAGTGGGCCCTCCTGCTCACAGGGGGAGCTGGGCTGAGCTCTGCCTCTGCATTTCTAGTAAAATGCGTTTGATGCCTAAGGGCACCACACCCAGTGGCAGGCTGCAGCCTATGAGACCTCCAGGAAGCACTAAGTTCTATCCAGCCAGCCAGGTTTAATGTTAGCCTCAGAGAGTTCTCTGGGTGGCACCTGAGCTTTGTGAGGCTGCAGGCATATTTTTCTTTGTGATTAAGAAGTGGTTCTGACCCTGTGGCTCTTTCTGAGGGCCCCTCCCCTTGATCTTCTCACCTTGCCTAGGCAGCTGCTTATACCTTTAGAAGAATCAGCACAAGACTTCATTTAAGGGTTGGGGATATAGCTCAGTGGAATAAGCGCCTGCCTAGCAAGCGCTGGGTCCTGAGTTCGATCCCCAGAACCGCCAAAAAAAAAAAAAAGACTTCATTTAATTGGTAAACACTGCACATTACTAGCAGTTTTCTTTTCTGTACATTTTAATGAGAACTGTTTATATTGCCATCATCACTGTCCCCACTGTTACATTTGTAGTGGCAAATTCTTCAACCGTACAAGCAGAGTATGTCATGTTGGTTCCAGTCTCATCCCATACTCTGGGAATTGCAGAGACTGTTGTAAACAATATAGCGATAAAGTGGGCATCTCTGGGCAGGCAGGCAGATGGGCAGGCATTCTGCTAAAGGAGGGCTTTTCCAGCTCAGCACCCAAGGTTACCTGGCTGATATTTGAGGGCTGGCTAGGAGCACGCTGCAGCACTCAAAGAGATAAGAATGCTCGGGTGTATGCAAGAGGAACACTTCCTTCTTTTCCTTTTCAGTTTAGGTTGTACAAGTTACCACATGTGTAGTGAATTACATTCATAGGTATGGGAAACATCCAGCGTAGATCACTAGGCATATTCTGTCTCCAGACTTTATTTCCCCTTAGAGCCACTAATACGTTGCAGGTTTACCTTTTAACCAAGTGCTCAGACTTTGGCTGTTGTTGGTCAAGAGCAGAGTCATTTTTCTGGTTCTTTTTTTTTTGGCGGTACTGGGGATTGAACTCAGGACCCTGCGCCTGCTAGGCAGGCGCTTATTCCACTGAGCTATATCCCCAGCCCCCAGAGTCATTTTTCACTGGGGAAACAGTGTGTGCAGAGACAACCAGAGCCATGCAACCTGCAATCATGAATGCTTAGTCCCTTGCAAGTCAGTGAGCAGGACAAGGCCTGGGAGGACTAGTGCAGGGTTTGCCTAACAAGTGTGACTCTCACCGCAGTACCGAGGTATGAGAGTGCGGCACAGCCATGCTTCCTGCCCACCCTGCCAAGTGCATGCTATTTCCAGCAAGGCTTCTCACACAGCACTGCTGAACTTGGTGTCTGACTGCTCAGTGCTGTCTGGGATGACTGCCTTCAAGGCTGCATGGCAGAAGCGGTTTAAGGCTGGCAGGTTTGTCTTCTGCTCAACGTACAGCCTCAGCTTGTCCCTGAAGGTCTCCCCAAGGAAGCTGTAGATGAGGGGGTTCAGGCAGCTGTTAGAGAAAGCTGCAAGGTTGACAATGTGGCCAGTTAGGGGGTAGGCATGATGGAAGGACTGTTTGCAGGGAGCATCTCCTGGCTGTGTCCATTGTAGGAGGTGGACGCTGATGAAGACGTTCTCAGGTAGCCAGCAGATAAAGAAGACCAGGACCACAGCGAAGATCATGCGGAGGGCCTTCTGCCTCCGGGGGCGCAAGCCTCGGTGCCTGTGAGCCTTGATGAGGACCCGGATGATGAGGGAGTAGCAGAGCCCAATGATGGCAAAAGGGACAATGAACCCTAGGGTTATCTCCAGCCACTGCACTTCCTTGACATCTGCAAAGCAGAAGCAGGCCTCCTCGGTGTGCTGCAGGTGCACAGCTGTAAAGGGTACTAGGGTGGCTGAGACAGCAGCCATCCAAATGAGGCCACAGCTCAGCCTAGCACGGTGCTTCGTGCGGAAGAGGCTGGAGCGCATGGCCTTGGCCAGCGCGATGTACCTGTCAAAGCTCATCCAGGTGAGGAAGAAGACACTGCTGTACATGTTGATCTGCAGGAAGAGAGACATGAAGGTACAGAGCACAGCGATGTCATAGTACTGCTCATCCAGGTTGAACACCTCTATCAGGGAGTCAGCCACCAAGATGAGGTCTGCTGCAGCCAGATTGATGAAGTACAGATCCGGGATCGTCATCTTTTCACGGAAGCTGAAGTTCACCACCAGTATCAGAATGTTTCCCACAAAGCCAATGGGGAAGAGGAAGATGGTATAAAGGCAAGAGAGGAATAGGCCAATGACATACTGCTGGTGCTCAGAGAGGTCACCCGTCTGGTTCACCAGGGCACTGCCAAGCAACAGCTGGGACAGGTTGAGTTCTGGGGAACTGTTGGAGGCTGTTGGCTGCACAGTGCCTGAGTAGATCTCCACATCAAGGATGTGGGCTGGGGAGGTCACATCCATGTCTTTACCACACCACTTTCAGGATTTGCCAAAAGGGTCACAGAAATCAGTTTTAAACAACAGTTTCATCTTTAGAGAGGAAGGTAATTTTCTTTTAACAGAGCCAGGCATTTGTATAGCAGGAAATGCTGTTATGGGGAGCTGTGTGATGGTTTGGGTTTGTCAGCTGCAGAAGCTGAAAGAGTGGGTATGGTTGTTGGTCTGCAGCAGCATTTTGGGGGCACGGCAGCTGTGTTCTCATTGTCTGGGCACCTGGGAGAGCAACAGGACAGGATTAAGGCTTGTAGCCTGGGCCACTCTGGTGCATCCCATGAACACTAAGGGAAGGCAGCGCTCTTGGCTTTATGGTCTTGGGGAGATGTTGTCCCTGAGCTGAAGCCTGAAGCAGAAGAAATAAATGTGGAAAATCTGCTTTCTTGGCTCAAGGCTCCTTGAGTTCCCTAGTTTAAGTTGGAGACAGCTATGACTCATCCCCCAGAGCAATAAGTGACAGTCAGATAGCAGGCATAGGGAGCCGCATGCACACTGGGCATGGGAACCTTAGGAAAACTACTGTTTGTCAGCACAGGAAATAAATTTATTTCAATCACTGTTGGGAAGCGAAATAGCATGGGAAGGGAAAAACCCAGCTTTTCTGGGTAATAGATTCAGAAAACCTGGTAGAATCAGAGCAATTTCTTAAGGCAAAGTAAATCTAGATGGTTCTGTAATACTAGTACTAAGCTTAGGTGCCTGAAGTAAAACTTTTTCATAATGTGGAATGAAAGACAGAGAATATGGGATAAAAACGGTAAGAAATAATGTTGGCTGAGCAGAATGGTACATGCCTGTAATCCCACGTGCTCAGAGACAGAGGCAGGAGGATCACTGGAGTCTAGAAAATTGAGGCCAGCATGGGCAGCACAGAGTTCTCATCTCAAGAAAAAGAAGGAGTAGGGAAGGATGGAGGGGAGAAAGAAAGTTAAAGATTTTATTCAGTTTTTAAATAAACTACTGTAATATGTAATATATTTTAAGCTGGTACTGTGGTATACACCTATAATCTCAGCTACTTGAGAGGGTGAGGTGGGAAGATCACAACTTTGAGGCCAATCTGGGTAACAACGTGAAATCGCACCTCAAACCCCCAAAACAACAACCAAAAAACGTAAAATATTTTTGTAATGCTGCTTTAACCTAGAAATTGGCTATAGAAAACCTCCCTCAGTATTTGTTTACAATGGGGGAGGATGTGGACATGGGCATGGGGCTTCTTGTCACCTGCAGCACTTGCTGCAACCTGGAGTTCTCTGGCATGGCCAGGGCTCTTAGCAGCGTATTGGAGGCACTGGGTCATCACAGCTGGGGTGGGTGCTGGCATGTAGTAGGTGAGCCTGGGGATGCTGTCCCGAGGGTCTCTTTTTACCCTTTGAGGACCTTAGGAATCTTTGAAGTTGTACAAGGGCAGACTGGTGATTTATTGACCTCTCAAAAGTACTGCTTAAAAAAAGAGAGAGAGGAAGGAGGGAAGGCCTGCTGCCCTGAAGGTGTTCCATCCCCTGTGCCTGGCTGGGAGGGTACGCTTGATTATATTGGCTACTTTGTGTTCTTTTTTGTCTTCCAATTTGAGCAGTGTAAAATGTCACTATTCTCAGGGTCTGTCTGCAGTGTTGAAGCCCTCTGTATTTAATATCTTTTAAAAAACTGCCCAGCCTTCTAGTTTGCTCTTTGAATGTGGGAACCCTGGAGCATCTCAGGCTATATAGCACAGGGATGGTTCCAGGTGAGCAGACCCTCAGCCATGAACTTACAAGTATAAAGATGTACACTGAACAGTTTGGTATCATTTTGTTTCTTCTGCTTTTCTTGATCTAGGAAAAGGACAGGTGTACCAGCCCATGTCTTTCTAAAGCACCCTGGGATGGCCGGAGCACCACACCACAATATGAGGCAGAGCCTTGAGTGAGACACATTCTGGCATGAACAGAGCTGGCAGAATGCTGGACTGTATAAAAGGCATAGCCCCTGCTGCAGCCACCCTGGGTTTGCATTTAGAGAGTGGAAGCCTGAGCTCTTCTCCCCAGGGCACACCCTGCTGTTTCAGCTACAGGGCTACAGCTGAACCTGGGCTGGGGTGCAGGCTTACCTGGGTCACAGGCGGGGCCTCCCTGAGCCATCTGGGATCTGGGCAGACCCTTCTCATGTTCCTCACCTTCGGCGGTTGCTGGAGGTACACTTGGAATTGTCTGCAGCGATGAGATCCTGAGCTTGGGACACCCTGTTGACAAGCTGAGCATAGGAGCAGCAGGAGACACAGAGAAGAAAGCCCCGCCTGGGGAGGCTGGTGGGAAGGTTCCCCAGGAAGCCTGTGGCTGTTGGAGGCTCAGTCTGGCCCCCTTGGCGCTGGGCCGGCTTTATAGGCTCCCTGGGCCCTGCTCATTGGGCCTAGCCACCTCCCTTTAAGGCCAGCATTAACCATTTTTTTGCTGGCCTCTTTTTTCCCATACTTTGGCAGTGAGCTCAGTGCCCCTAGATACATGGAAGTTTTCAGTGTAGCTGCTTTCCCTCTTATTTTAAATTTGAAAGAATTATAAAAGGTATTGTTTATATTTTAGATAATAGCCTAGCATTGTTTGTTCAAACAAACAATATTATTCCTGTTTGTTTTAGTACCTTACTGACTCTAAAACTAAACACTGAATTTCATAAGTTAGCATAGTAGCATGTAAGTAATACATAGAGAATTAAAATTATGACTGGACTTTCACAAAGATACTTGCTGAAAATAACTTAAACCCAAAAAATAGCAGGTATTTTGGCAAAAACTTCAGATGCCAAGTTGCTTTTCTGTTGTATTAGTTAGTCTGGCTTCCCTTCTGCTCCAGAACCACCTGATTGTATCTGTCTTCCAGGTTTGGGTGGTGGGTGGATAAGGCCCTCAACCTCACTGCAGCTACTTCCCTAGGTGCTGCCAACCCTAACTTCTGAAAGCTTGAGCCTGGCTTCCATCTCCAGACATCCTATCTACTGCTTGTTGGGTTTTTACTCTTCATTTTGTTTTTTGTTTGTCTCATTGTGTAGTTCACACTGGTCTTGAACTCATTGTGTCACTCTGGCTGGCCTTGAATTTTTAGTGAGCCTCCTGTCTGAGCCTTCTGAGGACTGGGATTTGTACAGGTGTGTGTATACTTGGCTACCCTCTACTTTGGAGACAGGTTGGCACAGTCACCCTGGGGCAGAGAGCAGCTCCAGGCTTGAGTATTCAGACCCTGAGGCCTCCCATCACCAGGGACCCGAGATGCCTGGCTGAATTATTTGGTCTCCGTAAAAATTAAACTTTAATTGATCTCATTTGTACTTACTTTCTGGTGTTTTTGTTTATTTATCTTTGTTTTGTTGGTCTTTTGGGTTGGGTTTTTTTGGGGGGTGGTGACTGGGGGTTGAACCCAGTACGTTTACACTGAGCTACATTCCCAGCCCTTTTTAAAAATTTTCAGACAGAATCTCCTTAAGTTGCCTCAACTGGGCTCAAACTTCAAATCCTCCTGCTTCAGCCTCCCAGAGTGCTGGGGTTATAGGTGTGCACCACAACACCTGGCTTCTTTTACCTTTTGATGTTATAAAGCTGTGAGTTTGGACAGTCATATGTACTAAGCACAAGCACTGCAGATTGCTACAGCCCAAGGATAGGAGGAAGTAGCATGCATGCCTGCAAAAGACCACTGAAGACTTGGAGAAGCAGGTATCTGGCCAGGATGCAGTAAGTCACCTGGTCCCTTGGTGCTCTGAGTTTTCTGTTTTGTAGTGAACAAATGTGCTTCAAAGCATTCTGCGTAATACTGATTTGAAATCTTTCAGAATTGTATTTTGGGACTAAATTAGGTATTTTTAAACAGAGTGTGATATTAAATTTTTTTATGGAAAAGCACTAACATTTGGGGTTCTTCCAGCTGTAGAAATTCTGACTCTACTATATTAGCTTTTCTTAATTGAGTAGCATGATAAAAAGCAGTTTGGCCCTTAGATATCTTTTGACCAGCTGCAAAGCCAAGATGATTTCAATGTTAAAAATGCCCGTAACACCATTTTGAAAGAAATAAGTCATGAGAAAGTACAGCTTCCTCTTGAATTAAATAAATAAAATAAAAACCCAAGCCTCGAAATAGCCAAAGCATGTCACTTAAAAATAGCCACTCCCCGCTCTCAAACACCCACTGCCCAGGGCCTCGCCGCCTGTAGGAGAAGTGAAGGATTGCAGTCCTCTCAAGGCTCTGAGTATGCTGCTCCATGACTGTATACTTGCTGGTGGGTTTGCACAGGGTGGTCACTGGCAGGTGCCTTGTCTTTGAGTTCCTGATACAGGACAGACCACTGCACTTGAAGCACTAAATAGTTCTGCTAGAGAACTAGATGGTTAAGCAACTTGTCACATTACACAGCTGCTTAGTGTAGGGATGGGCCCGAGTGGGAGGGAGGGACTCCAGTCCTGTGGTCCTGCTTTTGAAGTGAGGATGAGAGGGGTCTTGGGGAAGTTTCTGGAAAGCCTTAAGACCTTCTGCCACTTTTAAACCTGGAATGTGATGAGGGCCTCCTCGTACTGTCCTTATGGCACTCTGCCTGCCCTGCTTCAGAAATCCCTCTAAAGAGCTATGGCTGGGTCTGAGCCACTATGCCATGCACTGGTGTATGGAATACTCTCTTCCTGAGAGCCCTGGCTGCCATGCCACATTGTGGTCATGTCCTAATGTTGTTCCATTGTGAAAAGATGTCTTCATGGATTTTCAGAGAAGGTAAAATATTTCTGTCTATCCCAGGATGGCCTAAATGAAAGTGGAAAGAATTGAAAGGGAGTCCAGTCAAATCAGCTTGCATTTCATTAGGTTTAAAAGCAGCCAGATACTGTATAACACATAGAGAACAAGCAGCAGTAAGATAGGGTGGCTCATCCTTGGCCCAGAAGCCCTGGCAAGAGACGTCTCCAGCCCCTTCCGTCACTGCTCATGCATGCAGCCATTTTCTGGGACAGTCCCTCATTCCCCCAGCTCCACTGTATGCCTCCTCCCTGTTTGCTTCCTCTGTCTTTCTTATTTGCCTCAGTGGCATGGGAACTGTCCCTACACCTTGTGGCCCAGGGTCCCCCTTCCTCCTGTGGCAGCCTGAAACCCTGAGGCACAATGTCATGGTCCAGGTAAGCCCAGTGTTTGCCCTGGCCAGAGTCTGCCTATTCACATTTGACTATGTGATGCTGGCCATTCACCTGAGCTGTCTGAACCTCAGCGGCCATCTGTAATGTAGGGTGTTTGGGCTGTGGTAATGAAACTGGGTGGCTCTGTAAGATTGTCCTCTGCTTCCCTTCCACCACTTTGCCACCACCTCTCAAGAGGCAGTGACCCTGTTGAGAGCCCAGCCTCGGTATCATTTGCCCCAGACAAATGTCAGGGGTGTCATCTTATCTCCTTTTTGGGCACTAACGAGGGAGAGGGCCTGTTGGTTAGGTGCTTGCGGGGTTGTTTGCATACTTTGGGCTTCCTCAAGCCACATCAGTGAGGAAATTTAATCTGTGTTGGAAACATAGTATGAGGCTTGGAGGAATCCTCCTCTGGGTGTTTCTGCTCTCATAAAGGCAGGCCCCTCATGCAGGACACTTGTGTATTTTCTCTGATGATTCAGACTCCTAGGGAGAGCAGGGAGCTCAGAGGCTGTTCCCATTGTCTCCCACCTTGATGTGACTCTCACAAAGCACTTTCAAACATGTTGTCCTCAAGACAACTGTGAAGCAAAGCAAGCCCTAGTCGCCCCTTTTCTTCATAAAGAAAGAGACCAGGGCCAGAGAGTCTGACAACTGCACAGGTCACCCAGCAGTGAGTGGCAGGGTGGGATTGTACCCTCCTGGGTCTGTACCTCCAGAGAATCCTTCCCAGCACCAGCTTCCATTCAGGTTTTGGACACTTGTCTCCCTGGGTGCCTTCCTATCCTTCACCTCGGAGCATGGATCTGTGTAGCTGGCAGCAGCCCCTTGAGGGAGGTGAGCATCTTTGTGCGGCAGGGCCCCAGATACATGTGGTGTGCACAGCACAGATGCTTTCCTCACCATTCAGGCCGTTTCCTAGAGAAGGTCAAGCTCGGCAGTCTGATTGTACTGTGTTTTCTGGCATGAGAAGGAATTTATAGTGCTCAGGTTGTCCACCCTGCAGCACCAGCAGGTAGCAGGCCTGGTGGTTCCATGGGTGTTGATTTTTTGAACAGCTGGCTCCTTTCTGTGGTTGCTGGGAGCATCCTGGTCACTTCCTCTTAATTCTTTGAGAGCGATGGCAACCAGTACTCGGTGCATGTAGCTCACAGAAGTGTGGACAGATGATGCCTTCCGCACTCTACTTAGGAAGCATTTTGGGGTGGGATGCTCCAGAAGGACCATCTCCTGATCTGGGTCCTTGTCCTAGCCCCACCCTCAGTGACCACTAGGGTGTGTTCCTTTGGGAGACCAGATAGGCTCTAGTGATTCGCTTCATTCCCATGATCAATTCTGATTTTCTCCTTTGAAATTAAGATTTTATGCACTCTTGCTTTGGGTGAGAATGTCTGGTTACTGCTAGAAGCACACTTTGAGGTGGTTTCTTAGTTTATTGGCTGGCTCTAGGTCTTTCTTTGGTTCCTTGTCCGCTATGTTCAGACCTTTGTGACATGAAGGGTAAGTGGCCAGGTATAGAGTCAGAGGGCCAGAGTCCAGGCAGCACCAGCCCTGTCTCTACAGGACTTGCCTGAAGCTTTGTGGCCTGGGTCCCTACAGAAAGGACCTTGGTAGGATCTGGGACCCTTGTGGAGAAGCCAATGGTAGTGTCTGAGGTCCCTATAGAGGGGCCTTCAGTAGGGTTCTACAGTCTCTTGCTGCTCCTGCCACACTCCCAATCAGATCACAGGCTTTTTTAACGTTTCATGTTGGGCCCCCTTATGAGCCTTTTTAAAAGATAGGATCCTACTGTTTGAGAACTGCCAATGGACATTTTTGTGGTCAGGTTTCTAAAATTAGTCCTTTGACTGAATTGCTCAGGAACTCAGTATAGCTGGGTCCTCCAGGCTTGTCCTTTTTCTCTTTTTCCCATCCTGGAATCTGTTCTTTCTGCCAGAAGCCTAAACACACAGACCATTTCATGACTCTACCTGATTCTCAACTACGAACTGTTGGTGTCTGTTCTTGGAGGGTACTTAAAGAGTAAGTTAGAGGCTGCTTCTTCTGCATGAGTGCCATGAAGGATCTGGCCATGAGCCACTAAAAGCTGGGTGAAATACACAGATCAACTGTTTTCAGGCACTGGGACAGCAGGCATGTAGACCTGAGCCTGTGAAGCAGGGCCCTGTGCTCCTGGCCACTTGTCTGAGGCTGCCTTCATCCACAGCACAGGTCAGGGGTTCAAGTGGAGCAGGGCTATGGATCCATCCAGAACTTGGATGTCTGGGAGGCTGGGAACATAACATGGGGAGAGGACATACCATGGTGAAGAGAGGCCTGGAAATATGGATGGCAGTCTGCTGGCTTCAGTGTGAGATGCTTTATATGTGTGGGGTGAGGATTCACAGGGTCAGTATGAGAACAGGTAATGTTCTGTGTCCCCACTCTCTCCAGCCAGAGTACAGAGCCATCTTTGAATGTGTATGTACTAGTTCTGTTTTCTCTTGCTATAATGAGATACCTGAGGCTAGCTGCATTGTAAAGAAAAGGTTTAATACACCAGAGGAAGGATATCTTTTTTAATAAATGATGCTGGGAAAATTGGCTATCCACATGCAGAAGATTGACTCTAGACCCATATCTCTCACCATGCACTAAACTAAAATCAAAATGAATTAAAGACCTAAATGTTAAAACAGAAACACTTAATCTGCTAGAAGATAAAATAGGTACAACTCTTGAACACATAGGTATAGGCAAGGATTTTCTGAGCAGAACCCCAGTCACACAAGAAATAATACCAAGAATCAACAAATGGAATCATATAAAATTAAAAAGCTGCTGCACAACAAAGGAAACAACCAACAGAGTGAAGAGACAACCTTCAGAACGGGAAAAATTTTGCCAGCTATTCTTTGATACAGGATTAATATCTAGAATTTATATATAGTTGGGTACTGTGGTATTTGTTGCACATATACTTATGATTATTCTCTTCCTCTTAGATTGTTTCCTTTACAAAGATGTAGTGATCTTTGTCTCTCTTAATCAGTCCTGGCTTGAAACTTACTTTGTCTGCAAACAGAATAGCTACTCCTGCTTTTTTCTGGGTTCCTATTGCGTAGCATATTGTTTTTCATCCTTTGACTTTAAGTCTGTGAATTTCTTTTAGCTAAATCTTGGAAGCAGCCTGTATGCCCATCAACAGATGAATGGATCAAGCAGCTGTGGTACTTACACGCAATGGAACACCACTGTGCTGTAAAGCAGGAGGAGGTAGAGTCACTTGTAGAAAAGTGGGTGCACTTTGAGACCATAATGTTAAGTGAAATAAATCAGACACAGTGAGCTTTAATATTGCATGTTTCTCCTATATGAGAAACCTAAAGTATAAATGAAGAGCAAAATAAAAGATACATATTAAGAAACAGAGAAACAGATCTTCTGCAGATGAGAAGGGGACCAAGAGATGGATGGAGGGGAGGGGAAGAGGATGAAAAAATAATCAAGATGCATTATGTACATGTAACTGAGTAATCTAATCATTATGGATTGTGAATGTGTACTAATTTAAAAAAATAAAAACTGGGGAAGGGAGATGTTTATTTAGTTCAGTTTTGGAGCCTGAACTCCAAAATCAGGTGGCTCCGGGATTCAACCTCTGGTGAGGCTTCTCACCTGAGTCACATCATAGCAGGTGACATCAGTGAGACAGGAAGCCAGAAAGAGACCAGGCAGGAGAGTCCACAGTTTCCCACTCAGCCCTACCTCTCTTAAAGGTCCACTGACCCCAACAGTGCCACACTGGGAACCAAGTTTCCAACACAGAAAACCCCAGAGGATGCACCCAATCCATTTCCAAACCAGAGCAGCGCTTGACAGTTGATAGAGACCCACAGGGGGTGACCCTTGGTGTCCAGGCTGGATTAGCTCCAGGGTTAGCATTCCTGTAGACCCCAATTAGCAAAAGTAAACAAGAAATTTTAACAGAATCATGTATATCTTCAAGTAATAACTGCCCACCAAAATAAACGTTAATACTCTGTAAAGAGAGACAATAAAATGCAAACATTCATCAAGGAAAAGTCACCATGTCTGGCATCCAACCAAGAGTGACTGTATTGTGGGAAAAGGTGCCATCAAGGGTCTGTGTTGGGACTGTCCCTGGATAATCTCCCTGGGTGGAGGGGACATGCTTCTTAGACCTCTAAGCTTTGTCATTCATCCCTGGTGTCCCTGTGGGCATGTTGCCAGCAGACTTCACTCTTGATGTTTTTTGTCTTTTGTTTAGTTTTGTTTTTTGGTCTTTTTGAGACAGGGTCTCACTATGCAGTTCAGGCTGGCCTTGAACTCACATTGTAGCCCAGGCTAGTCTCAAACTCGCAACAATTCTCCTTCCTCAGCCTCTTTAAGTGCTGGGATTACAGGCGTGCACCACCAGGCCCAGCTCAGACCTCACTCTTGAACACGCCATATCAGTTTTATAAATAAGATTGAGTGAGTGAAAGAAAGAAGAGAAATAGGAATTTTAATAATGTATCACAGCTACTCCACTGTAAAATGTCCAAATCTTTTTTCTCCTGAAGAAATTTGCACAGATGTAAACACTGAAAATAAACTCACCATAGACATACTTTTGTTCTTTAGTTCTCATACCAACATTAAAATAAACTTTAAGCTGTCTGGTACAGATTTCGTAAAACTGGAGAGACACCTTCCCCCTGCATGTGTCTTTTTTCCATTCAGCAAGAAAATCTTAATAAAGCTCAGCAAGAATGACAAATGTAAACTCTGGAATAAGATGAATGACTATGTCTTATATTTTATGTGTCACCTCTGTGTCTTCAGACATGTTAGATGGAACAGGTGGGGCTTTTGAAACATAGATGCTTCTTCATTGGCCTGCCAGACTTCCTGGGCACAGGACTTACCACCTGCCAGGTCTCAGTGGAGCAAAATGTCTCTGTGATGTTGTCGTCTCTGGGTTTAAACCAACTTGCAGGTGATATTCTCAGAGCGCTGATGGTGATAACAAAGTTTGAAGAAAACTTTGGTGGCAAGATTTCTGTTGCCCAGATTTCCTAACGCTGTTAAAGATTGACCAGCAGCAACTGCTTAGGACCAGATTACAAGGTGGCCATAGTTATTTGAGTGACATTTTTGTTTCTGAGATTCCCTTTCTGTCCTTTGCCGTGGGATTAGAGAAATAAGCAGTGGACAGGCTGATTGTGGTCCCCTTACCACAGTCAAAACATCTCCAGCTGCATGGAGATGTGTCTGTGGCAGTCTCTGCTCCCATGTAACTGCATCTGTCAAATGCAAAGTTGCTTGAGGTGTGACTTGTTTTGGACCTTTGTATAGATTGTTTAACATCCAAAACCTGATTTTTAATAAGCACTGTCCAAACCTTCATGCTGTCCCCCTTGGAGCTTCCCAGAAGAGCCTGAGTTTCAGCAAATAGGTAGTTTTTCCTAAATGCCAGGAATACTCTACTACTTGCTGGTATGGTTCATGCCAGCAAGCAGGCTCAGACCTAGTCCCCTACTCTGCTCAAGGGGACACTATGGCCAGTCCCTCCTCCTCTACACTTCTGGGAAAGGTACCCTGGCAAGTGTAGTAGCATGAGTCTGCAGAGCTGGTGACAAGGACAGTAGCCACAGAGTTCACACAGCTTTCCACAGACAGGAGCATCTTGTCCTTCAGGGAGCCAATATCCGTCTGTAGCTTCTGGCTGGCCCATTGTAGGAGTACCACATTGTGAAAGAGTCCACAGGCAAACATACTTAGAGTGAGAGCCAATAACACCTAGTACAATGAAGCCACATCCTTCTGGGCAGGGGCTGACTGCCACCTTGAGTACAAGACCTTCAGAGAACCAGTTTGAGGACAAAGCCACGCATGAAGCCCAGGCTGAGCTTCACAATCTTGTATTCAGGCCACATGGGCAGCAGGTGCACTGGGCACAAGGTGGTTCTGTGCAGCTCCCAAATGTACCCAGGAGGGCCACCAGAGCCAGTGGGCTGCAGGTGGCTGAGCCCCAAGTGGCAGGCAGGCTTACTGCAGGCTTGAAGGCACCCTGGCCCTTTGAACAGATAGCACCAGGAGCCCAGCAGTCGGGACAGGACAAGCATGGTGCCCTGCAGGAACTAGGCATTGAAGTAGCAGATGTTGGAGAGGGAGAGAACCCCACAGCCTAGGTATTTAGTTGGGCCTACTGGTCATATTGAGTGACATCAGTGTCACCAGGATGCTAGTGATCATGAGGCCTGAAATCAGCACATCCAGGGCCCCCAGAATGGTGTGACCCTGGATGAAGGTGGTTGAGTTGAGGAGCACAGTCACCGAGCTGAGAGGGACAAACAGCAGTGTAAATCCACACACACCTGGAAACAATATTGTTCATGGTGATGATGCCTTAATGACTGGGGACACATGGCTCAAGTACTGGATCCAGGACATGTGAGAGTCCATCTGCAGGGGGACCTCTCTGATCTATTACAGAAGCATATGCCACAGTCATGGGGCAAGCGCAGCGAGAGACAAGTTGTGGGGGGTAGGGGGTAGCCCCCAGCCTCTGAGTGAGAAGCTTGCTCAGAAGGGTGATGTCTGGGCTCAGCCCCATTTCCAGGGCACGTGGGTGCCAGGATTGGTGTCTCCAACAATAGAGGTGGCCAGTATTGTGGTATGCTGGAGGTTGGGGAGCGAGGACCCCTGCCTCCTTTCTAGCATCCCCTCTGTTGCTATCACCCCCTGCTTGAAAGACCCTCATTCCTCATCAATTAAAAGGCATCCTGGGGCATAGTCCCAGTGGAGTGCCACTCTGCTGGGACAAGTGGCTAAGCACAGATCCCTGTGAGTCATCTCTTGGCAATACTGTCTTCCTTGAAGAGGAGAGATTTCCAGGGAACAGAGTTCTAGGATTTCTGATTTTGAGTCACTCATTGCCTCCTGCTTATTTTGGTTCTGGCTTCTGTGCATATCATGAGAGTTGCCCAGAAACCAAATTGCGTGGAGGCAGGGCATGACTTTGCATTTGTGATATGACTTCTGGACTCAGAAGTTCTGTCCTCCATCAGGGACCTCTTCCTGCTTTTAGCAGACACTAGAGACTAGGGTGACAGGTTGGGGATGCTGGCTTCTGGGATTGTCAGGACTCTTGCCCTTCAGCTGGGAATTGCTTTATTACAGTGGCTATAAATTCCTGGGGCTTGTACTTTAGACAATGAGCTATTCTGCGGAGCCATCTCTGGTTACTGAAATAATTTTGTATCTGTACAGATGTCCCCTTTCTCCCTTTAAAATTTAACTAAATAGTCAATGAAGCCAAGAGATAAGATTGCTGTTTATTGAAAGTAGTAAAATTGAAAGCACAAGTTTGGAGGTGGGTGCTAAGGACTAAAGCCAGAACCCTTATGCTGAGCTATATCCCCAGTCCGTCCATTTTTATTTGTTTTGAGACAGGGTCTCACTAAATCCCCACCAGTCCTCCTGCTTTAGCCTTCCAAAGTGTTGGGTATGTAGGCATGCACCAGCACTATGCCTGGCTGAAAGAGTAACCTTAATGGAATGCTCAAGGATAGCCTACCTCAGCCATCTTTGTTTTCTCCAAGGCAGGCTGCTGCTCTGGACCATGCGTGAGGAGTGCATGTACACATGTATGTGGGAGCACATGCTGCTGCTGGCCCAGTCTGGTAGATACATACATACAATGTGATCACAGATTGCAGACATGAAATTCAGAAATGGAGAGGGAAAGCGAGCAGCCAGTTTTCCTCCTAATATATAATAGCCAGAATAGTATGCTGTGTGTCCCCTAGACTCTGCTGTGTCCTTGGACATGTGCACAAAACCCTGTAGACTAAACTGTACCTGTTAGATTCTCTCACAGGACAGGGAAGGACTACAGGTTTGGCCATATACAGCCCTCTGCCTGAAGTGTGGAATGTGCCGTGTTGCTTCAGTCAAACTTCCTAGCCCCTAGTGCATCTGTATGTCCTACCTGTGTTCCAGGAGA
This sequence comes from Dinomys branickii, assembly GCA_004027595.1. Classification (NCBI taxonomy): domain Eukaryota; kingdom Metazoa; phylum Chordata; class Mammalia; order Rodentia; family Dinomyidae; genus Dinomys; species Dinomys branickii. The sequence continues at coordinate 41,477 of PVLD010000831.1, forward strand.
GCGGCCTGCATGGTTCCTGCTCTCATCTGCATTCCTCCTCCAGTTTTCCTTCTGCCTTGAATGCATTTTTAGGATTTTCTTTGGTGAAAACCCTTCAGTATTTGCTGAAAACTTTCTTTGCTTGTCTAAAAATGGGACAGTTTTCTGGGGTTAGAATGCCAGACTAGCTTTGTTCACTCTCTGTGGGAACTCGGCTTCCTGTACTGGGAACCCTGTTACCTGGTCCTTACAGAGGACTTGCCACCCTCTGCGCCTTCAGCGGTCTCTTTGCCTCACTTTTTCCCTTCCTTCCTAAATTATGACCAGATGCCATCCTCCTCTGATGCTCTCCACAGACCTGTGTTTCAGCCAGTCTTTCCCTATAGCTGTGGCTTATCAGCTCCTAAAACCATCTTTCTAGTTTTTAGCTTTAGTTTCTGTGTTTTGTATTTCTGGCAGTTGTGTTATGGCTTTTTAAAAATCTGACGTCCTTAAAGATTCCCCTTCCTTGAAGATGTTTTCAAGCTCATCTTTTAATTTCTGTCTCTGCTTACCTCTGAATTGGATATTGAATGATATACTTGAAAACTTAGAAATAATTTGCGAGAGTGATTTGTTCCAGAGCATATTTGTCCGTGCTTCCATGAGGCAGCGCAGGACCCCCACCACCACCACATTTGTGGTGCTGGAACACAGGGCTCCAGGCCAGTCCAGCATGAACATGGCTGTAGTTCTGCATGTCCATCCATTCTGGTGCCCCTCTGTGACCATGCATGAGTTTCATCCAGCTTCTAGGTCAGCCAGGGTGTTGCTGGAGGTCTGTCTCCAAGGGGCAGGTCTGAGGGACAGAACACTGCCCCCCATGTTGCACACCCTTCCTGTACTTGCCTGATAATACTTACATCTTGTCTTTCTCGAGGTTTGTTTTTGTTTTTAAATGTTTATACCTTCCCTCACTAATTCTTTTTTTTAAACTGGTTTTCAATATGTAACAAAACCCACTATAACCAGAACAAGAGTCCAGGGCAGGTCACTCTATCTGCTGAGGGGCCTGGTGGTGTCTTGGTGGCTACATGGGGCCACCTTTGGCCAGCGTGCACTTTGCAGGGGCCAGGTGGGACCACACACTCCTGGGTGTGTGTCTAACTCTTTTCATTCTGAAGAGACACAGCAATGGATTGTGATGTTTTCCATCCACTAGTGCTTAAGGACCTGAGCGGAGTAGAAATTAAGAATCATGACAAGCCTGAGAGGAAGTGAGTTGGACCATTTGTCTCATCAGGTGGAGTGGGAAAAAGGCTTCTGAATGCTGACCGCAGGTCAGGAAACAGATTGGCTCTCCAGATGTCCAATCTCTGCATCTGGTCAGTGCTTCATGTGGGCGACGGTGTCTGTGGATATCCACTGGCAGGTGCTGCCCTGGCTTACAGCAGTCAGCTCTGCTCTGATTTGACTGTGGCCAGGCAGATAAAGGTGGTGTCTGCACTAGGCCCTGAGCACATCAGGGATACTTCAGCGCCCTGGAAAGTCTGTGGGATGCTGCCTGCCACATGCAAGTTTTCCCCTAGGGCAGGAGGGGACCTTTCTCAGGTGGCTAAATGTGTTTGCTGTAGTGTCTCACCTTCTAGTGCAGTGTGATGTGGTGCATTATCTTGGCCCACAGGAGGTGTTGTCTGTCTTCACTGCCTGCTCTTGTGGAGCCTATGGGTCTCCATGTCCCAGCTGTGTGTCTGGCACCAGGGTGACCTTTCCCAGGCACATAACAGGAAAAGAACCATCTGCATAGTGGTGCTAGGCTTTCCCTCCTCCTGACATCCAAGCTGCACTTCACTAGGCTCCAGTCATGTTCCAGCATGTCATTAGTTCTGGGGCTTTTGCCCAGGGCTCCTCAGGGCAGGAGGAGTGCACAGGCACAAATATCATGCATACCTTGACAGCCCACCTTCCTGGCCTCTGATGCATGGTCCTCCTCTTGAAAGCTAAGCTCTGCAGCCTGGTTCCTGCTGAGGCCAGCTTGTAAGATATAGTGGGTACCTGAGCACTGGCTGGGCATTCACCTTAATGCCCTGTGCCAGCCAGTGGTCTTGGAGCATGTCTTGGTTGGGAGGGGCCACACCTCCTGAGAAATCTGGGATCAGCTTCCATGGCTGCCCATTGGGGGCGGAATCCAGGCGTCACTTACTCAGCCACTGAGCTACCCCCCTAGCCATTTTCCAGTTTTGTTTTAAGACAGTCTCACTGAGTTGCCCAGACTGCCCTTGAACTGTGATGCTCTTGCTTCAGCTTCGGGAATATCTGGAAGTACAGGTGTGTGCCACAGTGCCTGGCCACTTTTGTGTGTGTGTTACTGGAGATTGAACCCAAAGCATTTGTTCCAGCCCTTTCTTTATCTACATTTTATTTCGAGATAAGATCTCACTAAATCACTAAGTTGCTGAGGATGGGCTGGAACTTGTGATACTCCTGCCTCAGCTTCCCAGGGTGCTAGATTACAGGTATGCACCACCATACCTAGCTCACTTTTTCCTTTTGACTGAAGAGATAATATAACAAGAACCTGGAGGACATCTCTCCAGAAATCATCCACAATTCAGTTTCTGCTGCCCAACCCCTTGCCCACCCTCTGCTGGCTCTCATGTATCTTGGGCTTCTTTTTGGCTTTGGCAGTCTTTTAGTCCCCTTCCATCCTCACCTTAACCCCTCAAAAGAGATGAAGAACAGAGAGGGAGAGAAGTGAGTACAAAGCAATGGGCCAGGCAGAGAGTCCAGGTTGAGCTTGGGCCCCAGGCATTATGTCCTGTGCTACCTGTGGTTCTCAGGTTGAGTGTGTGCTGGCTGCTGTCTGGAGCACTTCATGTCTAATGGCCCACTCAGACTGCAGCCTCCACATGAGCAGAGCACAGGTATGGTCAGTGGAGGCAGCCAACTAACAGTGGGCTGAGGTGGTTTGCTCCTCAGCAGATAGCTATCTGTGTGATAAAGATGAGCATCTTAGTAGTTTGGCCAAGAAGCTGAATCTTGGTTACTTTCTCATCCCTGAGACATAATACCTGACATATACAGATTAGAGGAAGAGAGGTTTATTTTGGCTCATGGTTTGTAGAGATTTCAGTCCATGGCCCACTGGCACTAAGATAAGACAGCATGCCACGGGGACATGGAGAGCAGAAGCTGCTCACCTCGTGGCAGACAGGAAGCAGAGAGTAAGGGAGGAGCCAGAGATGGAGATAAAATATCCCCAGTGACCTGTCTTCTGACCAGGCCCCACCTCCTAAGAGCAAGTCAGCTACAAGCCCTGTAATCCAGTCACCTCCCAAAGCATCACCTGTGAGCACATGAGACTGGGGAGACACCTGTCCGTAGACGATAGCATGTACATTGTTTTAACGGCATGTTTCAGAATCTTCATGTGGTGAGATGTGCTCTCCTTGGTGTGCACTGCGAAGGCACTGGTCCTATCCTCACCTCCTTTGCATGCAGAGTGGCTCCCTCACTCTCTGCTCCTGGTGGTCAGCCTGTGCTCCCAGCCCTAGCACCAGTCTGTCTGCTTCCCACTTCTCCAGACCAGCAATCAAGGGGACCTGTGTGTATGGAGCCCTGTGTCTGGCTCTCTCACAGGAGCCTTGGTGACATTTTACCCCATGCAGTTAAGACTGTTGCTTAGTAGTCTGAGAAATACTAGACTGCAGATGCGCCAAGGGGTTGTGTCCAGTCACCAGGGGCTATGAAAAAGCTGCTTCAGTATGATAACAGTTTAAGTTAGCACATGCTTTCCTCTCTTTGAGGTGCCTCCCTAAAGTGGCATTGTGGGCTTGAAATGAGCTTGAGGCAGTGTCTTCAAGGTGCCCTCACCATTCTGCATTGCAGCCCGAACTTACACCTTTAACTTTAGCAGGAGCAAAAGTTGGGGAAGAGCTGCCAAGGTCAGCCTGGATTCCCCTGGGAGCTCCCTCCCCCCAGGGCAGTGCCTTGAGAATGTCATGTTCTTCACAGCAGCTCTTGGCTGTCTCTGTAAATAGCCCCTTGGGGTGGTTCCCGGAAGCCTGGCCCCCATACCCAGAGCTGCTTCCCGGTGCTGGAATGGGGTGGAAGGAGTACAAGTTCCTCTCGGCACACTGGTTTATTGAGTACTTTGCAAGCGTCTTCCTGCTTCTATTGTCAGTGTCATTGGGTAGTTGTCATAGTACTATGACTAATTACTATGGAGGCAAGGCCTCAGAGAGGGCCTTGGAGTAACATCTAGGTGGCATATGGGACCAGCAGAAGCCACAAGCCTCTGACCCTGGTCCAACAGTCTGAGAGGGCAGCATGGGAAGCTGGCTTTGTGTTTCCTGTATCCTTTCCCTGCCCCGGCCCCCTGCCACCCATTACCCCCAAAAGTCCTGAGGCTGTCCAATTGTAAGAGTTACGTCTCGCTTAGGTATTGGGAAAAATAACCTTGAAAGATAAGGATAAAATACAATTCCATTTTTCTTGAGTCTTCCAAAGAAAGCATGTTTATCTTGTCTTTTATATACACACAAATATGCACACAGCTCCATGTAAATGTGTGTACCCCTGTGTACACACGTATACATGCACATGCTTCTGGGAGACATGGAGCTCCTTCTGCTACTCATGTGCCGTGTAATGTCCGAGGATCACCTGGCATCCTGTGCCTCATGCAGAGAGTGGGGGCCCTCCTATGCAAGCAGCCAAAGTACTGGGCCTCCTCAGGCTTCCTCAGCCTCAAGAAATCTTTGCACTCTGTTCTCAACTGCTGCGTGTCTAAGGAACAGGGCTACCATCGTGTGTCCCCAAGGCCACTTTCCAAGCACCCTTCCCAGAGAGGCGCTCTCATATCTTGATCAGTTAGGGCACAGAGAGGAGGGATCATCTGGCAGGAGGGCCAGAGCTCGGTCTGGAGGTGACCTTGGTGCCCTGCTAGGGACCCTTTGCCCCAACTGCCCCACTGCTGTGTGCCATTCCTCCCCAAAGTTGAGGAGGACTACATGGGAACTGGGCAGGCAGCACATGTAAACAGAGTCCTATGAGATGCTACCCTGTAGGCTGGAGCTGATGTCACCCCATTGATGTGGACTGTGTATCACCAAAGGCCACCAGAAGCACAGAGGTTGAAAATCATGGGTTTCCCACATGGGCTCTTAGGACCTCCTGAGCATGAGTGGTTTGGAGGAGGGTCCTCACAAGCAGGGCATTGCCCCAATCCAGAACAATTGTAAGGTGAGCCAACCATGTGGGGGCAGCTGAGGGAGGGCACAGCAGTAACTGATGAGTGGGGGCCGCTCTTTTTGCTGCAGAGGTGATACAGGGTGTTCGATGGCCTTCTGGTGCCTCAGTTCCTAATAGTCTCTGTATCCTTTGCTCAGTGTTGGTCTTGGGAGTTGTGCGCAGCAGCTAAGGAGGTGCTTTGTCCAACCTTCCCTGTTCCTGTGGCATCCAGAAGTGACCCGAGGGAGGGCACATGGGATAGGGTCAGGGCTGCAGGGCTCACAGGTCACAGGGTACGTGAGGAGTGACCTTGCACTGCTCTGCCCTGGGGGTCCCTCAGGGCTGTTTGTGGACTCCTTCTGGCACCCAGCCCTCCAAGACACCTCTGTGCCCTGCCTGGCCCTACTCACCATGGCCTGGCTCCTCTGCTGCCGTGGGTCTCTGCCTACCTCTGGCTAGTTGGTCCCAGCAGGCTCTGATGGAGCGCTGCCTGCACTGGGTTGAGGAGCCCCAGTAGGAAATCCTGAGGGCACCTGGTCAGCCAGATCCAAGTGAGTGAGTGCCAGCAGAGGGGTTGAGAGGGCAGTTGGTGAGTAGCTCAGCTGGCCCAGCTCCTTCCTCTGGGAGTTCCAGAGGCTTCCTCACACGTGGGCTGCATCTAAAGGAGCAAACTCTGCCCTGGGCAAGGCCCACTCAACCACACAGTGAGGTCTCAGGCCAGCTAACAAACCCAGGGAGGGCACTGAGGGCTTTGGGGTGTCTTTGTGGAGGTTTGATCCTGCACTTGGGCATCTCTGGGCTGCAGAGTGAATGTCAGCATGTCGGGAGCCACAGTGCAAACATTCCTTGAACACAAAGCTGCCTTGTGCAGAGGCTGCCTGCAGGACCCTGCCGCCTGGGAAAGTTCAGCCTGCTCTGCTTGTTCCACCCTCGCCTGCAGGACCCTGCCGCCTGGGAAAGTTCAGCCTGCTCTGCTTGTTCCACCCCCTGGGTAGAAGAGTGGGCACCTACACTGCCTGCCATAGTCGACCAAACAAGGCCAGGTTCCACAGCCACTGCATACACACGCACTGCAGATGTGTCTTCTGGAGATACACAAATTATATTCTACCAGATCAGACCCTTCCCATGCTTTTGCCCTGTAGGGCAAACGTAGCAGTAGTAGCTTATCTGGCAGCTCTGTCAATACCACACGTATTTTCTGACCCTCCACAAACCTTGTCCAGCTCCATCTTTGCCAAAAAGAGCCTCTATTGACCTTTCCTTAATGAGGAAGCTGAGAGTCTGCTGTCATTTCCAGAGCCAAAGGCTGGAAAAAGAATCACGTTCTCTTTTACTTAATGGACTCAGCCTGTGGTACAAAGAAACTTGGATTTTTAGAAAGAAACTTCCCATAGCTGTGAACTCAGTCCAGCCCCAGGGTCTTGCAGATTTTCCCCAGCTGGTCTCAGGCTGCTGCAGCCTGCTGCAGAGCTAGGATTACAGTTGTGCACCACTGTGAGCAAGGTACAAACTCAGCTCAAAGCCCTGAAGGCTGAGAACCCCAGAGAACTGCTGGGCAGCAAGCATCATAACAGTGCCACCCCTGGCATTTCTCACACTTGACTTGACATCTCTTCATGTGGCTGCATGCTGTGGCCTTTCTGGTAGCCTTCAATAGGTGTATAGACCCACATTCTGCCTCACCTGCAGAATGGTCCTCTGACTCCTGCCCTATGAGCCTGATGCCCCAGTGCGTGGGCTTCTGGCAAGCTGGAGTCCTAAGCCTCATCCTTCCCTGTGAAGGCACACGAGGCTGTGGTGCTGTTGAAGGACAGAGGCACTGGGATGTGTGGGCTTCTGGAGTCAGGAGGCCTGCTATTGCTACTGCCATGTCTTATTTGGGTCCCACCATTACTTGATGCCTCCTGGGCCTTCCTACAGGTCTTGGCAGGGCACTGAGGTTGGAGAGCCCTGGGGCCTGGCCTGGCCTGGACTGGACATACACTTGTCTGTTCCCTGTGGCAAACCAACCTGAGTGAATGGACCCTGCTTGAATGGATGGACCCTGTGTTGGGCATCCTCTGCTAGTCCATCCTCTGGTGCATGGAATACAAAGCTGCCTTGTGCAGAGGCTGCCTGCAGGACCCTGCCGCCTGGGAAAATTCAGCCTGCAGAAGATTTTGGAGGGACCACAAACTGCTGGCCTGCCTGGCCATGGCTCTTCTGTTGGGCTGAGAAACAAGTGTGCACCTTGGTTCTCCTGCCCAGGGCCAAGGAGGGCTCTGTTCTGTGACTGTCCTGCTGCTGGTCATGGGCACCTTGGCTCCAAGGCCATGAATATAAGTTGCTTGTTCTTGTGTCCAGCATGGTCCAGGTACAGCAGGAATATGTGTGGTGTCTAGTGGGGCCTCTGTTGGTATTCCCTCTCTCTGGTGAATTCAGACTACACTTTATGTAACTGTCTCACCTGGCCTTGGCCCAACCAGCCTGTGTCCAGGCACAGCCTGAGACAGAGTCAAGCATGAGGTCAGGCTCGGCATCTCCCTGGCCTTGGCTGCCTCCTGTAAAAGGGCAGTGGTAACAATACCCATGCTCACTGGTTATAGGGAAGATCATTCTTTAGGGACACGGTTGAGGAAGTGAAAGGACATGGAAGGCCTGTGTTTGGGGAATGAGGGAAAGGATAGTGAAGAGGTAGTCCCATTTCTTCCCTCTCTCTGTGCAAGGCCACCCCCATGACATGTCCATGGTGTGTATGTCCTTGGTGTGAGTTCAGTGTGTCTGTGTTGCATCCATGGTCCAGGCTTGGTGTGTCTGCAGTGTGGTCTATATACATCCAGGGTGTGATCTGTGCATGTCCGTGGTACAGGCTTGGTGTGTCTTTAGTGTGGTCTGTGTATATTCATGGTATGGGCTCTGTGCATCTATGGTGCAGGCTATGCATGTCAGTAGTGCACGCCTAGCGTGTGCACAGTGTGGGTTCAGTGTGTGTGCCGTATGGGCCATGCATGTCTATGGTATAGGCTCTATGTGTCCAAAATGTGTGTGGCATGGGCTCTGTGTGTCCATGGCACAGGCTCAGCACACTTGGTGCTTACAGCAGCCCATCCTGGGAATACAAGAGTGGAGGGGTATGAGCAGCAGGTTCTGCTCAAAAATGCTTTAGAATGTGGCTGTCAGTGGTGATATTTAGTTTATATTGGAATTTGAATGAAAGAGGTCAATGATTCTTATACTCTCTGGTGGCAGTGTGACAACTTTATGTCAATAATGGACTTGCTCTTTGCTAGACAGAGAACACCAAGACTGACCCAAAAGGACACAGAAAGCTTGATCAGTCCTATAACAGGTAGTGAAATTAAATTTATCATTAAAACCTCTACAAGCAGTGACAGACCTGCTGGCCTCACTGATATAGTGAGCCCAGCAACTTGGACACAGCAAGGGGATTGTTTACAGACTGCACAGCCACCCTGTTGCAGACCGGTAGGTGTCTTCATAATGGTGCTCAACCCACAGTCTCACATGGAGAGCAGTGGTTAGCGAAGGCTTCCTGATATGGACTTGCATGGAAACTAGGAATAAGGGAGGGGTCTGGGAGCCCTGCAGACAGGGCATCTGGAATGTGGTCCAGGAATTGGCAGGCCAGTGCGGCCATCTTAGCATGTCAGGTTGTGCCAAGAGCCCTTGAGCTCTGTGTCCAGTGCTCCTCCACCCAGGGTCCTTGCTCCTCTGCCCTCTTTGGCTGCTTTCTTCCTAGCTGTATTTTGAGTGCTGTTCTCACCAGTACTACTCAGCTCTCCATCTCATCTTCCTCACTGTGTGCAGTGGTACAGGTTCTTCTGGTCCCCACTCCCATACCATACAGGGTCCTGGTGGCCTGTGACTTGCCTGCTGTGGATCTGGCCTGACCCATAGGCTGCCATCATGTAGCTAGGTCTAGGGACCACTCTGTCCCTCCCACTAAGTGCTCTGGGCTGGGTCTGCTCAACAGAGGTAGCTGAGGACCACAGAAGTAACACCTCTCACATGGCATTGTATCACGCCAGACATGTGATACCAGCTGTCCTCACAGTTGAAGCAAGGTATAATTGCCTGGTTCTGTGGAGACACAATGCAAGCCCCTCCTTCACAATTAGGAGGAGCTTCTGAGGAGAAGTCACCCTCCTGCCCCCTAGCTTGTTTTTGTAGTACTGGAGATGGAACCCAGGGGTGCTCTACCCCAGAGTCACATCCCCAGCTCTTTTAATTTTTACTTTGAGACAGGGTCTTGCAATTAAATTGGCTCATTGAGACTCAAGCTTGTGATCCTGCTGCTTCAGCCTCTCTTAGTGCAAGATTAAAGAGTCATGCAGCAGGGACCCTAGGCACCAGAGTAGCAAGTGCACTACATGGAAGTGTGTGGCAGTACCCCATCTGTGTCCCTTGTTTCTGTGCAGCGTCCAAGGCCATGAAAAGTGTGACAAACAGTATGCACTCTGCCTGAGGCAAGAACCTGTCACATGGGTGTGCCATAGCCTTTGCAGCCCACACATCAGTCTCTGTACACAGACTGGCAGAGCCCTCACCCTGGGACAAGTGAGGCCTTTGCTTCTGCTGGGTGGGAGTCTGGGGGCTAAGACAGCACTTCAGCCTCCTCACAGGCCCTGGACCAGAGTGTTCCTCATGGAGGGCCTGGCCCCTAGGGCCTGTGAGGCCCAGGATCTAAAAGGCTCTGGGAATCCCTTCCCCAGGACCAGTAGGCATGAGGGCAACCAGAGAGCTAACCTCCTCTCCCTTCCTTCCTGCAGTCTTATCTCCTTTTGGCTCAGGTGCCTCCCAGGGAGACAGTGTACCGTGATGGAGTTCATTATGCTGGACTCTGTGACGGAGAAGGGTGGGTGGAGCTGCAAGGGATAGAAGCCCAGCTTGATGCTTAAAAACTTGCTGCTGAAAATTGCTTACAAATCGGACTGGGCATTGTGGCATACGGCAGTAATACCAGCTATTCAAGAAGCCAAGGCAGGAGGACCACAAGTTCAAGCCCAGCTTGGGCAACCGAGTTAATTAGGGAGACCCTCTCTCAAAAAAATTAAAAATGGCTTTAAGTTTAATCCCCAGTACAAGGGTGGGGGGTTGTTGGGGTATGTAGCTCAGTGGTACAATGATGCTGGGTTCTGTCTTTAGTACAAAAAAAAAAAAAAAAAGGAAGGGAAGGAAAAGAGGAAATCAGAGGCCTTTCTTCATGTAAATCCTTTTTCGTGTCCTAAGGAATTCTTGTCATGATCATAGGTTTCCAGGTGGGTGCTATACTGATCCCCTGGCTGGGTGCTTGGGGGAGTAACCTAAAGTATGCTGCTCCCTTTGCTCTTGAACACCCTCGGCCACTGGATGGAGCTCTGAAAACAAGCCTGCTGTGCAGCTCAATCACACACAGTTCTGCTCAGCACCCAACAGCAGCAGCTTTAGCACTTTACTCTTAACAGCATCTTGTCTGCTGGTGCTGGTTGTCTGTGTAAGTGGCCCTGAGGGTGAAGACCTACCTGCTCCTCCTCATGAAGCACCCAGATCTCATCCACACACAGCCAGGTGCACAGATCTCTGGTGTCCAGGTCGATTAGTTCTGACAGGTACCTGCACCCACATCACCACTGCACCCAGAATGTCTTGGCCCCCACAGGTAGTATCTGCTGCCATGGTAGAGAGGCTGCTGAGGGGACCTGCGGCAACACCAGGTATCCATAAGCCTGAGGTTGGAAACAGTGAACTGTCCACCCCAACAGAGGAGATAGATGAATTGTGACTCAGCTAAGGAACCACAGAGCCCAAATAGCAGTGGAGGATGGTGTTAGGCAGATGGGATTGAGCCCCACTTCCTGGGGACATGAACAGTGAAGAGAGCCCAGGTGGGGACTGGCATAAATGTGGGTTCCTTCCAGAGGTCCTACCCTCTCCAGTGCCTCAGTTTCTGTGTAGCTGTCAAGACACTGACTGCCCTTCTGCACCTGATGGCCCAAATGGCCCCTTCCTGGCTCACCTCACTGGCACCATCAGGACTGAGTTCCTGGGTTTTTCGACATGAGACCTCACTATTTTGCCCAGGCTGGTCACTAACTTCAAGCTCAAGTGATCCTCCTGCCTCAGCTTCCCTACAGCTGGGACTATAGATATGCGTCACCACCACACCCAGCCTTTCACTTTTTTTTTTTTTTTTTTTTTTTTGACCAAGTAGAGTGACCGCAGTTGAAACAGTGCCTTGGCCTTAGACCCAGGATCAGGATGCCCTCAGAGGGGAGTGAGTGGACAAGCAAGGTGTCCCCTCTGGCCTTAATTCTGGGCAACAGGTAGTTCAGGTATTCATGCCCCTGGGAAGACCCCAGTCCCAAGAGTGTGGCATATGGCACCGGGTCAGTATCAAGTACCTGGTAAACAATTGCTACCACCTCGGACTCCCATGGCCACCTGTATGGGCCTGCAGAGCCAGAAGATGGACCGTGCTGGCCCAATATGGCCACAGTAGACATATCCAGCACCAGCACAGGGATAGCACTGGGGCACAGGAACACTGTATTGAGTGGGCAGTTGGAAGCCTCTGGCAAGTTATGAGAGGGGCTGCTCAGCCTGGCAAGGCGCAGGAATGCAGGGAGTTCTGTGATGCTGAGGAGCACCCCAGGGTCAGGGCAGGCGCAGCTGCAGGGCAGGTGAGACCATGGGTCCATGGGGCAGAGGTGGGGCAGCTGGCGTCATCCTGCCACGTGCCACTTCATGTGCAGGACCGCCAGGGCCATCTCCATCACATTTAAGCAAACACAGGAGCACATGTGGAACTGAATGACTATTGGTTTATTAGTTTGATATAATCTCTATAAAGACAAACTATAGAGAAATAAGTAAAAACCTTGACATTCATGTTATGAGGGTAAATAACCAATTTTAAAGTACTTCCTGTGCTGGTTTGCTGATAAGTATCACATACCCGTAGAAAGACACATTTTAAGAACCCAGAATTAGGTAATTAGTGTTAAATAACTTAATAGTCTTAAAATGTGTGGGATCCTCTAGCAGTTTCTTCTTTTTCAGATTCAAGATCCTCAGGCCCACAGGCCCACAGGAATTGTAGTAGAGACCACAGGACAGAAGTCAAAAGGCTACCAATTTCCAACCAGCTTTAAATTCAAGAATTTAACAAACAGTATAACTTTTTAATTTATTCTGGCTTTATGCTTTGCCAATTGATTTTTATAAAAGAACAGCGCTTGTTGATTTTGTGGTGTATCTGCCACAATTAGTAAATAGGTCCAGTTTCCTACAGTGAATCATATAACCTTTATAAAGCAAATCCAAAATGAAACTCACTTTTTAGAATATTAAATAATGAAACATGACAAGCTTTCTGATGGATTAATAAAAGTAAGATGATTAGCTTTAAATAATAGTCAAGCACTAGTTGGTGAAAAACTCGTGGCCCTCAAACACAGTTTCAGAAAAGTTTGACCTGGCATGGTCAGCTCATGAAGAGACAAGGACTGAGCTCGTGGTCCCTTTGGGCTTGTGCCAGAGAGCTCCTTATTCTCCAAGTAGCTTGAGTGCTTTCCATTTTTTCCCTCCTTGGGAACATGGCAGAACTAGGAATCAAATATTTTAGAGGGCAAGAGATAAGCTAGACACACAGGATCCTCTAGGCCAAGTTCAGCACAGCACACAAGAGCAGGTGTCCGAGGACAAGGGCCATGCAGTGAGGAGCGTGTGGGGGCTGCTACAAAAGTCAGTGTGGGTGAAGGGGGATGTGCTCCCACCTGGGATCTAGCACTGCAGGTGGCTGCCTGCTAAATGCTTGGCCTTAGCAGGACAACCCACCCAGACTACTGGCATTTACTGGGTTTGTCCCTCTGGCCAGGTGGGGGTGAGTCACATGGGTCCCCCAAGACTTAACCAGTTTGCACATAAAGCCACTGAGGAATTGAAAGGGACATGTGATCCCCGCCCCCCACCAGCATTTGGCAAGACTAGTTAGGTGGAAGAATTCCTGGAGGGCAGAGACCCTGTACCTCTCCTGGTCTGTGCTAGTATGGGGTTACCCCTTGCCAGGAGCTGTTTGTCTGGAGCAAAAGGTGCAGAAAGTATAATCCAGGAAAAGGGTCTTTAACTCTCTTTTTTCTTTTTTTGAGACAGGGTCTTGCTATGTAGTTCAGGCTGGCCTTAACTCACTGTGTAGTGTGGCTGGCCTTCAATTCATGATGATCCTCCTGCCTCAACCTCCCCAGTACAGGGATTACAGACATGCACTACTATACCCAGCTATGGTCTCTTACTTTTAAAGACACCACTGCCACAAAGAGCTCTCCCCATCTGGAGCCTGTTTCCTCTACTAACTAGAAAAGTTGGGCTGCCCTTGGCTTAACCTTGGCCCCCAGACCTGCTCACCCATTAGAGAATTATAGACAGGCAGGCACCAACCAGCTGTCCTCTGTAGGGTGGGGCTGGGCTGGAATCTGCAGGATTGGGGTTATCACTTCCTCAGCAAGCAAAACTGAGGTTTTAAGTAGAGCCAACAGGATGGGAAGCCTGGTGGCTACTTCTGTAAGCAACAGACCCTCCTCCAACTCTGCGCTTGAGAAGGGAGGGAAAGACAGGGTTGCAGCCTTAAAGGTTTGAACAAGATCCTAACATAATAAACAAAAACTTCATAGTGAGAAGCAACTCAGAGAACAGTTCTCCACTTCAGCCCCATGGTTTGTGGATAAGGAACTGGGCCCCAAGGAACTTACAAAGTGTATCACAGCTGGTAGGGGCAGACATTGGACCCAAAGCCAGGACATCCAGTGTATTTTCATAATTCTTCACAAAGTAACTCAAGCACATCACAATTTGAGGAGACATGGTTTGTGTACAATAAATACAACTAAAGCAAGTAACTCATGGCTGAATTTCCCAAGAGACTAGGACCAGAGTTCCAGGCACCGATCATAAACAGGCCAAAAGGCAGGATCACACTGCACAGCACCAGGCAGGTGTGTTCAGAAGCCAGCCACAGGCCTGTATGTCATGTTAGACACACTAGGCCTGGGCAGTAACCCATCACAGCAGCCGTGCTACAGAAACGGAGGGCAACATGCTGGAGGTGCTTCACATCACTTCAGATGCTCACTTGGGGGAAGTCATCCTCAAAGCTTATAGAGCTTTCTGGGTTTCAGAATTGAGCATTTGGGATTGTGGGCCTACAATTAAATCTTAAAAGAACTGGACTGGAGGACATGGGTGGTATGGAGGGATAAAGGTTGGTAAAAGTGGCAGGCCTGAGGCAGCAGATGGGTGCGTCACTTGTGCTGACCCACTGCTGACACCCAAGTGTAACTATACACAGAACAGGCCCCACAGGCCACCTCCCCACCATGGATGCGAGGCCCTGGACACCTCGGGCAACCAGCTTTACACCATTCTCTCCTCCCTCCCATGCCTCTCTGATATGAGTGCCCTGGGAAGGCCCTTCACTTAGTAAGTTAGGAATCCCTCCTTCTTGAGCTCATGTGTATTCTTTAGTTTCCTGTGCTCTCTGGGGAAGGGGTTTAGAGGGATAGGTCTGTACTGAAGGAAATGAGCTATGCTGTCAGTGGGACAAGGATGCATGGTGGGTGAGAACCTGCCATGTTCCAGTTACAACTGTTAAAAGCCAGCACATGGGCCACCATGGCTCCATGTGGCTGTGTACCACACCATGTGCCATCCTCAACATAGGCTGCCAGTTGGCAGAAATGCTGCCTTCTTTGTACTGTTTCCTTCATCTTAACACTTTTCATTTTTCTGTCAAACATCTCTATGAAACAAAAAATGAGATGGCAATCAAGTACTATGGCAATACAAAGTATAAATACTGGCTTGAAATTTTGTCACTTCATTCCAAAAGCCTGATGTCGAGGAGGCTGAAGGTCAGATCGCTATGAAGACATATACGGGGAGATGTCTTCAGCAGAGATGCCCCATCTCCCAGAGAAGGTAGGATGATAAGAGGCAGCCTGTCCCGCACAACAGGCCTGTGCTTTCCCAGGGTGGCCTGCCTTAGATGAGCCATTTTTGAGGAAAACATGGAAAAGCTCAAGAAAAATACCCCTTGTGCTATTCTTGCAGCAGTGCATCTCTGGAAAGAAAGCGCCAAGCATCCAGGTAACAAAGTGCTATGTATCCAGTTGAACTTGGTTTTCCTTGTGGCCAGCTCATCCCTGAGGACATGCAGCCAGAGAGGGGCAATGAAGCCCCCAGCATGGTCACTGCCATCCGGCACTCTCCCTAGGCCTCTGCCATTACTGGCTGGACTCCTGAGGGATCCGGGGAGCAATGCTGGAGTCCACAGTTCATTTTCTTTACCAGTCGCCGGAGTTTGCTAGGGAAGTTTCTGTTGATGTGGTGGTAGAGCAGTGGTGTCACAGAGCTACTGCAAAAGGCCAAGAACTTGGACAAATCCTTAGCAAAGTACAGGATCCCCAGGTAGTGCCCATCTACTGGCTTCCCCCGAGAGACGAGCACTGTGTGCCCCAGGAGGCTCAGGTAGTGAGGCGTCCAGAGCCCGAACTGTGTGCACACGGTGGCCACCAGTAGCCTGTGCACCCAGGGGTCTAGCCTCCCCATGTCCTGGTCCAAGGGCGTGTCCTCTTTTCGGATTCGAGAGATGAGTACCAGGGCATACAGCACAGCCAGGCCTGGCACCACATACCCAATGAGCACCAGGATGACATCGGCAGCCTCCGTGTTCTGCATCTTGGCACACTCGGCAACCCGAGAGGACACATGGCTGCAGATGTAGAAGAGCAAGGAGGAAAAGCTGGTGAGCAGTGCCCCACCCCAGACAAAGCCGCAAACATGTCGTGTGTTATACACACTGGCCATGTAGGTGCGTGGCAGGGCCCGCTCAATGTAGTAGTCAAGGCTGAGCAGGGCAGTGGAGTACATGGTCACCAAGGAGGCCACATTGAACAGGATCAGCAGTGTCACATGTGCCTCACTGCTGAGGCTCCACAGGGCCCACCTGGTGTGAGGTGGCCCCAGGAGGTGCACAGGAGCCAGGGCGCTGAGCACTAGGCCTGCTACGGCCATGTTCACAAAGTACACATCTGGCATGGTCATACTGCTCTTGCTGCTCAGGTTCACCAGCACCAGCAGTATGTTGTAGCCCAGGCCAACAGGGACGCCAGCCACCAGGTAGAGCAGAGAGAGGACCCACAGCCCTAGGCGCAGGTCCTGGCACAGCTGCTCCTCACCCTGCGTTGTGCCATTGAGCAGGCCACAGCTCCACATGGCGGCCTCACCCAGGCTCCACGGCTCTGTGGACAAAAGGGACAAAGTCATTCCCTGTCCCCTTACTGGGCACCACCAACCCCTGGGAAACTGTACAAGGTCCCAAGTAAGGCTGCTATGACACTTACAGCCATGGTCAGGCTCTGGGATCCCATTTCCTCTGGAAATGAAGTCCTGGACAATTCACTTCTGACATTGCCACAGAATCTGCTCAAGGAACATGCTATACCCTTCCCTGCATCCTGAATCTACCAGCAGAGAGCTGCTGCCACCTTTTGGCACTGGGGGGCTCTACAGGGACAGAACCCACCCAACTCCAGGCACCGGGCAGTGCTGTGGGGCCCCCACTGTCAGCTGGTGGGCTATTCCCACCGATACATACTGAGCACCTACTGTGAGCTGGGGGGAAGGGCACAACACAGAGTATTACCTGGTGGGATACAGATGTATGTACCTATCTGGACACTTGCTCAGTGGAAGCAAGAAAGAAGCACTTGACAGGTGGGTGCGTCACGTATGCATATACAGCACTAGCTCTAGCCTACAAGTGGACCTGGAAAAGCAGCTGGCACTGAGCTGGGGCCAAAGAAAACTGCTTCTGTGTGCTGGATCCTGAAAAGAAGCTGAATGCACCCTGTGGTCTTAGAGCTCCTATCATGCCTGCACAGGGCAGCCTATACAGCCTAATACCATGGTTCCTAAAGCCTGCTGGGTGACTGGTGCTCATGTTTGCCTGCTGGGAGAGGTTGGCAGCATGATGGTCAGCCCCAGGGCAACACTGAGCCTGGGTTGCCTGGGAATACCTCACATCTTGAAATAACCACATGTGAACCTGATAGGTGGAGCCCTAAGTTAAAGAATTCTTCCTCTACAAAGAACAGACATTTTTCAGGAAACTCTTACATTTAAAATGTACTTTGACCCAACTAGACCTCCTGCTCTCAGAATGGAAGGCAATGTCTGAGACAGACGCACAGAAAGGCAGCCGTCCTGTTTCCCAGAGCTCAGGGACAAAGCAAGGAAGCCAGGCTACTGGGATTGGCTCTGGTCCTGCCTGCTGAGGGCCTCACCAGAGGAGGCTATGCAGTCTCCACCTCCACAAAGGATCCCAGTAGTGAGGGATGGAGGCTCCTACCATCCCTCATCTGCCAGCAGCAGGGCTGAGGGTACAAAGAGGAAAGTTTATGTTGGAGAAAATAGTCTGCACTCTGGTGCCACCCCTCACTCCAGGTGCAGACAGCATTGTGAAGTCCCATAGCACTGAGGACACTGCCCCTAGGCCCATCTTCAGGGGCAGCTTTGGTCACCCTCACACCCCAGACTCAGGCATTCAGTGTTGGGCTGGACTCCATGCTGCAATTCTCAGGTGCATATGGGAGGGAGGGAGGGACATCAGGCCTGGAGCATAGTGCAGCGCCAATGTGTGGTCCCCACAGCTGAGACAGGATGTCAAACAGCAGTAAGGTGCCAAGAGCTAGCCCCACTGGGCACAGGGCAACCTTGTTCTCCCCATTTTCTTTGAGCATGTAAGTCCTGAACTACAGCAACTACACACCAACTAGAACCCTGCCTACCCTTCTACTCAACCACCCTGACCAGCCCCAGCCATGACCAGTGAGCCCCATGGGGTAGGGGCAGCAGGGGTGTCAAAGGTGTGGGTACCTCTGATCCATTCCCAAACCATCATCTCTTGAGGCATCATCTGTGGTCTCTGGACCAGCCCAGTGGCTGATCCTTTCTGTTTTTCCTGTTCTGAGTCTCCCCAAATCCTGGCTACAAAATGCCTGCAGCCAGCATCTGTGATTAAGTGCTGTCTTTCAGATGTGTTAGTCCCCAGGCTCCTGTTTCCCAAGCTGCATGGCTTTGGTGGTCACTGAGCTGAGCAGGAGTCTATGTTGTGGGGACCCAATCCTTCTACCATCCACTGGATCTCATGGGCCACAAGTCCCACAACACATTCTGTGGCTACTGTGAGTGGGTGTTAATAAGCCATGCTTGCATGCAAGAGTGTCCTGTTCTCAAAGGCCATCACTCCACAGCCAAAACCCTGCTGGCCCAACCTCTCCTGTGGCATCCAGGATTTTCTGGCCCAGCCTCCTGTGGCATCCATGGTCTACGCTGTTTGAGGTGTTCCCATTCATTCCCGTTTCAGATCTCTTTCTCTCTGCTGTGATAGCAGCTATGAGAGCCACACACAAAAGGGCCACACACTGTGATGGAGGCCAAGTCCTCCAGTGACCTTACAAGTGAGGCACATCCATCCAACAGACGTGGTCAAGGGCCTGGCTCACTTTCCCTCTTGTTCCATATCCCTCTCATCTGTCCTGAGAGGGCTCCTGTTGGTGGCAGGTCATCAGAGCTCCCTCCTGCCTACAAGGCTGCTCTCCTGGCCACCCCTGTCCCCAGCAGCGCCAGCCATTGGCTCTTATCTTTGCCTTACATCCCACATTGTGTGAGGCCGTGGATTTAAGATGCTGTCCATGGGCAGCACGGCAGAGCCAAGGCACCACTGTAGAGGGACTGTCCTGTGCCTTTGGAAGCCCTCCACCCCATCCACTGCAGCAAAAAAGCGCGGGCGCGGGTACGTGTGTGAGGCTGCTGCAGGTTCGTGCCAGGAGACGCCGCACTTGTTTTCCTCCAGCAAATTACTCACGTGGCTCCTGCCTCCCTTGGCAGCACAGCAGCCCCTCCCTACCACTGTTTACAGCCAGTTTCAAGAAATGAGAGGTCATGCTTGGATGGGCTGGTGCTCCCAGATCAAGCATGTTCACATCCTCTCACGCTTGGCTTGGTAAATGTCCAGGCTCCTAGGGGCTGGCTGGTTTACGTTGAGGCAGCGGTGGCATTTCCCCTCAGTCCCTCCTGTGTATATCCAGCTCACAGCATGTCCTGGAGGAAGTGGGGGCAGATCTGGCATTGACTGGGGGGCCTGCTACTCAGAATGGCTGAGGAGATCAGTTACAAGTTCTTGCTCCCCTGAGGAAACTAAGCTGTGGCTGCTGGGACTCAGTGAATCCAGTCAGAAGTAGACGAGAGAGGTCCTGGCCATCTTTATGTCAGACTCAGAGACAGCAGCCCTTCAAAGGCACCGCCATAGCACAGGCCAGACTTGGAATCAAAACCCAGAACAGGGGAGAGAGGTGTTCCTGCAGCCTCCACACGCACTGCCAGGCAGCCTCTGCCTGTGTGGTATGCACAGGGACTGGGAGCAGCCTCAGGAAAGTGGTATCAGCAAGGTCCATGCTGCAGCTGCACCCTGTGCACCAGAGTGGAAACTGCATCTGCCTTGCCTGCTGACTCCCACTGCCAGAAGTAGGGCAGAAAGAGCCTTCCTGGAAGTGTCACGTGGAGCAGCTCTGTTTAGATTCCTAGCTCTCACGTGCGAGGGTGGCCTCCCCCTGGGTCTGCAAGAGCATCACCGAAGGAAGTTCATGTGTTTACACCAGCCAGGGCACACAGCAGAGGGGGCTGTGGCTCTCGCTTTTATTTACTGGCAGCTATACATGGTGAAGGATTTGTAAACTTTATTTCATAAGCTGGACTTAGCTTCTATGTATGGTTTTCTCATACAACTTTTGTTTTATACAAAGATCACAAGCCAAATAGTACCCATTTTCATTCACTTTCAGTCTACCTGAAAGTGACATGCTTTGCTTTTCATTCTGGCATTACCTCCAGGGAGCTAATGCATAACCTGGAGATCTTGGGAGCCAAGTGGGCAAGTGGCCTTGAAGGCTGCTGCTGCCCACTACAAGGATGTCCACAAAGTTGAGGTGGGATGTGGAGGGCAGAGAAACAGCTCTGCAGTCATGGTGAGAAGCAGAGGGGAACCTGGGCATCCTGTGAGGGTTCATGGCATTCTCACCTGCAGGAGTGGCCCACAACCGGAGAATGGAGGAGCAGCAGGTACTGCCCTGACCCGCATGCCTGTGGGGGTGGGGAGCGATGGCTGCTGGAGCTCATTGAATCCAGTCAGGAAGTGTTGTTGCCTCACCTCCTCACAGGGCAGTGAGTGACCTGCTTCCTCCCATTATCCCTTTGTTCCTGGGAGCCCTGGCTGAGAGGAGTCCTGTCCTGCTCTGAGCCCATGCAACCAGTGGGATGTGATGGCCCAGGCCCTGCGCCCATCCTGGCTGCAGGGGCTCTGGGTGGGGGATGGGCCCTACACAGGCAGAGCTGCAGAACTTCCCTCTCCCTCCCCCCTTCGCGGTTCCTGTTCCCCTGTGGTCCTCCTCCTTCCTGTTCCCTTGGCTGTTTGAGGAAGAGGGACATCCTGTAGGTGGGGAACAATGGCTGTGTTTCCACCCTCCAGCTTCAGCCTCAGGACCTGGGCTGGGCAGTCTTTCCAGTCAGCCAGCCCTCCTGGAAACTTCCTTCGTGAACAATTAAGCACAGAACCAGATAGTGGGAGTTTGGGAGGCAGAGGAGAACCCCCACAACATATGCCTTTCGGGTCTAGTCTCTCTACATGATGGGTAAGTCTGACTTTAACAAGTTTATCAAAATGGAAGATTCCAGAAGATCCCTCACTATGCAGACACAAAGAGCACAGAGAAAGTGTCCTTCAACCACAATGGGGCCTTCGCTCTTGGCCTGGGCCAAGGCCCAGGGTGCCAAGCACTACTGGCACACGCTTATGTTCCATCCATTTTCATTTGGGAAGCTGCCGACCAGATGGCAAGATTAGTACCCAATTTCTGGGGCCCTTCCACCTGCTGCCCTCCTGCTAGAGGGGCCCAGGACAGCAGAACCCCTGGAAGCCTCTCGCTATTAGAGCAGGAGAAAACGTTCCTCATCCCTAGGACAACGCCCCCCATCACAAAGCACTGCCCACCTAGCCTCCTGCCAGCCCCTTTGCCCATCTGCATCCTCCTGGAGGAGCTGGTAAAAGCCCAGGTTTTCAGGAAGGCCCTCTCCCCCGCCCCCTCTCTCCACCCCCATCTGTCACCTCCCCTGGGCTCTCCTGCCAAGCATGTTCCTCCTCACACTGGCTGGTTTGGCCACCTTCCTTCGTTCTCATCACTGGCCTCTCCCACCCCGAAACTTCATTGCTACAACACCTGCCAGGCTCATTCTCACCCACAACCCTCAACATAAGGGTACTTCTCAGGCCAGGCCCTGACCCCCAGTGCCCCTTTCCCATGACCCCCACCCCTTGGCAGCAGAGGCTCCTGCTGACCACATTCAGCTCACCTTGGCAAAGCCCAGGGTTTCTCCTGACCTCCCCCGCTTGCCCTGCTTTGGGCCTGACCACCTCCCAGGCAGCTTTCCAGCCAGCTCCCAGCTCCACAGTGACTAGGAACATAGTCCATAGTTTTGCCCTGACCCCAGGTGCAATGTCCCCAGAAGGCGATTGCAGGGACACACGCAGCCCCAAACTCTCCAATCACTGGGGGAGACTGCCCACTAACCCTCGGGATCCTGGCCAAGGTGGCCTCAAGGTCACTTCTTTGCCCTGCATTGTGCCAGGAAGTGGCAGGTCACCCTGGTCCCCAGGTGTAGGTACACCTGGCAGGGCAGGTGGGCTTCCCAGGCTAAGGCTGCCTCACCAAGCCTGGCCAGGAATGGGTGACTTCGGGGTCACGTGAGGGCCTCTGGCTACTAAGATGGTCCTAATCACAGTCACTACAGTGTTTTCCCTTTAAAAGAATTCATTAATCATGTAATGTGACTTATATGCCCTTTTTCTCTGTCTTTTAATTACATCCATGAAGCCACGAAGTCATGGCTGGTTTGCATCTGCTCACTCCCTCCCGTGGCAGTTATGCACCCTATGTGAAGTGTCAAGGTTGTGGGCTCAGGACCAGCAGAGGACAGAGAGTAGGGGGTGCAAAGGCTGACCATGCTAAAGCAGAAAGGGGATACTGCCTATCCAAGCCAGCTGTGAACCCTGATCAGCAATGTGATTCCCACTCAGGCTGAGCCCTCAGCCCACTCTACTCCTGGCCTCTTTCTCTGTCTCAACATCTGCTTCCCCAGTGAGAGGGAGGAGCTTGACACAAATGCGTCACAGAGCTGGGGTTAGAAAGGCCAGGGGATCAAGACTGTGGTACCTGTGTGAGCCCACCCTCCCTCACCATGGTCAGGCCGCCTTCATGTGTGATGGGAGGGTGCTGGGGTATTGGCGGGAGTGCTGTGCAAATGAACTCTTTAAGAAATCACAGTGGGCACAGAGCCATCCCCTCTCCCAGTACAGGACAGCTTGGCTGTGGTACCAAGCTAGAATTTTATGGTCAGAAGAGCTGCCAGGGCAGAACAAACCCACTGTGGCTCTGTGCATTGTCTAGGCCTCTCTGCTGGCTTTGGGGCGACCTCAGGCCAGCCTGTTTCTTGCCCTTCTGGAGCCCAGTAGGAGTAGTAAGGCAGCTGTCTCTAATGGGGTGGGGCCTGATTATCACTTGTGGGACGATCAGCAGCCCGTGGGCGCACAGGTGGCTGTTTTCATTCTGATGTGCACTGGAAGGCCCCAGGGAGCAGTGTCCTTAAGGAGTCTGTATAACCCCAAATTCTGGATCTTCGGTGGGTGTCTGTTTCTCTGCTGGACAGCTGTTTGTGTCATATGTCCCCCCAGGTGAAGGCAAAACCACCTGCCCACACAACCCCAAAAGCTCCAGTTACCTCGCAGGAAGATGCACCTTCCCTGGCCCCAAGGGAATCTGCACTGGTGAACTTTGTCTCAGCTTCCTTTCCCTCTCCCCTCATCTATACCGCTTGGGAGCAAAGGAACCACCAGGAAAAGGTCCTCTGTGGGAGCAGAACCCTCCTGCTGACCTGAGCAGCCACTCTGCTTGCAGACTTAGAAAGAATGGAAGTGCTCACCCCAAGTCAGGTGGTTTCCTACTTGTTTATGGGCCCCGAGCACATACTGGGATCTCGGGCTTCTTGCTCATTTCTAGCCACAAGCCTCTGGAGCATCCCTCCCCAGAGGTCATCGCCCAACAGCCCTGAGGCACCTGGCCTGTGTACTCTATGCCACCAAGTCTGCCAGCTGAGGAGTCCCTCGTCAGAGCTAGGGTAGGCAAGCCTGGGGCAATCACAGCTTGTAGAATGAGACCCCACCCTCAGCGCCTCTGCTGACACAGTCCTCGCGCTGGCTAGTTTGCAGGATCTGGAGGTCCTGGGCAGCAGCACCAGCAGCATGATGCAGCTGTCCTTCACTGCTGGCAGGGCCAGGCTGATGAGATGGGAGGGCAGGTCCTGAGCACTGGTGTCCCTGAACAGGGCTCCACACCTTTCACACTCAGAAGCTGGGGCTTCTGAGCACGGTGCTTAAAACAAGACAATGCCAGTCCTAAACTAGCTTTCATGCTCTCAGACCCCAGCCCTACATCCCACGCTACAGGGAGCCTGAACATGGGGACTGGAATAAATGGTGCTGCTATATGAAAGCTGTGTCCTGTGGTCTGCAGAGGACTGAACTGGGCAGCAGAACTAGTATCCAGACCTTAGAGAAACTCCACTTCCCCAAACTTCTCCATGAAGGAAGTGCTTGGGAATTCAGGCTCAGGAGCCAGGCTGCAGTCTTTCTGTTTACCAGATGTGTATCTCTGGGTGGGCAGGTAGCTACTATCTGTGCTGAGTTTCCCCAAGTGTAGGAAAATCCTCACATGATTGTTAGGAGGATTAGATACATCAGTTTTTGTAAACCCAGAAGAGTGCCTGGCACTTGCTAAGCCAAGCCCATGCTGGACTTTGATGGTAGGATAACTGGGTCACAGATCTTCAGCATCACCCCCCACCCCAACTATCATTAGAGGCAGAAGAAGCTGGTCTGTTTCCTTTCACTGAGAATCTCAGCTGGGACATGTAGAGAGGAAACTGGAGGGGAGGGCAGAGATGACAGCACATGAGCCTAAGTGACAAGCCATGTGTTAAGTTCTGTTGGGGGAGGTGCAGTGCCAGGGCAAGCGTAAGAGGAAAGAACCTCCAGACTTTATTCTGGGGACCTAGCTCACACCAGCCAAGTACACTGTCAGAAGGCAGAGGCTCTGCAAACGTCACAACACATTGGCCTTCCTGGTGCTTCTCTAGCATTAAACCACAGTGTAAACATTTGCTTCTCTGGCTTGTATTCACTGCTTTCCAAGGAATGTGGAACTGGGAAGGAGAGCGTGCTTCACGGGTCTTAGCTCTTTCCTCTTGTAGCTTAAACATCTTGAGGCCTTGTGCCACAGAGTGGGTTGGCAGGTCTGTGTGGGCTGCTCTGCACAGCTGACACTGCCTGCTCCTTTGGGGCTCCGAGAATGCGCTGCAGTGGCCCCACTCTCCCTTCAGGGTTGATGATGACATGGGGCCACGTGCACATTAGTTGTTAGAGCATTTCAAAGTGAGGTACTGCATCATTACGCCTATATCTTATTTAAAAAGAGCCCAGATGGTATAAACTAGCCTGTTAATAGTGAGTGTCTATAAGCAACAGAATGGACAGGGCTGAATTAAGTAGTGGCTCGGGGAACGGCCCTGGAGAGGACTGCCAGGGTGACAGCGGTAGTGGGGACAAGTGCTGGAGCAAGCAGAGCTACCACAACCAGCGCAGCAGAGGGGCCTTCCCACTGCCAGGTCACTGAGCTAGAATCTCTCAGTGTTTCACTTTCTTGCCTCTGTTCACAGAAAATTCTGACCTCTTATTCAGGGCCCCACGTTCTTTCTCACTGTTTTCTGCACATGTGGGTCCCATCCAAGATGCCTGGCCTTGTTTCCCTGTTCCAAGACCCTATTCATCCCACCTGTGGTGTTTCGTTTGGGGCACTAGCAGCCCTGAGAGCCCCTCCCTGAACATTTTCCACATGCACCCAGGGGATCATGCTGGACTGAGACCACTTGCATCTGTCCCACCCACACAGAGCCTGGGAGCTGCCTGGACTGTGCCCCTGAGACCTGGCTAAGGATGTCGTTGTAGAGTGGGTAGGGTGGCAGATCAGGTGGGGATATCTGCTCTTGTTCTAGGACAGATGTCTCACCTTTAACCCCTGAGAAATAAGATTTCTGTGGAAAAAGATTAGAAGGCCCAGACCCTTGCATCCTGAGAGGGATGGTGGGGACAGTGGGGGCAGCAAGCTCAGCCTCCCTGCTGAGGGGCCTCCTTACTGAGGGGCCTGCGGGTTGCTTCTGTTGAAAGAAGACCTGCTCTCCACCATGAGATACTTGATTCCAGGTGAATGTTCTGTTCTGGAACAAAGTTCTTTGAAAATGACTCTGTTCAGGTTGTTTTTTTGTTTCCTTTTGTAGTAATGAGCAGAGGCCTTGGTGACAATTAACATCCAGCTCTTGGAGCCAGACGCTCAGAGAAGGCTGGTGTTGTCATAGGTTTTTAGTATGGAGAGCTTGGGCACACTGATTCCTATCACAAAGAGAGTGCCTCTCTAGGGTGTGATAAGAAAGCTTCATTATGTAGATGGCTGGCTTTGATTTTTGTAGCCTTTTGCTTTTTATAGTTCTAACTGCAGAGCAACCCGAGAGGGAGAGTGAACCAGGCAACCTGGCTGTGGTGCATAAACAAAGTGCATGCTCTCCTCCTTGGAAAAGCAGGAGCTGGTGGGGGGGTGGTGAATCCAAGTGACTGACTCCAACTCCTCCGCCAGGAGCAAACAGGGCACTGTGGGGGCCTGAGCTTTGTTTCCCCGGAGGAAGGTAGGACACATTCTTTTGTTCATGAAGTACTCATTACTGGGACTTTTGTGTTCTCTGACTAACTTGGTTTGAGGCTAATACCCTTTCTACATACAGCAGCCCAGGGAAAAACAGAAACAAAAAAGACTGCTCAGAAATTCAAGGCCCAGACCGATGGTCCAGATAAAGTCTCCCTTTCAGTTCTTGGGCAGGCGTGGCACCCCATCTTGGCTCCCCACCACCCCAGCTTTTAACTAGGCGTGGTCTTACCTGCAGGGAAGTGCTCAGAGCCACAGATCGTATCGCACCCTGGTGGTTATTTTTACTTGTCACGTTTGGTGAAATAGCAACAGTTGCTTGCTTGGTTTGCTCTGGTCCTAATTAAAATGGAGAAACTCCTGACCACGTTCCCCTTGGCATGTAAGGGAGGGCCCCAGGATGGACCACTGAGTTGAGCAGGACATCTGCCCCATCTCACTGTGTCCCTCTCTCTGCTTTGTTTGTGGAGGCTCCTGGACCCATTCACAAGGGATTGAATTCTGCTCCTTTCAACAGCATCTCACTTTAGCACCACAAGCTAAGAGAAAACTCACCCTTTCCGAACTGAGTCTCCCCTCAGCTCTTTGATTGCTGGATGGTATTTTAGGACTCTTGTCCTGTGAGGCCCCTTGGACAGCTACAGCCTAAAGCTATGCAGTCAGGAAAGTGGAAAAGTGGACAGTTAGCCTGCTTGAGCCTTAGGGGGAGTGAGGAGCCAGCAAAGAGGGGAAGTAACTGGGAAGCACCTTCTAAGGAAAGCAACATGCTCTGCTAGTCCTGTGTACTGGGGGGCAGGTGATCTCCCCCTACCCAAAGGCATAGCCCTGATGGGTATGATTGAATACGTATGGGTTATTAAAGGTCCAGTGACAGTTTCTATTTCAAGACTCTCAAGTGACAGTCTAGCGGCTGTGGTGGAGGCAGCCTCCTCCCAGGAAGCAGTGTGCCTTTCCCACCTGTGCATCACACAAGCATGTTTCCCCAGCCAAACTCTGAAAGGACATTACTTATCTATTGTTAGATACATGTAATGGGCACACGAAACCTAACATTCTGTATGTACTCACTGCAAATATAAGTGAATGTACCTTACTTTTCCCTCTTCATCAACCTGCTAGGGTCTCCTTAGTTATAGGAACACCAAGTCAACTCTGCTCTGAGTCTGTGTTCAGAGTCACATACGTATGTGCCCCCAGGCAAGGAGCTTACTCTCTATGAACTGGTGCTGTACGCATTTAGCATATACATACAAGCTTTTTCTAAAAGTTAATTATGTTTAGAGGACTTTTTCACTTAATAAGATACTAGAAGTTCTGGTTTGGAGAATGCATGTAACAGTAATTCTTGAAGGAGCTACACAAGAGGTCATAAGGCAATAATGTGACCCTACGCTCAGTATAATTATTCATAGTGCCCCTCTGCACTCATAGCAGTGTCCCAGTTAGGATGACAGAGCATCTGGTCGCTATCATGCCTGAGTAGCCTGGGAACGCGATCAGAACAGCTTTATTCATACAAATTTGCAGAAGCTTTTAACGTAAGCTTGTTGTCACTCTGTTACTGAATGCCTCTGCTAGATGTTCAAGATAAAGGGGGAAAAAGGAGCTGTCAGCTGATTATTTAAAGTGAAATGGAGATCTCAAATAAGTACCTCTCCACAGATAAGGAAATGAAAGGTGACAAATGCTGCACTGGACAGCAAATATAAAATTATTCTCAGGTTAGCATGCACAGCACAGATAAACCACCACGATTAGTTACATCAGGAATCTCCAAATGTCTAGTTTACAGAAGTGATTTACCTCCTTTACATTATTAACTTAATTCTAGGTATCTGTGTAGGGGGTGTTTTAGAGCTTCTCACTGAGGCACTGAAGGAACCTTTCTGCACCCTATCAACTGTCCAGGACAGCTCACACCGGACTGGCTATCTCCATGTAGACAGTTCCAACACCAAAAATCTTACAGGGACGAAAACGATAACCACAGTCCCCAGGAGAACTCGATAGGTTCCCGCCGGCCATGTGAGGGGCCGGGCCGAGCGCCTCCCTGGGCAGGAGAGCTGGCCGCGGGTTCGCGGGTCGGTGACCTCGCGCCCGTCCCCCAGCTGGAGCTCGGCTAGTCCGGCAGCCCTCCCCGCCAGTATGCGCTACGGGGGGCGGGCACCGGCCAGCTGAGCACAACTCTGCGCTCGCTCCTCGACCACCGAAACCAAAGTTTGCTCGACCGACCCACCCAGGCCCCAGACCCGGGCCCCACTCACCGGCTCGCTGGGCGGCGGCCACTGCGGGCAGCGCGGGGCTCCGAGGAGGCGGCGGGGCTCACGGCGCGCACGCCGCTCGGGCCCTGTGTACACACGTGATCGCGTCGGGCCCGCCCACGGCCCCGCTGAACGCAACTACCGCAGGTCCCGCCCACGGCCCCGCCTCCAGGTCGCCGAAAGTAGCTTCAGCGGCGGGAGCCGGGCCGGGAGCTCCCGCCCAGCGCTTATTGTCGAGCCTAGGAGGAGGGGGCTCCCCGCGTCGAGAAACCCGAGACCTTCCCCGTGGGAGGACACGAATCTGAGGCCCTCCTGCCGATCTTTCAAATGTCCCTCAGTGTCCGCTTCGGCTTCTCTGGGTCGCAACGCCGGCTGCAGAGTCACCCAGTCCTAATCTGCGGGGCGCACGCAGCCGCCCCAAGGAAGCCGGGCAGCGTTAGAGCTGAGAGCGGTAATCAGGCCATCCCAGCTGCACCTGCTGCGCTCCCTCCCTGTGCTCGCTCTTTCCACGCTCGCCCACTACTTTCTGGATTTGGGGCTTCCTTTGTAACCCGAGTGGGTTGCAGGAAAGCAACTTAAAGAGCCGGTGCCCTCTCCGACGCCTGATTGATCGCGTGGTTGCGGTCGGAAAGTTGCAAGAACGGCACCTCCGCAGCATCTTCTGGTTCAATATTCAAGACTGGTTGTTTTTGAAAATTGAAGCACGCGGATTGCAGAGTTTAGTATGGGCTTGCTGTGCGGCCAGGGGTTAAACAGCCAGACTGGCCCTTCGTGATGCCACAGGCCAGAAAGCAAGGCTGAGGTCTGCTAGAACCAGGCACACGCAGAGAGGCCTTCTCTGGCCAGGTCATCGGTGAGTCCTCGGGCTCCCCCGCAGTGCCTCTGCTTAGGGCCGCGCAGCACCCTACCAAGTCTTCATGGCTGAGTTCAGCAGAGGGCCACATTGCCTGAAGGTACCAGGTGTTAACATTTTTGCCAAAACTAGACACCATTAGCCATCACTGACTCCTGGGTAAGGCTTGTTTTGTGCCAAGTTCTGTTCTCCGCCCTTAGCATCCTTAAAACAGTCCAATGTAAGACACAGCCTTATTGTGTATTTGCATATATGCATTTTACAGTCATTTTGAGGAGTTGGTACACGTATTTAACAGCTTGTTTTTATAATCCCCTTCTTCCCTCTCTCATCCTTTAGCTCTCCTCTGCCCTTTTCTTGTTAATATTGTTGATCTTAGTTCTTGTTTATGGCATAGAACATCCACATTCATTGAGGTTACTAGGCCCTTGTACATTGGATATCTCCGCTTTTCCTATTTCCGCATCCCCTCCCCCTCACCTCTTGGCCTTTGGACCCCCTCCTATCTGAAAGAGATTCCATCTCCTTGTCTTGTTCTATCCTTCATTTTTCTCTTAATTTGTCCTTTGCCTTAATCAGATGAGAGATACCATATGGTATTTAAGTTTATGTTCTGAGCATCCTGATTTGAGAGATGTTAAAATGAGTGATAGTGTATCATAGCATCAATAAAGTAGCATATTTTATTGAAAACACTTGAGCAAATTGCCCTGGGTCATATCCCAGGTGAGTTAGCCAGGGTTGAACCTAGGTGGTCTTTGGCTTTGTGGATCTGGTTTGGCACTGTGAGTTCTAGCCATCTGCCTTGACAGGAAAGCCTTGCTGTCTTCATTGTATAAATGGCATAAAACCTCAAAGCTCCTGGTCAGTCTGGGTCATGCTGCCTGACCCCAGAGTACCAGACTTACAGGTTCTACTGCAGGGTGCCCTGTGGCTGGGTGGAACAGCTCTTTGTGGGTGAGAATGCTGCAGGTACCTCCACCATGCTCCCTGCTCTTAGTCACACAGGCAGGCAATCAGAAGGGCAGAAAGTCTGTGGTGTATTTGGGGGATCTTCAAAGTGAGCCATCTCAGCTGAGCCCACGAAACCATCTTTTCACTCCAGAGCCCCACAACCACCTGTGCTGTGGCCATGAGGCTGGTCCCTGATAATCATGGACTGTGCACTGCAGCCTAGTACCATGCTGAGGGCACACACCATAGAAACATAGGAATTGCCCTTCCCTTACCACATTCTTGAGACTTGGCAAGTCTTCCCAGTTGTTCTGGAGTAGCAGTCGATAAGATCAGCTGCATTCCACACCAAGGGCACTTGGGACTGCTGGTTGGGAGCCCAAAAGAGTGGTCAGCTGCCTGAACCTGTCAGCATTTAGTCCTTCTCTGATATGGGGAGGTGGGGAGGTTGGTACAGCCACCCTAGCTGAAGAGATGGCTGATTTGCCTCTTGAAGGTGGACTTCAGTAATTACAGGGTGATTACCCTGCATTCACCAGGTAAACTTGGCTCTACATAACATAGGTCAGAGTAGGCAGTATTTTTTAAAATAATTTGTCCTAAAACAGTGGTTTAAGGTTGGACATGGTGGGGCATGCCTATAATCCCAGCACTTGGGAGGCTGAGACAGGAAAATCACTATGAGTTCAATGCCAGCCTGGGCTACAAAGTGAGTTCAAGGACAGCCTGAACTGCACAATTAAACTCTGTCCCACAAAGACAAAAAATTTTAAAAATTTTTAAAAGAATAAAACAGTGGTTTATATTTTTCCAGGCCCACATGGCTGCATTAATATAACTTAATGCTACCCAGGGCCCAACAAAGTATAATATTTAATAAGAAAACAATAAGGTCTGATGAGAGACCAGGTCCTCCTGCCTCAGAGAAGCCAGTGAGGGACGACAAAGAGGCACACTGCTGTTAATTCTCAAGAGGCATGATTCCTGTGTGGTCATCATGGGTCCGCCCTCTGTCACTGCATGGACCTCAACCCCTTCCTTGGCACCTCGCCATTCCCCTTTTCCACATTCCACCCCACTGGCTGTGCACTAGGACATGTCTGCCCATGGTGGAAGTGGATCTTCACAGTGGTAATCCTCTTATGAAGTGCCAGGATGTGCTCCAACCTTGTGGTGAAGCCTCTGGACTAGGAAGGCTTTTGCCCCCTACTGTGGCTGTCCTTGGCATACAGGGCCTGGCAGTCACCACTTGGCCCCGCACAGTACCGTGCTGTGACAGTCCCTCCCCTGAGCCCTGCTCCAAGCTGCACCCTTCTGTTGAGTGTTACGTGGAACAGGAGGGACAAATGCTCATCATGAGCACCTTCCCTCCAGGAACCCCCACCCCAGGCCATGGGGAGGTACCAAGGACGGTAGGAGTCAGCGTAGGGCATGTGGTGGGAGCCATCCGGGCCATAGAGGCCAAACAGGACACACCAAGCCTGGAGTCAAGATTACAGTGGCCCTTGGAATGCTCCCCCAATGGCCACTCCCACTGCCTTTTCTAGCCTGAGGTGGCTGGAGCTCCACATCCTTTCTGATCCTGGGTGGCCCCTCCCAGAGAGCTGCCAGACCAAGTAGTAGCACTTGGAAAGGACAGGGACCTGGCTGTCCAGCAGGTGCTGAGCGGACTGTATCTGTCTTTATACCTACCTGTCCACAGCCTGGCCTCTCCTGCTCTTCCAGAGAAGACTATCATTCCAAAGCAGGCCAGGACCACCAGGGACTCTTGCTGATGACCAAGCTCGGAGGCAAAGGGGCGTGAAGCCGCTGCAGTGCAGACACTGTCTCTCCACCCAGGAAACTTTCTTGGCTGCTCCTCAGGCTGGAGCCCGGCTCTGACTCATATACCCAGGAGGGCTGCATTCATTTGCCCGGGGTTTGCCCCCATGGGTATATTACAGCCAGGGGACACACAGTTGAGCAGAAGCACAGCACTGACTGGATGGTGCACGTGCTAATGAGAAGCACTTGCAGTCTGTGGTTTGCATCTGGAGAAACCTGGGGCCTTGAGGACCAGAGTCCAAATCCAGCGCTCACTAAAACAGCTGCTTGGAAAACCCTATTCCTGCCCAGGGGTCAGCCAGGGTGATGATGTGGAGCGGCGCTTGTATCTCTCTTCTAAAAGTGCTAGGGAATTGTGCATGAACTGTACCCCAGCTTGATGCCTCGTTCACCAGGATTGTGTTCTCTGTGCGCCTGCTAGCTTTCAGCCTCTTGCCCTTAGCTTTCCTAGAACGTCATTTAATTGGAGCTGTATAGTAGTCATTTCAAAGTGACTTCTTTCACTTAGCAACAAGCATTTTAAGATCTTTCATAGCTTCCCATAGCTTAACAGCTCACTTCTCTCAGCACCGAATTAATGGTCCACTGGGTTGATGAAACAGAGTTTGGTCACCTACTGAAATGGTTCCTTCAGCGTTCAGGTAATTATGAGCAAAGCTACTGTACACATCCATGTGCAGCCTTTTTGTGTGGACATGTTTCCAACTCCTTTAAGTAAATACAATGAGCATAGAGGTTGGATTGAACAATAAAATGCTTAGTCCTAATGCTAAACTCTCTTCCAGGGAGCACAATTCTGCGTTCCCCCTGTAATGAACAAGAGCTCCTAATACTCCACATCCTGGCCAACATTTGGTGTTGTCAGTGTTAATATTTTAGTCATTCTCACAGATATGTATGTCAGGCATCTTTTCATGTGCCATCTGTCTATCCTCCTTGGTTCAAGATTTACTTTTTGCCCATAGATGCCCCATTGCTCCAGCACCATTTACTGCAAAGACTCCTTCTTCCATTGAATTACTTTCACAGCCTTTGTTCAAAGTCTAACTGCAGCTGGGCATTAAGCGACACACCTGTAATCCCAGCTGCTGACAAGGCTGAAGCAGAAGGATTGCAGATTCAAGTCCAGCCTAGCGTACTTACAAAGACTCTTCTCAAATCAAGTGTTAGAGAGAGCTCCCCATCCTATGTTCCATCCCCATATGGGCAAAAAGAAAAGAAAAAGTCAGCTTGGCATTGTGGGTTAATTTCTAGGTTCTTAATTTCTGTCCATTTGTGTCTCTGTCAGTCCTTCACTGTCTTGATCACCATGGCTACATAATAAGCTTTGCAATCAGTTACAGTGGTTCTTTATGCTTTGCTATTCTTCTTCAAAACTGTTTTAGGTACCCTAGTTCCTTTGTTATTTCATGTAAATTTTACTTTTTATTTATTTATTGCAGTACTGAGGATTGAGCCAAGGACTTTTGTACTGAGTTATATCCACAGCCATTTCCTACTTTTTTATTTTTTAAGTCAGGGTCTCACTAAGTTGCCTAGACTAGATTCAAACTTTGTGGTTCATCCTGCCTCAACTTCCCAGAGTCCTGGGATTACAGATGTGTCCACCACTACACCTGGCTCATTTTGATTTTTAAGTTGCCTTCATCAGTGTTTTGTAGTTTCCTGTATAGCAGTCCTGTCCGTGTCTGTTAGAGTCACAGTGAAGCCTTTCCTCCTAATGAACAGCAGCAAGTAGAGCTGTAGTCCAATTCCCATGACTACTGTGGAACACAGAGATGCTTGCTGCTCACATGCTGCAGCTTACCCGGCTCACATGCAGTCTTGGGGTTATGCTGGAGATTCCTCAGGCTCTTCCACATCAACCATCCTGTACAGCAGGTGGACACAGTCCTTGCTCTTCTCTTGACCTGTCCCTCTTCAGCCTCCTCCTCTTGCTATGTGCACTGGCTGAGACTCCCAGTGCTAAACTGAACAGTTATCCAGGATCCCAGGTCCCTTGCCTGTTTCTGATCTGGGAACCATCTTGCGGATGTTCTTTATCAAACCAAGGACATTCTCTTTTCCTAGTTTCTAAGAGTTTTATCATGAATGTGCCTTGATTTTTGTCAAATGCTTTTCCTGTGTAAATTGATATAACCATGTGGTGTTTCTTCTTGCCCTATAAATAGGGCACATTACATTGGTTGGTCTTAAATACTGAACTGGCCCATGTCTCTGAAATAAACCTTGTCGGTTGTGGTCAATGATCCTTTTTATACATCCTCAAACAGGATTTTTACATCTGTATTTATGAGATGTGTTCGTGTGTAGTTTTCTGTTTTTCCTTCTTCTTTTCCTTTGTTACTGTTTTTGTCTGTTTTGGGTATCAGGATACTACTAGATTCATAGACTAAATTGGAATGTATTTTCTCCTCTTCTGTTTCTGGAGGAGATTTATAGAATTGCCTGGTAACTCTTCTTTTAAGTATTTAACAGAGTTACTGAGACTCTCCTTGAACTGTAGTAGTGCAGTGGAGTCATGGGGCTACCAAGGTTTCTGGAAGAGGGGTGGCCTTAAGAGCATGCAGAATCCATCAGCAAACACCGTGAAGGGCCAAGCCATTTGGTGAAGAAGCACTACACACTTCAGTATCCTTACATTGTTTGGCTCATTATTCAATTTCCTTTAATTTTTTTATTTAATGGCACAAAGGTAAAACAAAATTTCTTAACAAGATAGGAGAATAACAACAGTTCATACTTTGCATATTATTATCTTTAAAGTAGTTACTCAGAGTACAAGATATGAGCATAAAAAATTCTCCAACTGATATATGCGCAGACCTTCCTCTTCTATGAAATGAGACACAATATAACTTTCATTTTTTTCTCTTTCCTTCCTTCCTGTTCTCTTTTCCCCATTCTAGTTCCCTTTTCCTGTTTAATAATTTTTTCCCACTTTACAATATCTGTTGTACATTTTCAGACCTTATTTACTCTTCCAGTTTCTCACACATGGGAAACAATACGATGTTTACACATGTGAGTCTGATTTATTTCACTAATAAGTATGGTCTGAAGTTGCATCTGTTTAACTATGAAAGTCTCAAATGTATTCTTTGTGGCTGAGTTGTACTCCATCATATAAAAATACCACATTTTTTTAGCCATTCCTCACTTGATGGGCATTTGTGTTGTTTCAAAGATTTAACTATTACAAATTGTGCTGCTCTAAACATGGGTGCACCTATATTACTGTGGTATGATGTTTTTAATTCTGGGAAGAGACCCAGAAGGGGAGTAGCTGGGTCAAATGGGACCTCTAACCCTAGATTTTTGAGGAATCTTTGTTCTGATTTCCACAGTGCTTGCACCAGTCTGCACTCCCACCAACACTGGAAAAGGATTCCTTTTTCACCACGGCCCCTACAGCATTTGTTAGTCATTGATTCCTTGTTGACACCCAGTGTTGCTTTAATTTGCATCTCTCGAATGGCCAGTGATGTTGAACATCTGTTCATATATTTATTTGCCATTTGTTTTTCTTTGTCTGAGAAGAGTGTATTCATCTCAGATGCCCATTTGAGGGTTGGGTCTTTGAGATGGGGGCGGTCTGATTTTTCTTTTTCAGTTCTTTATATGTTCTAGATACAAGTCTTTTTGTCTGAAGGACAATTAGCTAAAAGTTTTTCCCACTCTCTGGGTTGTCATTTCACTCTGTTGGCGATTTCTTTTGACATGCAAATGCTTCTCTTCTTTTGCTGCCAGGAATCAAACTCAGGACCTTGCACTTACAGGCAGATACTTGTGCCACTGAGACCCCCAGCCCTACAAAAGCTTTTTTAATAAGATGAGGTTCCAGTTGTTGAATCTGGAGTATTTCCCATGCAGTTTGAGTTTTGTTCATGAACTCCCTCTGCCTACACCTATGTCTTCAAGATTTCTGCCCACTTTTTCTTCAGGTAAATTAAGTGTTTCTGCTTTAATATTTAGATCTTTGATCCATTTTGACTTTAGCTTAGTGCATGGTGATAGACATGGGTCTAGTTTTAGCCTTTGACATATAGAGAGCCAGTTTTTCCACCTTTTATTTAAAAAGCTATATTTCTTCCAGTGAACATGTTTGGCCCCTTTGTTAAAGATAAGGTGGCAGCATGTGTTTGGAGTTGTATCTGTATCTTCTAATCTGTTCCACTGATACTCAGGTCTCTTTGTTTTGGAAAGGGGGAGTACCATGCTGATTTTATCACAATAGCTTTGTAGTATAATTTCCAGTCAGGGATTGTGATGCCTCCTGCCTTCCCTTTGTTGTGCAGAATTACTTTTGCTATTCTATGTCTTTTGTGGTTCCAAATGAATTTTAAGAATATTTTCTCTAGTTCTTTGAGATATATTAATGGTATTTTGATCAAGATTGCATTAAATCTGTTTAATGGTTTTGGGAGTATGGCAATTTTCTGTATGTTGGTTCTTCCTATCTATGAACAAGGGATATCTTTCCATTTTCTCATATCCTCTTCAGTCTCCTTTTTCTGAATACTATAATTTTCAATGTATAGATTTTTTACTTCATTTGTTAGATTGATTACTAAGTATTTCATTTTCTTGGATGCTATTATAAAGGATGTGGTTTCCCTAATTTCTCTGTGTGTTTATCATTTGTGTACAATAATGCTATTGATTTTTAAGTGTTGACTTTGTATCCAACTATACAACTGAATTTGGTTATTAAATGTGGGAGTCTTTTGGTGGAGTTTTTGGGGTCTTCTGTGTAGAATATCATGTCATCTGCAAATAATGTTAATTTAACTTCTTTCTTTCAAATCCTTATTCTTTTTATTTCTCTCTCTTGTCTAATTGCTCTGGCTAATGTTTCCAGAACTATATTGAATAGGAGTAGTGAATCTGTGCCTGATTTTAGAGAAAAGCTTTTAGTTTTTGTCCATTTAAAATGATGTTGGCTGTTGGTTTGTCATAGATAGCTTTTATCAGGTTGAGGTAAAGACCACCTATTCAGATTTTCTGTAGGGTTTTTTTTTTTTTTTTTTTTATCATGCGTGAGTGTTGGACTTTGTCAGAAGCTTTTTCTGTATCTGTTGAGATGATCATGTGATTTTTGTCTTTAGCTCTATTTATACGGTGTGTTACACTTATTGATTTGCATATGTTGAACCATTCCTGCATTCCTGGAATGAATCCCACTTGATCTTCATGTATTAACTTCCTGATGATTTGCTTCATTCTGTTTGTTAGTATCTGATTGAGGATTTTAGCATCTGTGTTCATTATGGAGATTGGCCTGTAGTTCTGTTTTTTGGTCGGGTCTCTCTCTGGTTTTGATATCAAAGTAATACTTGCCTCCAAGAATGAGTTAAGGAGTATTGCTTCCCTTTCAATTTTGTTAGCGTTTGAGGAGTATTGGCATTAAATCTTCTCTGAATTTCTTGTAGAATTCAGCAGTAAATCCGTCAGGACCTAGGCTTTTCTTTGTTGGTAAGTTTTTATATACTTTTTCAGTTTCATTAACTAATATTGGGTTATTCAGAATTTTTATATCTTCTTGATTGAGCTTTGGTAATTCATATGTATGTTGGAATCTCTCCATTTCTTCTATGTTTTCCACTCTATGAGTAAAGATTTTTGAAGCAGGTATTGCTGATCTTCTGAGTTTCTACAGGATCTGTAGGAATTTTACCCTTTTCATTCCTCAATATATGAATTTGAGTGTTTTCTTTCCTTTTTAAAAATAATATTGGCTAAGTGTTTATCAATTTGATTTATTCTTTCAAAACTGACTCTTCTACTCATTAATTCTCTTTATTTTCTTAGTCTCAATTGTGCTAATTTCTGCTCTGACCTTTATACTTTTCTCCCTTCTATGGGCTTTGGGCTTGACTTGCTCTTCTTTTTCTAGAAGCTGGAGGTACAACAATAGGCTGTTTATTTGTGCTCATTCTGTTTTCCTGATGTGAGAATTCACCACTAAAAGTTTCCCTCTTAGGACTACTTTCATTGCATCCCACAAGTTCTGATATGTTGTGTTTGCATTTTTTTCATTGTAGATATTGTTTAACCTCTTCTTTAATTTTATGTGTGACCCACTGGTTGTTCAGGAGGATGTTATTTAATTTCCATATGTTTATGGAGTTTTTGCAATTTCTTTTGCCATTAATGTCCAATATCACAGCACTATGGTCACATAATATGCATGGGATAATTTCAGTTCTTTTGCATTTACATAAGTATGTTCTGTGGGCTAGTGTATGGTCTATTTTAGAAAACATCCCATGTGCAGCTGAGAACAATGTACATTATGATGTTATTGAGTGGAACACTCTGTAAATAGGTACTAAATCCATTTGTTCACAGGTTTGGTTCAGTTCTGATATTTCTTTGATTATTTTGTCTAGTTGATCTATCTCTTTGTGAGAGTGGGGTATTAAGGTCCCGCATTACAACTGTGTTATTACTTATTTGATTTTTCATGTCTATCAATATTTATCTTACATAGTGGGGTACTCCCATATTTGGTGCATACATATTTCTGATGGTTATCTCTTCCTCTTTAAATTTTCCCCTAACAAGTATGTAGTGACCTTTTTTTGTTTTGATCATTCTTGGTTTGAAGTTCACATCATTTGCAAACAGAAGAAATAGCTACCCTTGCTTTTTTCTGCATTCCTATTGCATGGAAGATTGTGTTCCATCCTTTGATGTTTAGTCTGTGAATTTCTTTTTGAGTTAAATGTGTTTCTTGTATACAGCATATTGTTGGATCTTGTCTCTTCATCCATCCTGCCAGTCTGTTTCTTTTGATTGCTGAATTGAGACCATTTACATTAATGGTTATAACTGATATGTACTGGCTTATTTTTATCATGGTATTTTCCCGCTGTTGGTTCCTTACTTTTTCCCTCTGTTTAATTGCTTGCCCTGCCTGGCGGCTCCTTTCTGATGTTGTTCTTAGAATTATGGTCATTGTTATATCTGTCTATAATATCTTTCAGTACTCTTTGTAGGGTTAGTTTGGTGGTCATGAATTTCTTCAGTTGTTCTTTGTCAGAGAAGTATCTTATTTCTCCATTAATTTTTAGGGAATTTTTTTTTTTTGCTGTACTGGGGATCGAACTCAGGACCCTGTGCTTGCTAGGCAGGCACTTATTCCATTGAGCTATATCCCCAGCCCTTCTCCATTAATTTTTAAATATAGTTTTGCATAGTACATCAATCTGGGTTAGAGGTTGTTTTCTTTCAGGACTTGAAATACTTTACTCCAGACTCTTTGGTTCCTTCTTGAGTTGAAGGTTTGTGTTGAGAAGTCTGCTGTGATTCTGATGGGCTTTCCTTTATAGATGATCTGTTAGTTTTCTCTGACAGCTTCTAATAATCTGTTCTTATGCTGAATTTGTGAGATCTTGATTGTTATATGTCTGGCTATAGATTTATTGGGGCCATGGCTAATTGGAGTTCTGTATGCCTCACTTATTTGTATGTCAGATCCTGTTCTCATCTTTGGGAAATTTTCTTCTAATACTTCTGAAAATAGTCTTATTATGTCATTTGTGTTGACACCTATCAGTCTTGTGTTGTTTTTGTGTCATCTTGCAGCTGTTGAATTGTTATTTCTTGATCCCTTGTTATTTTTAAGAGATCTTTCTTTTTGCAATTGCTAGCTGTAATCCTGTCTTCAAGGTCTGACAGTCTATCTTCAGTTTTATTCAAGTGGTTTTACCACCTTTTGATGAAATTTCTAATTTCCTGGATATCTGTTTCAATCTATTTCATGCATTCTGTTTATTTCCTATATTGATCATTCACAGTTTCCACTCTTTTCCTATTATCATCTATTTTTATCTATCTCTGCATTTGCTGAGCAATTCCTTTATGAATGTTAACATTTCTTTTTATACCTGAGAGATTATTTCTGATCTGATTTCCTTTATAGCCTTATAGATTTGTTTCTTTGGACGCTATCATTTCAGAAATTTCAGGTGCATGTCTTGCATTTTTCTCTATCGTTTTGTGTCCTGGACTTGTTCTGGCTGGACTGGAGGTCTGAGATTGCATCTCACTTCTGCACCTTGTCATTTTCTATTTTGAGAAGTTTTATTTTGTTTTCTGTGGTGAGCCTCATAAGTTTTTTAGTAGGAAGTTTTATCACTATTATAAAGTCCTTTCTAGGAAAAGTCTGTATCTCTGGGATGTCTTCTGTGTGTAGGAGGTTCTTGGCTTGTATCTGTTCCAAGATCCTTCCTTCCTAGTTAATTAAGAATGAGATGTTGGTATCTGCCTGGCTCAGTCCCCAATTCTTTGGTGCTGGGCTGTGGTGAGGTTATTATCCCAGAGCTTCCTGGTATTGTTACAGAAAAGAGAAAAACTGATTACAACAGATATCGCATCCTAGCTAAAATAATATAATAACAACAGCATCAAGCACAATTTAGACTGACAAACCGGTAGCTATTAATTTTGTACCTTAAACCAAGGATATAGCTCAGTGGCCTAAGTGCCTGTCTGGCAAGTAAACCATAGGAGCAAAAGTCTACTATTATAGAACAGAACTACTATACATAAATTGGGAGCTAGTACTCAGTGTTTCTCCTTGGTAGAGTGGTTTTACCCTGTGGTGGGAAGATTTAAAAAGGGTAGTGGGAATATAGCTCAGCAGTACAGTATCTGCCTTTCAAGCACAAGTTTGTGAGTTCAATTCTGGGTACAAAAAAAAAAAAATGCTAGTGGATAAAACAAAGATAACTGAAAACAAAGTAGAAGCAAGGCTGGAGGGTAAAGGATGATCCTGCAAACTTTGGGAAACCAGAGAAAATAGCAGAAGAGAAACAATGGGGAGCGAACAAAGGATTAACTGAACTTGCTCTCTGGGTTTGTAGGGTGAGATAACCCCAGCCACTTAGAAAAGAGGGAAAATGTAAGAGAAAAGAAAAAAGAAGCAAGGGCAGTTCCACCCACCTGCTTCTGTTCCATGTGTCTTTGTCCCCGAGCACAATGCTGGTTCATCTAACTTACCATCTGTTGGCTCTTACTGTTATTGTTGCTTTGGACTTTTCACACCACTTGTCCTGTCTGTCCATCCCGTGTGCCCCCGTTGGGGCCCTACTTGTTGCTGGTGTTTTCCCTGGACCGTGGGCCTTCCCAAGCTGTTCACCTCAGTTGTGGCAATAGTGAGGGGAGGGGCCGTTCTCTGGGTCTTCCTGCATGGTTTGCCTGGGTCGAGGTGATGGCATTGGTAGGGGCTGCCTTCCACACTGTTCACCTCTTATTATTCAATTTCTTAAAAAATAGATTTTTATTCTCCCCCTTCTGAAGTGCTTTCTGCTACATACCAGTTGACTGATCCTCTCATTCACTTCCTCCAGTGAGGAGCCACTGCTGCTGGTGTCTGGCAGTACTGACATAAGCTCTAGGTCTTGAGATGCCAGGACTTCTACTGCCAGACCTGCCAGCTTTTGTGACACCAGTGCACAGGTAAGGTGCAGGTGTCAACAGACAGGAGCCTGAGGAAGTCAGTACTTTCCTCTGCTTCCTCCTGCTTGACTAGGCAAGCGCTTATTCCACTGAGCTATATCCCCAGCCCCTCTCCTGCTTGACTAATATCAGATGCCCCCCACATACACTGTCAGCCTCAGGTTCCATCCCAGAGGTCCCATTTCTGTGTAGGCCAAGTGGGAGGGAAGTAGTGCTGCCTGGTGAGTGTGAGGCTCTGGTCCAGGCAGAGCATGTTCCCAAACCTTGCATGCTTCCAAGATGTCACCTGCTTAGCCCCCTGAGAGGTGGCAGGCAGGAAACAGATGGAGCACTCCAACCAGCCCAGTAGTATGGTTAGTAAGATGAATATGTTGGACAGACACAGCTAGTCCTCCTGAAAGTCTGAGTGATTCCCATGTTCTTAGATGCTTGGCCCTTATTTTTAAGGCTGATTCTCACTGCTGGGGGAGGTTTGGTAGCCACATCCTACCCCAGTGGCTCTCTGCCCTCTGTGGGAACCCCATGCCTGCCATCTGCAGATGGCCACATGACTGTACCCTCTCCTATGA
Source organism: Dinomys branickii (assembly GCA_004027595.1). Lineage (NCBI taxonomy): Eukaryota > Metazoa > Chordata > Mammalia > Rodentia > Dinomyidae > Dinomys > Dinomys branickii. Next base: position 83,490 of record PVLD010000831.1, read on the forward strand.
TCTCAGCGTAAGGGTCACCTGCACTGCTGTTTCCAGATGTCCGTCCTCCCAACCATTGCAGACTGCAAAGAACAAGCCTATACTCCCTTTATTCTTTCCTCTCCTTATTCTTGACATTTCTGCCTCAGTTTTCTCTCAGGGGACAGGCATTTTCCTCTTTGTCCCCCACAACACACTCAACACTTAAGACAGTATCCGGTGTACGGGATGTGCTGTCCTATAGCATCTGATATACAGCACCTAGGATGGTGCCTGCATATAGAGCAGTCCTGGGGCATCCGGTGTACCTTGGATGGTGCACACTATATAGCAGTTGCTTCACAGATGTGTGAGAGGGTGCATGTGTCTCAGTTACTTTTCTCTCATTGCTGAGACAAAATACCTGATGCCCAAAATTAAGGAAGGAAAGGTTTATTTAGCTCACAGTTTGTGGAGGTTTCAGTCCATACTCGGCAGGCTTCAAGGCGGGGTAGCACATGGCAGAGGGCAATAGTTCATGACGGCAAAAAATAGCAAAAGCAACAAGTGCAAAAGGGAGGAGGGATGGCAAGCAGCCTCTTTCCCTCTCTTACATTGTATGCAAACTATCCACCCCAGGGTAGGTGTAGCACACATCCATAATTCCAACACTGGACTATGGATCAATCAAAAATCTAGAATAGAAGCCTGCCCCATGACCGCATGAGGATTTGGGGGTACATGCAGACACAAACCGTAACACATGTCTCTCAATTACCCCTCTTCCTGAGCAGCACCTGCTACCTGCCTAGAAAAGGGTTCTAGAGATCGAACCCAGGACCCTTACAATGAGCTACCTCCCAGTGAAGCCTTGTTTGTTTGTTTGTTGGTCACTAAGTTGCCCAGGCTGTATGGACCCACAGTCAGGTAGCAGGAGACCTCCCTCTTGGCCCCTCTTCATCACCCTTAGGGCTGTGCTAGGTACCACTTCTCCCAGGGACAAGCTGGAGGCACCTGACAGAAGGAGTACCTGCCCAATGCCTCCAGTTCTGTTTATGGCTTGGTAGGGGGACAGCACCATCTTGCACACTGGTCATGGGGCAAAGGGCTGTGAAAAGGATCACTGGCTGGTACCTGCCTCACCCTCCCCAAGCCTTGGTGTCATCTGTCAAGTGTGGACTGTAGCGTGCTTGAGGGCATGAGATGGGGGTTGGACGGAAACCCTCACAAATTGTACCTCCTTGTCAGCACCCTGCCCATCCCACCAGGCTGCACACCCTCCCACCAACCAACTCAACCCCACCTCTCCTTGTCAGGTTCCAGAGTTACCCACTGAGCAGGACTGAGACAGGAACATAAAGAGACCTGGTGCTGGCAGGTGGCCACCAGGTCAGAGGGTGCATGGGAGTTGGCATTAGCAGGTCAGCACTGGGTCCTTTAGGACTCAAGATCCAGAACTGAGTCCTACATTTAAACAGTCCTGAGCATTGGTCTTGTGTGTAAAAGAGAGTTACTGCTGTCCACCTGGAGGAGTTGACCAGGAAGCACTTTGGCCTCTGCCCATCAGTGTGAGGGGAACTCTGGCACCCACAAGTGTGCCCTGCACTGAACAAGCCTCTGTGCACAGGTAGTACTGAAGGGACAAAGGGGAAAAGCGCAAGAAACAGTTGCCCTAGCGGGTAGGAAGGAGATCCTCATGGACCTCGGGGCGGGACAGTCACACCCACTGCACTGTGGGGAAGGTGGGGACCTGGAAGAGGGAGGGCACTGGCACCGGCACCTGCGCCATCTAGTCTTTAAAAGTCCAGGTTAGGGGATCTGGAAGATAAAACTAAGCTGCAGTCCAGAGAGAGGTGGTTGTGCAATGAGAAAAGTGCTCTGCCGCTTTTGTGTGTCCAGTAAGCACTTACTGAGCGCGCGCTTTTTGCTGGCTCCACCTCAGCAGTATGAAAGCCCCTACAACTGCTGCTGTGCGGGGTAGGGTGCGGCCAGGGCACTCTGGGAAGCCCAGCCTCGCGCAGCCCCAAGGTGGGTGCAGATGTGGAGCTGCACACCTGCCACCCAAGAGATCCGTAAGAGCCAGGCCTCGAAAGCGGGTGATGTAAGGCAGGGTATGGCCACCAGCCTGCACCCGGGACAGCAGCTTTGGAAGCTGAATCTGAAAGCCACAGCAAGGCCCTGTGCTCCACCACTTCCCCACTCAATGCGCCCGGGGCCTCGCGCTCAGCACCGCAGAGAGCGCCATGTGCAGCGCTAGACTCCGCCAACGTGCAGCGCTAGACCCGGCTCACCGGCCCCACCCCGCCCATCTGAGGGCGAGGGTGTGGGCGCGCTTGCGTCACTGCCCAGCCGGCTGGATCTGGTTCCAGCCGAGCAGCCGGCCTGACCTGCGCAATGCTCGCGCGCTGCAGCGGGCTGTGAGCCGGGCGAAAGGGTGCCGGGTTAGTATGAGGGTCCCGGCTGCCCTTCCCGGACGACGCCCGCTAGCTGGGACGCGGAGGTCAGTGTACGGGCAAGAGGGAGAGCGGGAGGAGGCGGGGGCTTTACCCTTCCTATCCTGACCCGCCCAGCCGCGCTCCGGACAGGTAGCCCGGCGACCCCAGGCGGTGGCACAGGCGATGGCGCCCTGCAACCCCTGTTCCTCCGCCCTCCCACAGGTCCCTTGGGTCGCCAGGTCCTGTTCAGCGACGCCGTGTCCCCTGCACCCCTTACCCCGGCCTTTCTGCCTCTGGCAGGCACTCCTCAAAACTCCAGGGCATTAACCAGATTGCTTTTGAAATTATTTGGCCATGAGTAACTCGTAATTGGCAGTATGATTTTTCTCATTCACCACGTACACCCACAGTTCTTGCAGACAGAAAAACACTGACCCACGAATACCTTTTTAAGTGAAAAGTGCATTCTGCAGTGGAATTGACAGCAGTGAACGATATAGACATTTAAAGAACTTATTTTTGTTCTACTGTTGTCTTCGGCACCATGTTTTGTTTTCCCATAGCTCGAACTTTTTGCAGATCCTTGAAGAATTTGTACGGTACCTGGTACGGTGCCTGCAGGGCTCAAGGGCCAAGAGGACCCCTCTCCAGGTGCTCCCTGTAAAGTCTGAGGGTTAGGCAGAAAGAAAGGGAAGGGGCCCCAGAGAGGAGAAGTGGAGTTTAGGTATCTTTAGTGTGTACTCATAGCCAACCCCTTTTAACACTAGGGCACCAAGCTGGGTAGGAGCGGCAGAGCCAGAACCTCGAGGTTGAAGCAGGACAGTTCATTTGAAAGTCTTATCATGCAAAGTTGCTTTTATTCACTTCTCTCCTGGGGATACTGTAGAGACCTCGTGTTCTGTGCAAGCTGACCCTGGAGCTGATCCATGACTTGGGTGACTCTGCACTTTTGTAATAGGTTTTTCAAATGTTAAGAATCTGGTTTGCATTTAAATGGCAAGATCACCATGTACAAATTAGGAACAACTGTCAGCTAATTTTTTGCAAGTTGTTGAGAAATACGTTTTCAGTGGGGTAAATGTTATTTATAACCCATGTGCTGCCCTTACTGGCCATTAGGCTAAGATTGTGCTTGTACTTTAAAACCAAATACAGCCTTGGAGTCCTAGTTACTCATCTGCTTCCACAGATAAAGGCAGATTCAAATTTTAATAGCTGGGAAGGAAGTGGCCTTGGCCAGGGAGCTGCAAAGAGGCCTTCTATTAACACGCAGAAGCATATCTCTGTGTATGACCTTTGTCTTCCAACCCAATTATCTCTTGTGCCTAAAAGCCATGACCATGACATTCCACATAGACTGGCCATATAGAAGCCAGCTGGGCTCCTAGCCTGTGTCAGCCCCACAGTAACCAAAGGAATGGTGAGAGACTTGGGCACAATTAGACAGCATCCATATGCCTAAAATCAAATCAGCCTGTTGGATTGTCCAACACAAGTAAACAAAGCTGCTGTATCAGAGAGCCAAAGCCAAAGGATATGTCTATCTTCCAGAGGACTACACCAAAATTCTGGGAGGCTTTAGCTAGGGATCAGTGGGCCAACATAAGTAACAGGCAGAGCAGGAACGTATCTGTGGCCTAAGCAGATAAAGTTCAGGTTTGTGCTTCAGAGCCGTTTCCCTGGGAGGTGGCCCTGTGGCTTCTCTGCAGGAGTTTCAAGTGCTATAGAGAAGGGGCTGTTGGTTCACTTGACCAGAGCCGGGAAGGAACCCTCTGGCCGAGGCAGTGACCTGTGCCAGATACTGGCTAGTGGAGGCTGCAGGAGAGCCCTGTGCAGCTTTTGCAGGTTCCAGCCGAAGTCCAACAAACAACTGTAAGCCCTCAGCTCCACCCCAGGGAAATGGTCTCTGAAGGTAGAAGGGCTGCCAGAGACAGAGGTCCATGGACTTGTCACCAGTTTGCTTCTTCCTGGGCTGAAAAATGGGCCTGTTAAAACACATGGTGACAGGGTCAGGCCATACCTTCCTGGCCTCTTCTCTCTTCTGCATTGTGTTCTCTGGTCTCAGCATAGCAGAGAGCTTTAAGCCCAGGCCTCTCCCAGCAATAAGATACTAGAGTGTTATGAGTCAGGGCCAAAGAAGAGTCCTCCCTCCCACCTCCCCTGATGTGTCTCCTTCCCCAGGCCTATATCAACTCCCCACGCCCACCAGATCCTCCTACTGCCTCAGAAGTGGCAGCCCAGCCCTCCTAGTGCTTGTCCCAGGGAAACTGCAGCAGGGATTGTGATCTGAAGTACCACGCACAGGCTTTGCACCTGGTGCCTGCACCCAAGGGGCTGCCACAGAGTGCTGCTGGGCTTTTCCCAGCCAAGCCAGAGCTGAGCTGTAGCAAAGGAGTGCCTACTGGGGCTATAAGCCTCTGGTTCCTAAAGCAGTGGGCCACAGGCTGTGTATTTTGTCTCCTGTGATATGACCTCATGTTCTTGTCCCTCTCTACATACACACACACCAGGGTTTTGCCCCTTGTGTCTGTCTTCCTTCCCTGAGGCATGAGTTCCCAGGGATGGGGCCTGATGTGCAGTGATGTTGGAAAATTGAGTGGACAGCCTGTTGAGATGGTAAAGTATGAGCTCAAAGTTTGCAGAATCTCAGGACTTTGTTTCTAGAAACGCAATGTGGTCTTTGTAAAACATGCTCATCTCTTAGACCCCATGCAGGAACACATCTCATGGCTGGAGCCTCTGCTGCCTGATGCTGATGCCCCTTGCCCCTTAACCTGCCATTTAGCAAACTGCCTCACACCACAGATTTTCATTTTAATCTGTAGGTTAAAGAGCAAAAGTAAAAAGTTTTCTACTGTCCTGGCAGAATTTGGTACCAACTACCAGAGGTGCCTGTGACTGCCACATCTTGTACCCACAGTGGTTTGCTAGTGTTATGTACAGATGTGGGCTGCTGGCATGTGCAGCTGAACACAGACAGTATTCAGAAGCTGTGGGAGGCTCTGTGCTGTGTGGCCCTCTCACTCACGTGGAGCCTCTGTTCTTGGGGGTGGGGCTGTGCAGTCAGTTCTCAGTTCTGGCCTAGGAGGCAGGTACCACCAGCAGCTGAGGTAGTGGGCTTTTAAAAAAGAGTGCAAGAACCCTTTCCTGGCCTCATCCCCTTAAAATCTCCATTTTCTCTGTAGGACGAGGAACAGGGCTTTAGAGCCTGAATCTGAAACTGTTTCTGGGAAGATGGTTCTGCAGCTTTTAGCATGTCCTGCAAGGCCCAGGTGGGATGAGGCCAAATGAAGGCCACAGAATTGGGATGCATAGAAAGACTCCACCTAAAAGACCTTGGCTTCTCGAGGATGACCTAGTGTTGGGCTGGGACTGTGGACCTTCACCCTGGATCAGGAAATTTTCAGCTTGGATGAAGTAAGCACATCTGTTCTCACCACCTCCAAGGGATGTGTGGCATTTCTATCTGCTGTGACCACAATGGACAGCAGTGGCCTAGGCAGGACCTAGGCTGAGTGGTAGGAGCAGAGGCTCCCTGTCCACTGTAGCTGGGGACATCTTACTATGCTTAGTTCTATTTCCCAGGTATGGAGGCTTAGACCTGCTGCTTGGTTTTGTCATTTGATGTGCTGACAAGTACAGGTATCATTGGGACTCTGGTGTGTTTTTTTGTGGGCTTAAACTTAGTTCAGTTTGTACACAAGTGTTACCTGCATGGTCCACTTTATGTAGTTTGGTTTGTTTTGATTTTGGTTGTCTTGGCAGTACTGAGGATTGAACTGAGGGCCTCACGCATGCTGTGTGAGTGCTTTTCTATTAAGCTGCATCCCTGACCCTTGTTTCATGCATTTAGAAATGTCATTCCAAGAAGGGTTCCCGCCAGGTGTGGCACATGCCTGTAATCCCAGCGCTCAGGAGGAGGCTGAGGCAAGAGGATCCTTGCAAGTTCAAGACCAGCCTGGGCTACAAAAATGAGCTCAAGGCCAGCCTGAACTGCATAGCGAGACCCTAGCTCAAAAAAAAAAAAAAAAAAAGACAAAAAACCAAGAAAGTTTCCCTGGGCAGTATCACCCTATTGGTCACAACTGGTCTTTGGCAGGAGAGCCCACCCTGAGCCCCCATGCTGACCTGGATGGGTGGCCGCCCTCCCTGTCCTCCAGGAGCTCACGTATGCCTGTTTGTGAGCGCCTCGATGACAGAGCCGGCGTCCACCTCTGCATCTGCAGCCCCTGTGTCTGCAGCCTATCATGGCAGCATCCTTGAGTGGCCAAACTGGTGCTCGAAAGTCGCTCCGTTTGTGATCAGGAGATCTTAGAATGGGAGGGAAGGCAGTGGTGAGGAAGGAGCCAGAGAGCACTCACATCTCAGTCCGGTCAGATACTGTGTTGGAAGATTGGGAGAAGTAGGGTTCAAAGAATTTAGGGATGTGTATATTTAGTTATAATTCTGATCCAGACAGTGTATGTATTGTCATTAAAAAGACTGCATGACCCTCTCAGTCAGGGCCCTTGTCTCAGGCAGGATCCTTGGACAGGGTCTTGCTGCATGTCTTCAGATGTTACCGTGGGAAGAACCTGGCATAGGGTGTCCCTGGATTACCTTGCACACCCACCCGCGCTTCTATTATTGTCTCAATAAAGGGCTTAATTTTAAAAAGTCTCCTTTTTGTTCTCCACTTTTTTCAGGAAGAGAGAATATGTGAGTTAACCCTCTTAAAAGTCTGAATAATTGGGGTAATAAGACTGACTCAGTCAGGTCTAGAAGAGGTGATAAAAAAGATGGTGAATATTTTAAAACTATATTACAGTAAAAGATGCATTACCATTTATCCCCTCAAAATACTTCCCCTTGCTTCAAACACACTTAGCCGTACTTCCACTTTCCAAAGCAATTCTGGAAAGCTTGTCCATGAGTGCCTTTATGAGGTATGGCCAGAACTACAGTGAATGCTGCTGCCAGTACCATCCAATGAAAAGGCAGGCTCCTAAAAGCATGATGGCGTGACCTTCCCATTGTACTCACCAGATCTGCCGCCATGCAGCTTCTGTCTGTTCCTCAAAGTCAAAATGACCATAAAAGGTAAACATTCTTTTTTTTTTTATTTTTATCTTAAAGAAAATAGTACCAAAAAAAAGAACAACAGCAAAATACAAACAAAACAATGCAAGGACATTAAAAATGACATGGGGTTTCTAACCAAATGATAGGGATTAACAGTGGTTGTTGTATTACATCTTGTTATCTTCAGCAAAGTTGCTGAGATTACCAGATGTACGAATGAAAGATTGATCAAATCATTAAAGGGAATAAGAAAATAATTTAAAAGAACATTAGAGACAATACATAGGTGCACTAGACAGGATTGTAGGAATTCACCAATGGTTGTACTGCAAATTGTTGTTGTCACATAAATTGCTCAGCTTACCAGATCTAAGCATGCAAAATTGGTCAAAATATGAAAAAAAAACAAAAACTTTTAATCATTAACTGTTCGCCTCAACAAACCATCAGACACCAGCAGTACAGTTATGCTGCTGATATATATGTATAAAATGCCTTAGTACTTTCATTTGCTTCTTTCCCTCGTCCCAGTTGTTCCTTCCTTTGAGCAATTTCTTTCTCGTATTATCTATTGTACATTTTGGGTTTTGTTTACTCTTTCATATTGTTACACCAGGGAGATAGTGTGCTGTAGCAGTGCAACTAAAAGCACTCATGAAAGAAGATTTTCAGAACTGCTTCAAAAAGTGGCAGGAATGACAAGATGAATGTGTTCAAAGTGAGGAGGAGTATTTGGAGGGAGAATAATAGCAATATGTCTTTAATATGTTTTATTAAAACTTAAGAATTCACCAGATTTTTCAGTCACCCCAATCACTAGGACAGAATCTTACAGCCCATCATTTCCAACCTGTGCATGGACTGTGTGGGAGTTGGGAGGAAACAAGCTTCATAGTCTGGGGAGTAAGGTGAGTGGATGGGGACAAGCTCCTCTGTGGAGGACCAGCTGGGTGACTCTCCTTGAAGAAGGAGCTGTTGCCTCCATTTTGGCTGAACCTGACCCTATTTCCATGTATTGATGTGTACAGAGCTGGCTAGGGCTTTTCCTTATCCCTTCAATTGGCTTTAAGAATGCGTATCAGTTTACTGAGGTGCTGATGACAGTCTTTGAAGATGGCAGGCAGTGTTTCCCTGGACAGTGTGCCTCCTTGTTCCCTTGTGTGAGCCAGGATGAGGCGGGATAAAGACAGTGTCACTGGGATCAAGCTTTAAGATAGAGGCTATGACTACCTGGGACTTGAAAGATCACACATTAGAGCTGAAGCACCAACTCCAAAACATTAGATACTATCTTGATTGTGTTATGCATATTACTCTTTCTGCATATCATTCTGTCTGCTTGTTGTAGAAGTAATTTCAGGCCTCCTACCTAATGCAGCTCATGGCACTTACTCCTGCCACTCTCATGGTCACTCATCCTCAAGCCATTCCATTCTTCATGAATGAATAAAATCCAGGTTTAGGCCTGGATCAGGGCCTTTTGTTCCAGATAACCATCACTATGGCCAGACTCAAGACCCCTTTGATTCTCCACCATTATTGGTTATATTATTGTGTCTTTATTTATGCCATGGGTTGCCCTGGAAGTGGTAGATTAAAATTAACTCATTACAATTCCAGTAACTTCTCCATGGGATCACAAATATAATCTTCGTGGGCTCTCTATACTCCTCAGTACTGGAGTCGGCAGCACTGCTATAGTTGCCATTGTCTGATTACAGAGAAGACATCAGCTGCCTTTGTTCCAGGCAGGGCTCCTGTTCTCCCTGGGGTCCTGACTATACTCCAGGCCTTTTGTCAAAGCAGGACTCAAGTGGCTGCCACCAAGGGTTGGACTTCGTAGATGGAGGTGGGGCATGTCAGACTCTTAATTGAATTGTCTCTAAGCCTATTGCTGCTGAAGTTCAGTCCCCTCATCATGGTGAACAGGCCTCTGGTGAACACAAGAGGACAGGAAAGACACTGTCCCGAGTCCCATGGGGTGCGGCTGTGCCATCCCCTCACCTGCTGCCACCCTCCCCACCCCTCGAGTCAGAATCTGGAACATGGCTTTGCATGAAGGTTTCTGGAATTCCTACTCTTTCTCTTGTCCTCAGCAGCACACCCTAGGCCCTTTCATGCCGTGAGCTGGTGTGCATGCCTGCCTGCACACCATCCCACCCAGTGTTCCTGAGCTCAGGCATAGCCAGACGGAAGACAGAACCTCGGTTTCCTACACATCCCCCTGCCCAGGGCATGAGGCTTCACAGAAGAGCTCGCAGTGAAAGTTCTTGGTTAATTGTATTCTCCCTGTGCTGTTATCCCTGCCAACAAGTCCAGGGCAAGGAGGAGGCCTCCAGAAGGAAAGAGATGGTGTGGTCCTGCCCCATCGCAGCTTCTCTGGTTGGGGAATCCTAGGGTTCAGGTCAGGTCCTCCAGGGGAGGCAGGAGGGCCCCCCAGAAGTGCTGAGGGAGAAGGCCTTGTGATCACCAGGCAGGTTTGGTGCCTGCTGGACATGAGAAGAAGAAGCCCCTGCTACTTTGCCCAGCACTGCTGCTCCGCAACAGAGCCCACACATGTCTCACAGAGGAGGTCTCCCTGCTGTAGAGACACTAGAAACCTCAGGGCTCCTGTCTGAGCAGAAACTGCAGGGGACTAAGGAACTCATCCCAGGCCACTGCTGCAGCCCTGATCCCTGGCTGGGGCATCTTCCTCACACTCTGTAATTCCAAGGATGCTCCACCAAGGCAGCTGACGAGTGGGCACTCAAAACCCCACATGGACTGTGCTCTGGTTCAGGCCCTCTCTCTGTCTCCCCAACCCTATAGTCCTCACAGATCCACACATTTGGAGGCTGGGTCCAGTAGCTCCTTCACTTGGAGGGCCAGGACATCACAGCCTGGGCTTCGCAGCTTGCTTCCCTCTACTCTGCTCAGAAGAGGAGTCTGGGAAGTACAATGGGCCCTTTCTCTGCCTGCTCAGTAGCTCTGCCTCCACACACGGCTTCTCTTGACCCCCCTGGAACCTAATCTCTGGCAGGAGGCCATGGCATGCTGCCATGCCACAGCCTGGGTCCAGTGTACCCTAGCCCTGTGTGCCTCCCCACAGACCCAGAGGTTTCATAGCAGTCAGAAGGCTTCATCCAGGGCACCTGATACCCTCCACTACACATGCAAAGAAATGGCCAAGAGCCATGGGCCCACACCATGACCTGCATTCCCCTGCACACACCCATGCACCATGCCACAGCTTGAGAAGGCAAAAAGCCTAGATACCAGGATCCAGCTTGAACACAGACCCTCACAGAGATCATGTGGGAGTGCATTGGGCAGGATCTTGGTCTAGGGATTGTGGGGCTACCCAAGGCAGGCTTCCAGAGAAGGGAGCATGAGGCATGTCTTCTCTGCAGATGCCCTCAGCGTGGACTCTTGGGCATGGTGCGGGCATGGAGTACAGATTTTGCAGACCAGTGATAGGGCTCTGTGTAGACAATAAAGAGTTCATCCTCTGGCAGCGGGTGCAGAACTCAGGGTATCCAGCTGCATGTGGGCAGGCCAGGTCAGCCGGGGGCCCTAGCCATTCTGCTGGACTCCCTGTTGCGACAAAGGGTGTGGGTCTCCGGGTGGACATGGCAGGGGGCAGCGGGTTGGCCTCACCTCTGAGGTCGCATGTCACATGTGGGTCATGATACAACATCAGGGTGCTCAGAAGGCTAACATCTGTCTCCAGTATCTCCTCCCCCTGCCATGCCTGTCCCTTTTCTGGGGACACTAACTTCTGTGTGCCCATTTGTTAGTCTTACCCACTCTGGGGCATAACATACCTTCTAGAGCCAGGAAGGCAGAGCCTGAGTTGGTGTCCTTTGTATGGGGTGATATTGTCCCTTCCACTTATCCTTGGGTCAAGCTGCTGGGTGCTTAGCTCAGCAGCACGCTTGGCCGTGGCATTGTGGGCACTGAGACACCAACAGAGTAAGCTCGGACCTCCTGATAGGATGCATCCCCCTGCTCAGGCCCTTTCCTGAAAGAGCTTGGGAGGGGCTTGTCCGTGTAGCTCTGGCTTTGTTCTAGCCAGCCTGCATTCCTAGGTAAAATCTCTACTCCCTGCTGCTGCAGGGGAAGAGGGTAAACTGGGCTAGAAAGATGAATTGGCAGTGGGGATCTTAAAACAAGATCTAAGTAGTTTAGGCTGGCCTTGAACTGGCAGTGACTCTTCTGTCTCAGCGTCTCTAGTCCTGGGACTACAGGTGTGTGCCGCCAGATCTAGCGTGGAAAGATGACTTCTTTTGTACAAGCAAGATGGCACATGCATGTACTAGGATTGCAAGTTCAAGGCCAGCCTGGGCAATTTAGCAAGAGCCTGTCTCAAAATAAAAAGGGCTAAGAATGTTCCTCAGTGTGAGCACACCTCTGGGCTCAATCCTTAGTACTGAAAAAGAAAAAAAAAGCCACTTGCTCAAGGCCGGAGCATCCTTGACCTCAGCCTCAGCCATTGCTATTTCTAGGTTGGTGGAATGTGGGCAGGATCATGATCTCTCCAGGGCCTTTATCAGTCCCCCACAGGAACCTGGCTAGCCCTGCTCAGCAGCACACATGCCACACCAAATCTGCTTGGACCAGAGCCACTAGCTTCCCCAGCCTCAGGGATGTGAAGGTTCCTGCTGCACCTCCCAGCCCCTCGTGCAGGGCAGAGGTAGTGTGAACGGAGCTGTGATGGGGTCTACTGGATGACACCCAGCCCACCTGTCCTGGCCAGTGTCCTCCTGCCACCCCACTGTTCTGTACACACTTAGGTTCATAGTTGTCCCTCAAGGAAAAATTGCAAGATTGATGCTTGGCAGTCCAGCCACAGCCCAGCCCCCATGTTAATGCAAAGTTTGTCTATGGGATGGAGTGTTCACGAGAGGGAGGAAAGCCCCAGAGGAGCTGCCATAGTTCTTGTCATCTGCTGGGCTGGGTAGGTGTGACTGTATGTACCCCACCTGATGCCCACAGGAGCCCCCACACCAGGGTGCGGCCATTGCGTGTCCAAGTGTCCTTGTCACAGTGTGGAACAGACACAGATGCCACCTCCCATAGCCCACACTGGGAGACTGCTCTTATTCAGATCTGCTCCTTGGAGATTGTGCCCGAGGTTCTCTTTGAGTTGCTTGCACAGGAACCTTTTCAAGTGAAATTAGGGCAGTCTCTCTTGCCAGGAGCTCCAAGACTGAGGGAGAGAGATGGTTCACATGGTAGGCAAGCACATGCTGTATGCTGTTTTCTCAGCACAAACTTCTGGGAGACTGGTCACCATGTTCCTCTCTGGTTCAACAACTCTGCTCTTTCCAGTCTGAAGCTTTAGTGTCCTGATTCATTTTCAGTCCACTTACTGCTTCTAGCCAGTATTTTTGTGGCACTAACTGTTGATATAGGTTTTGTTTTGAGATGCATTTTAGTCACCTACATGCTATATCACCTCACACAGTACAGTATATGACAGCATTTGTGTTGTGAAGCATTCAGACACCCAGCATGGAGGCTGAGGTCCCAACCGCCATCCCAGGGCCCCTGAACTTTATCAGCTAAGGTGGGTATCGGGCCTGAGGTCCCTGGTGCATGGAAAATTGTTTTCTGCATTTGAAGTATAATCCCAAGAACATCTCTCTATGGGAGAGAAAATGCATTGCTGAAATTTTGGTTTTCATGTCACTTCTATTTTTCATCAAACCCAGAGCGCCAGAGACTAACAGCACTGAGAGGAGTGCTGACACGAGGTCATAGTCAGAGGCCCCTGCTGCACCTCATCTTGCTCACGTGGCTTCAGCCCAGAGCTGCTCACCCTGTGGAAGAGAGCCCTGGCCTGTGGGGTGGACACAGGATCTAGCAGGGCTCTTTGGGCAGCCTGGGCTCCACACCTGGGGCAAGCAGGAGGCCTGGCCACAGGACTGAGGTATAGCATTCTTAGGTCCTCCTTTCCCCAAGAGATCTCTACTGGAATAGGGCCCTCAAAGGCTTTAATGGGGGCTTGGATTCCTTTTACAGTTTTTTATGTTAATGCAGGCTCTTTGCAAACCCTGAGTGAGATCACATTGGCAGGTGTACTGGAAAGTGACGAATGCATCAACATTGTGTTTACTAAGTTGAGACCTCCTCCTGTATGCAGCCCGGAGGCTAGAGAAAGCTGGGTCTCTGGGGAGGTGTGGAAACGTCTGCCTCTGGGGGACAGCAGCCCCTGGTCTGTGGCTGTGTGTCCCTCAGCCTCTAGCTGCTGCCCACCACCCTCCTTATGCGTGTGGTCCACTGTCACTCACCTTTCACCTCTGAGTAGCTGAAGTCACGCACATCATGGCAGTAGCCATGAGGGTCACCTCCTCCAGGCTAGGAACATTGGGCTGCCCAGTGTACACAGCAGACCTAGGGGTCCACGGGCACATGGCATGCAGAACTGCTGCCTCCCCTGACCCCAGGCAAGGCCAAGATTAGGAAACACAAGTTTGGGCTCCTCCCACCAGGCCCCCAGCCCTGGGGAGTAAACCCAGGGCCTTTGTACTGAGCCACACCCCCAGCCCTTTTTAATATTTATTGATTGGTTGATTGATTGTACTGGGGATTAAACCCAGGGCCTTTGTACTGAGCTACATCCCAAGTCTGTTTTGTATTTTGAGATAGGATTTCTCTAACTCACTTAAATTGCTGGGCTTGAACTTAATTGATCCTCAAGCCTCTCCCTCCCAAGTAGCTGGGATTACAGGTGTACACCACCCCACCCAGCAGGATTTGGCTTTTTGATGAGTGACCACTGACTCAGGAAAAGTGAGGCCCTGCATCAAGTCCATCCCAGGACAGTTGGACATTTTTGCATGGAAGCAGCAGTGTGGCAACAATGTCTGTCCCGTTTGCCTTGCCAGCAGGAGCTCTTCATCTCAGCCTACAGCAGCTGGAAAGCTGGGGTCACTGTTCTGAAGCAACCTGGCTACCCAATGCCACCGTGTCCTAAGTAGTTTGTGCCTGGTGCCCAGGGTACTGTCCCTCTGTAATGTTGAACCCTGTGCATCTAGAGCCTGGGACACACTGGGCCGGTCAGTCCTGATGCCACAGTGGACCCTTTCCATGCCAGCACTTCCATAGAACCCCTCAGCCCTGAGAGAGCCTTTCTGTGGGCTCAGGCACAGCCCCATGGGGTAGAAGTATTTGCCTTTGCAGCCTGGTGAATGGCAGTCCCTCCCCATTTTAGGGACCTCACAGGACCCCAGCTGGCAGGAGCACTGTGGGGGGACCATGTTCCAACTGCTTCCCCCCACATCCCTTTCCTCTGAAGAGGACCAGAAAGAGGCAGTGCGCATGTGGTCAAGCAGCTGCAAAAGTAGGGTTCAGGGTCATCGTTAGTCCATAAGGTCCTCACATAGTTCACACACAAGACACACCCTGTTTAATTGGGAAAGGCAGGACTTATCATTCAGTGACCCCTCCCAAGTCTCACATCCGCTAGCTTTGCCCTTGGTGTGGCCCTCAGGCATGGCTCTTCTTGGGGTATACTTAGCTTCAGGCTTGAGCCTGGGCACTGACCACTGCCAGAAGTCCAGAGCATAGCTACTGCAACTTCCAGACTGTATACCTGATGCACAGTGTAGCCTTGCATACTGGGCTCTCCAGTATCCCTGAGAGGAACCTGAGTCCCCTTCCAGATCCCCTATGTGGGTGGCCTGGGCCCTCACCATTCAACCCAGTGCTGTGCCAGGCTCAGATGCCACTGCTTCTTCGCCTCAGTCTCCATCTTGCCTTCACCCTCTGGCACCTCTTCCTGTGGCTCCTCATGAGAACTACACCCACCTGCCTTTCTGGCTGTCCAGGTCCCTAGTAAATGTGGATGTCCTTCCCAGAGGCACCTGGGCCTGTAGTACCCAGAAGTCCTTGGGGAATGATCAAAGTACCCCTCCTGTGTGACCAGACCCCTCTGGCCCAGGCCCCTAGGGTCAGAGGCTGGAGCACTGGGCTCAGGGGTGCAGAAAAGTCTGTTCATGGGACTCCACACCCCTTCTCATCTCGCCAGACCCTCTTCCTGCCTGCTGGCCCCCCTCAAGGTATGGGAAAGAGCTGGGTGGAGGAGCCAGTTGGGTCCTAGCCTGAGAGCCAAACTCCCTGAGAGGCTCAGTCACCCCCTCTCATGTTCCTCCCCTTGTCCCTCGGCATTCAGAGGCCTTCTTGGGCACCCTGCTCCCTCCTCCCCTACAGTGCATTCAAGGGTCCTGCACGGATGCCAGGAGAGTCCTCTTTGAAGGGGAGGAGCTAGAGGGAGAGGTGTCCTGGGAGTGGACATTCTGAGGAAACCTGCCAGGAGGAGGGACCTCTTCTGCCTCTTAGCTTTTGTCCGGGGCCAGGGCTCTGAGAACCTGGCCGCATAGGGTGCTCACCCTTCCTGGAAGTGCTGGGGTGGAGCACACCAGACTCCTGGCCTAGGTCACAGTAAACACTGTGTTCTGGTTTTTCCAGGAAAGATGAAGTGGGTGGACAGCTGCTGAAATGGTCTCAGCCCCTCTCCCAACCAGAGCAGCCCGACACCCACTTGGCACTCTTGAATTCTGTGTCTCTTGTTTGCTCTTAGGGGAGCAGAGGAAGGGGGACCATGCTTCCTGGCACCATGGCTGGGAGACAGTGCTGCAGGAGACCAGAGGCTGTCCCAGCCACTTCCCTCCCTTTGAGGTTGCCACCATGGGGACCCTTTGGGGGTAAAGGCCATGCCAGCCACCAGTGTGTCCCACCCCACTGGCCAGAAAGGAGCAGGCCGCAGGCGCAGTCTTCAGGAATGCTGCCTTCTGCTGGCCATGTGCAGTGACAGTACCAGGTTCATTCAAGAAAGGGCTGGAAAGGCTAGATGACAACTATCCCTGACTCTGCAGCCAGGTTGGAGAGTGGGAATAGGGCTCCACAGGCCTGGAGGAGGATTCGCAGCAAGTGAACTCAGTGGGATGCAGTTAGCTCCAGCAAAGCCAAGGTCTCTCTTCCCCAAAGTACCTGTCCCTATCCTCACATGATAATCTTCAACACTGTGATCCCACAGCTGAGATGCTACCTGTGCAAGCCTGGCCAGTCCTCAGGGATGGGCTCTTGCCATGGGGGTAAAAGGCTGGGAATCCTGCAGCATGCCCTCCCTGAGTCTAGTCCCCCAGCCTGACAAGCGCTATCCTTGACTTCCAGGGGGTGGCAGCGAGCAGGGTGCAGGATACAGTCTCCCAGCTGTCCCCAGAGGAGAGGAGGGTCCTGGAGAGGAAATTGAAGAAGGAACGGAAGAAAGAGGAGAAGAAGCAGCTGCGAGAGGCAAGGGTTTCAACAGTGCAGACTCCACCAGCTAAACGCTCAGGTGCAGAACTAGCCCTGGACTACCTCAGTGGGTAAGAGCCATGCACATGCGTGCAAGAGGGCCTGGGGTTATGGAGTCCCTAAGTACCCTGTTCTTACATGGCACCCTCAACCACTGTTGACCCCAGAAAGCTCCATAAAAGGGAGGTGGTCTTAGGGCCTACAGTGGCCTCAGTAGAGCCCTTTCTCCAAAGGTTTGGCCTTGCTGGAGGTGGAAGAGGGGAACATAAAAGTGAGGGTGGGGTCTGGAGACCAATGCCAACCACCCGAGCAGGTAGGGTTTCAGATACCCCGAGCCCACCCAGCTGGACACATCTGGGCAACCCTGGCTGAGCCCTCATGGCTGCTCCCTGGATTTTCTGACCACACCCTGCAGCCGTGGTTCTGGTTCTGCCTGCATCAGAAGGGCTGTCCCACCACGGGGAAGTGCTTGCCCGTGCCTGGCCCCTTCTGCCCACCCTGTGCTGATCCGCTCTCCAATGGGAAAATGAGAGACGTGGTGCTGGAGGAGAGGTGGACACAGAGGTCATGTGCCTGCATGTCCTTCTGTGTGGAGCTACCAGGATATGGGCAGTGTGGTAGCGGGGGTGTGTACAGATCCCAGCTGGGAAGGTGACGGGTGAAGAGTAGACATCAGAGGTAGTCACACAAACGTAGATGTGCTTAGTACTGCCGAACTGCACTCTAGACTACAGTAAGATACACATTTTATGTCACACGTGCCTCCAGTTAAACCCATGGGCCTTGCTACTGGTTAAAAACATGGTAAGACAAGGTGACCAGGGTACCAGCCCAAGAGGGGTCAGAGGGGCAGTTGAGGGGCAGCTGGATGGTGCCTGGTCACAGATGCCTGTACTGCTGACTGCTGTGAGAGCACCCACCTCCTCACCCTCACCAATGTGGTGAGCCCCGGCACCCAGGGCCCAAATGAGGTCGGCCCTGGGATTGTTGCAAGGAAGCGTCAGTGATGTGGTGCTGAGGGGCACTGGGGGCCACTAGAGGCTGCTCAGAGGAAGGGGAAGAAGCCCTTTGGTGTGTGTCTCCATCGCCCTCTGCTTCCTACTGGTCGGGAGACATGGGAAGTATTTCTAAAAGCCTCCTTTTCCACAGGGCAGGTGATGTAAGGCTTTGGGGCCAGGAGGCAGCAGTAGATGCCTGGTGCCCTGGGCTAGGGTCCGAGGGTGGTACCGGCTTCCTAGAATCCCGAGAAGAACCCACACAGAC
This sequence comes from Dinomys branickii, assembly GCA_004027595.1. NCBI lineage: Eukaryota > Metazoa > Chordata > Mammalia > Rodentia > Dinomyidae > Dinomys > Dinomys branickii. The sequence goes on from PVLD010000831.1 coordinate 101,486, forward strand.
CCTGCCTGCACACCATCCGTGCACACCAGCACTGTGTCCTGGGACCAGCAGAGGCTCCTGAGGCTGCACCCTCCTTCCTCTCTTGCTCTCCTTTTGCTACCAGCCTGACCCTGTTCCCCTAGGCTGATCCAGCAGGCTCTGCCCTGGACTCCAGCCCTCACCCAAAGGCACTGTTCCTAAGAGCATAAGCCAAGGTAAGGCCTCGGTCTTGAGGGCAGATTGGTGGTCAGACCTCTCTGTGGATTCCATAATGTCCCCAGGGCTCAAGGCAGGTCAAAGTTGGCTTGACCGTTTGCTCTCATTGGATCTGTGTAGCCAGCAGGTGCAGAGGGGTGGCACATGCCTCCACCCTGAGCCCCCCAAGTGCAGCTGGTGTAGCCTGCTGGTCTCGGAGAGAATGGGTTAGGCGAGTCAGTAAGGACTGGCCCTCCCTACTCTGAGTCTGTTTTCTACAGCTAGAATTATGCTCTGGGCCCCTGGCCACTCATGTCCCCCAGTTCTGGGCCTCAGGCAAACTGCTGTCCACCTCCATGGCATTGCTGTGAGCATATACCAGGCTTACACAGCAATCTCTTTCCAGTGCACTGATCCCACTGCCAAGACCCTGACCCACATCCTGGCCTCATGTGTTCTTGCAGCAGTGATCCAAAGCTCCTTTCCCAACTGTGCTCACTGCCCCAATGCCTGCAGCATAAGCTTGGGGTGAGTGGATGCATCAGCCCTGGGGTGCTGACAGGAGCAGCCTTGTCAGCCTGCTGCTGTGAGAAACAGGAGTGCAAGGTGCACTCCACCCATGTCTGCCCCCTAACTCTGGAGCACCCCAGGCTACAGGCATTCTTCCTTCTCCCTTAGGGTAAGGCATGCCTCAAGGTCCAAAGCTGTCTCTGTCCCCTGTGGGCACAACAGCCCACACTGGCCACTGATGCCCACCTAAGCTCTCTGCCGGAAGAGGGCTGTTGGCGTTTGCTGCCTCATAGAGTAGGAACTTCTTCAAGAATGATTGAATAGTCTACGGCCATACCACCCTGAACGCGCCCGATCTCATCTGATCTCAGAAGCTAAGCAGGGTCGGGCCTGGTTAGTACTTGGATGGGGGAAGAATGATTGAATATAGGAGATAGAGAGTGTTCACTCTGTGGTTGTAAAGTCACAGGATTGTAGGGCTGGAAAGAAGCTGTGAACCACCCATTCTTCAGGTCCTGTTATAGACACAGCCACCCAGGTGGGCTGAGGGGACCCTCAGCAAGCAGCTGAAGTGGCAGGTGCTCCTCAGTGACAGTGCCTCATCTTGGCTGGGACAGTCCCATAAAGCCTCTAGGACTCCGCGGCTTCGGTGTTGAACACAGGCGAAGGGCCAGCTGCCCCAGAAGCCTCATTCCTCCTGCTGCCCCTGAGGTGTCTGTCTCGGTTTCCCCAGGTGGGCCCAGAAGCGCCAGAGCTGGAGGTTCCAGAAGGCAAGGCAGACGTGGCTCCTGCTAAACATGTATGACAGTGACAAGGTCTGTACACTGTGGGAACAGCCTGCAGGGCAGGGAACAGGGCTCCAGGGGGCTAAAGCCACAACTGGAAGCGCTATCCTCATGGTCCCATTTGGTGCCCACCTTACTTGTGCCTGTACTGGAAGAAATGGAGGAACCATCTACCTACCCAGGATGCTGGAAGGCCAGGCAAATAGACCAACCTGGAGGCCATCTCCCTGTGTCTGTGTGGGAGTGTGGAGGCCACCTGCTATGTGTGTGTGTATGTGTGTGTGTGTGTGTTTCCCCCATGGACTGCAGCTTTGTCAGAAGTCATCAGATAAAAGGTTTACTTCTGCACTCTGTCCTTATGCCAGGACCTTGCTGTCCTGGTTATTGTTGCTTACATAGGCTTGGAAATCAGATGTAGGGGTTGCCAACTACTTTTAACAGGACTCCTGGCCCCTTCTCTTCTCAGTCCCCTCCCCTGCTTCTAGAGGAAGGGCTCGGCGCCCCCTGCAGCTAGGCGGGGTTCTGAGCAACGGACTTGGTCCTCTTGGCTTCCCACATTGCTGGCTTGAGTGTCTTCCTCCGTAGGTCTGCTAAGCCCTCTCCAGGTCATCTGCTCTCCAGCCCCAAAGTGCTGCCATAGTGATTTCGTCACCCATTCTTTGTCCTAGTAGATGGCTTTCTTTAAAGCACAACTGTGAATTTGGTGACACTTCAGGGGAACGGCAGGGGGGGCCTTTTTAACCCACAAGAGCATCTAAGTGGCCTCGAGGTTGTTCCAGAGTCTCCTATGTACCTGTCTCTTGTCCCTTGCAGAGCAGGGAGCCCTTTGCATGGTACAAGGACACCATGGGCTGGTGGCCCCAGAGATTGTCTTAGTCACTTCCATCCTTGCTGACATCATACTTGACACGCAAAGGGCTGGGGATATAGCTCAGTGGAATAAGTGCTTGCCTGGCAAGCACAAGGTCCTGAGTTCAATCCCCAGTACCGCAAAAAAAAAAAATAAATAAATAAATAAATAAATAAATAAATAAATAAATAAAAAACATACTTGACACGCACAACTTAAAGGAGAGGTTTATTTTGGTTTTTTGTTTTTCTTTTTGTTCTCATTTGTTTGGGGGGTTTTGTTTTGGTTTGGGTCTTGGGGGTGGTTACCATGGTTCACAGTTTGTAGAAGTTTCAGCCCATACCTCCACAGCAGAGGGGCAAGGCAGGGGAGAAGCCACTCACGGCTTGGTGCGTGGAAGCGGGAAGATGAAAGGAGCTGGGGAGGGGGATGAACCCTTCAGGCCACACCTGCAGTGGCCCCTCCTTCCAGCCAGACCCCACCTCTTCAGAGCAAGTCCACTATAAACTCCTGTAATTGGATCACTTTTCAAAAGCCTCACCTCTGAGGCCGTGGATCTTTAGGAGGACATCCAGGCATAAATCATAAAAGCAAGTGAAGCCCAAGGTGCCACATGGGGCACCATGTCTCTCCACTGCTAGGGCCCCTATTGTCACAGCCATCCTTGCCTTGACACTCCCCTCCTTCTCCTCCTCCTGCCAGGTGCCAGAAGAGCATTTCCCCACCCTGCTGGCCTACCTGGAAGGGCTGCAGGGCAAGGCCCGTGAGCTGACCCTGAAGAAAGCAGAAGCCCTGATGCAGCAGCTGGACGTGGCAGGGTCAGATGCTGCCCTGCAGAAGCAGGGCCCACGCCTGCGCCAGGTGCTGCAGCTGCTGTCCTAGCAGGGAGCATGGGGGACACTGCCACCTGGCATTCTGGGCCCTCAGACGCACAGGGTTCAACAGGAACAGATTGGGCTATGTCCCTCCCCTTTGTAACTAGGGGTCTTTATGCCTTCAGAGGGATCACTAGACTCACGCTGCACCCGGAAAGTTGCTATCACACAGATGTCTATTTTTCTACCAGGAATGTTTTAGAAACTTGCCAGTGCTCGTCCTGCACCAGCTGCAGCTCCTCAGCGTTAGAGTAAGGTATGCCCCAGGTTGGGGACAGGTGCAGGGAAATCCCACAGGGGCTGCCGTCTTCCCATGCCTGTGTGGCCACATAATCAATAAAAACAAGCTGCTGGCTGTGTTCTTGTTTTGTGTGTGCACACTTATTGCCTGTGGATCTGACATCCTTCTCAGCATGAGCATGCCCAGGGCCCGTGCTGTTCTTTGCAGCAACCTCCCCAGGACAGCGTCCTGCTCTGGCATCTGAGCTCCATGTATCACACTCCCAGCGGTCAATGCCAACTGGCCACCTCTGTCAGCCTCTTCTCCAGTTATTTAGTGACCATCCCAGCTAGGACACACACTGCCCAAGACAAGGCATCTCCAAGTTCCCCACTTCCTGACCTCCAAGTGACAGATGCGCCAACCCAGCCCAGGTGGCTGTGAGGGAAGCTGCCAGTGATGGGAGTGTGCCAGCCTGAGCCAGGAGGGCTGGGGCTGAAGCCACAATGCCTTTAGGAGGCCTTATGCCCTGAGGGAAGCCAGCAGCTCTGGCCTGGGCCATCCAGGAGGGCAGCCTTCCCCTGCCCAGGTTAGAGTAAGACTGCAGTGGTGTTGCTGGTCACAACCTAGAGAGAAGACAGGCTTTGTCCCAGGCCAAGGGTCTTGATGTCCTGTGATCATTACCACCTTGGCCAGGCCTCATCTGTAGACCATGTTTGGCCTCATCTTAGCCAGGTAAATCAGCCTTGGCCATCACCCCAGGTGCTGCTGTGACTTCAGATTTAATCGCCTTAATCATCAAGCCAGGGGCCCTATGCATGTTCTACTCCTCTCAACACCTGCCCACTGTCTCAGACAGACCCTGGGTTCTGGGCTGAGAGAAACCTGAGGGTTATGCCACCTGGGCCTCTGACCCTGCCCTGCTGTGGCCAAGCCTCTGCTCCTTGCAGTATGCAGCCCTGCCCCCGCCCACAGCACAGCTGGGATTGTGGTGACACACAGGTGTAATGTGTGTATAATGGCCCTGGGGGACAGCAGGTGAGCCCAGCACCTTAGTGTGACCTCGCAGTGAGGTCACAGTGAGGAAAAGAGCCTCCCACACAGATCAGAGGGGCACCTGCACAGCTCTGTGGCAACATTGCCAAGGAAGGTGCTAGTTCAGTACAGTCAGATGCCAGTGGGTTGTGCCCAAACTAAGTGCCCTGAGACACAGGCAGATGGTGGTGAGGATCTCCCAAGCCATACAAGAGGGCAGGTAAGGAATCAGGGTTGATGGGTCTGAAACCATAGCTCTAGGTCCCCTTGCAGCCCAGTTATAGAGGGAAATGGGTTGGAAACCTCACTTTCAGGGGACACAGTGTTGGAGATCAGGGCCACTTTCCATCACAGATGGTCCCCTGATACCACTGGAGGAGCCTCTTTCCTTCCCAGGGCCCTGCCCCCACTGGGCATAGAGTACAGTCTGGCAGGAGGTGCAGGGAGAATGCAGAGATGTCAGTTGCAACCAAGCTCAGAAACCAAGCAGCTCCTCGAGGTCTCCTTGGTGCCAGATGAGGTGGCCCGGAGGACACCCCAGGGGGAGCCAGTGTGGAGCTGTCAGATCCCAGGATTGAGCTGTGACTGCTTGGCTTGCATGGGATGACCTGGGCCTGGACACCTCCTGAGGGTAGCCGTTCACCTTTCAGCCCCGATCATAAACCCAGCATCCATCAATAGGGAAGCAGACTGGAGTATGTGTGTTAGTTGGCTTTTCATCACTATGGCAGTACACTGCACCCAACCTAAAGGGATGTCTATTTTGGCTCACGGTTTCAGTCCATGGTCACTAGGCTCTGTTGCACCTGGATCAGTGGGGAAAAAGAACATCATGGTGGGAACGTGTGGAGAAGCAGGGCCATTTACCTCATGGCAGGCAGAAACTGAAAGCAGGGAGAACACCAGAGAGGGAGATGGAGGCCAGACAGAGCTCCCAGTGCTACACACCCACAACCCATTCCTGTGTCCTGCTCCTCCATTACTCTTGACCACATCACCACCTTATGACCATGATGAAGCCATGGCGTCATGGTGGAGTCAGAGCCCTCCAGAACCCATCACCTTTCCAAAACCAAGCCAGGCTGAGGGACAGAAGCCACACAGATACAGACAGGCTGTGTGACTCCATCTATGAGATTCTAGAAGCTGAAAGTTGACCAATAGTGACCGGGACACCTGGGCTGGTTGGAAGGGGCAGGCAGGGCTCAGGGTAGGACACCCAGCCCCAACTAGGTGGGACCTAAGTGTTTGCAGATTGCAGAACCCGCTGGACTACACACTTCATGTACACTATCAAGAATTCCTCAATAAAGTTGATTTTCAGAAGCTCCTGTTTCCCAGGGGACCTTCTAAGCAAGGACATTCCCACAGGACAGACCACATGCACCCCACCACCACAGTGCAAGGTCACAGGCACCCCCACAGGATGGAGGTCACCAGTACACCCTCAAGACAAGTCGCAGGGACAGCTGCAGGTCAGAGATCACAGACCCGGGTGAAGGACGAAGCCCACATCTGTAGTAAGTGCCAGAGAAGGCAGCAGTAGCACCATGTTTGTTTCTTCATGTGTGTCTTCATCAGGCTTGTGTACCCTTTGGACCCCTGGATAGCACTGCTCAGAAGCCAGGCACGTTTTCAGGGCACACAGTGGACAGGGTGGGAGCTTCTACGTGGGGCACTGCAGAACCCCACTGCCGCTGGGAGGATGCTGTCTGAGAGGCATGGTCCAGCTCCTACTCAGCACCCCCACAGACCTGGCCGTCCCAGAGGAATCGCTGTAGGCTCCCTCCTCACAGCAGGTGATGGTGGCTCGGAGCTTGTTCTGGGTCCACTGCCACACATTTCTGCTCCTGGAGTAACTGCCTGCCTCGCTGCTGTCAGCCAGACAACCAGGTGTTTTTGTTCTGTTGCTTGTATTTTAGAGTACTGGTGATTGAGCCCGGGGGCTTCATGCTGAGCTACACCCTCAGGTTTTTTTAATTTTTTATTTTGAGACAGAGTCTCACTGTTACCCAGGCTGGGCTTGATCCTCACAGAGTGCTAGGATCACAGGTGTGCGCCGCTAGACCCAGCTCCCTTTCCCTTTGTCACACCTGCCTAGGGTGCCCCCAACTCCAGCTCATCAAGCTCTCAAACAGGCTGCTGTGAACTGGTGCCAGGTGCCACATGCCACACTGAACCCCCACTAAAGTCTGATGCCCAGACAGATAACCCAGTGTGAGTGTGTCCTGCAGAGGCCCACACTGGAGGAGCCCACCCCAGAGCAGTCTCTGGCAGCTGTGGGGGCCAGGTAGGTGTCTGTGCCTCCACCACAGTGAGGACAGAGGTCAGCAAACAACCTCACAAGATGGGCTAGGAGCCAAGCACAGCTGCCACGGTGTCCAGCCCAGCCCACACAGCAGGCTGTGGAGCCCAGTGGGCAGTGGGGGGCAACCTGGGCCCAGGTCCTGCCCTCAAGGCTTCATGTGTCGTATCAGTGGGAGATTGGAACTTTTGCTGGGCTTTGTGCATTTTGGTGCCTCAGTTTCCCATCTGCGCCAGGCTCCACGAGCAGCCAGTGCTTCCAGTGGTGGCTGCCCTGACTAGTGGTCTTTGACTTCCCAGGGGCGTGAGTGTGCTGGGGCCTGAAGAACTTGCCAGCAGCCTCTCTGTCCCCTGATGTGTCCCCGAAGGCCCCAGGACCTCCCCTTCCTCAGCACCAGCACCATCACCCTTCCTGTGGGCACCCTTGCTTCCCTGCTGGCCCTGGGATTCTGCTCTTAGCCTGGGGTACCTTAACGCAGCACCTCCCAACAAAGTTTACTGGTCCTCCAGATGTTGTGGCCCATTTCACAGATGGGTAAACTGAGAACTAGGCTCCCAGTCCCCAGCACATTGGGGCAGATGAGGGCCCTCCAGCTGCACCTGGGGAGCATCTTGCATCTTGGGGAGCACACTAGTTGGAAGAACTGGATAGAGCACCATTTGGTAATACAGCAGAGGCCTGCATCCATGCCGCATAGGACCCCCCAGAACAGGGCATCTGCAGGAGAACCAGCCAGGTCTTGTTGGTGCAGGGTGAGATCTGGCAAGGCTGATTTGTGGTACCTAGTGCCCCTGGGCCCAGGCACCACCTACTGCAGGTATAAGGGGCACCTGGCAGACACTGCCCCTGGCTGGGGTGTGACATGGGGCCCTGGGAGATGTGGGGCAACATGAGGCCTCCTGGGGTTGAGGCTGGCCTTGGAGAGCACTGAAGGGACATGTCCAGTCTGTACTGGGGCCTGGCTAGCTAAGGGGCAAAAGTAGAGGAGAGTGTGGTATTGGGATGCAGGAGACTGGGCCCTTGGGAGAGAGAGATTGGGCCATAGAGGTCATGTCCTCCCTCTGTGGCACCCAGACAAGAGTCCTGTTTCCCACCCATGGTGGATGCAGTCTGCACACAGAAGCCAAATGCTGGATGCCTGGCCCTTTGTGACTGTGGGTGGTGTTAGTCCCCTGCTGTTCATCCTCAGAGACACTTCTGCTGCCCTGTAAACTACCAGGCACCCCGATGTGGTGGGGCAGGCAGGGAGTCACCTGGTGGAGCGCCCTAGTGCCGGGGAACCGCACACAGGGCCTGGGCCCGGGGCCTCATGGTGAAGGCCAGGGCAGGCGTGGTGTCCAGGGCAGCAGGGCTGATGCCAGGTGGGGGCTTCAAGTGGTAACGCTGGAGCAAGCCAGCCAGCAGCAGGAAAAGCTCGGTCCTTGCCAGGCTTTCTCCAACACAGACACGGCGGCCTGGGGGAAACCGAAGCAGCGTGTGGGGCGCTAGGCCTCTCCTGGAGCAGGAAAGGGATACCCTGAAGGTAGGAGTGACTGGGGTAACTGTGACTACTGACCACCCACCAGGGCCATGGTACCTGCAGAAAAAGGCAGGAAGGCTGGCTGCTTCAAAAAGTGCCTGTCTGAGTCCAGGAAGTGCTCTGGGTTGAACTGGCTGGGGGTTGCCCACTGGGTCTTGTCCAGCAGTACTGAAGTCAGCAAGGGGATCACAGGCGTGCCCTGTGTGCACAGAGGTATCACTCCTCAGGTGAGGCTCTGGGACCCAGGAGGGACCCCAGGACACATAGAGAAAGACCCTTGGGACATGCAGGGAAGGACCTCCAGGACAGAGCAAGATATTCTGATCTAGCTCTAACACCCCGTCAGGAAGACAGTTTAGTGACCAGTAACCCCTTTCCTGCCTCCTTGCAGGGAGCTTGTGACCCTCAGGTCTCTCTCCTAGTCTGGGTCCCACTAGTCCCTCATGAAAGGAGGGAGGCTTGTAGGCCCACCTTGGGGAGCAGGTAGCCACCCAGCTGGGTATCAGTGGCCGTGCAGCGGGGAACATGGGGCAGCAGCGTGATGTAGCGCTGGACCTCGTGCAGCACCGCGCTGGTGTAGGGCAGCTGCTGCTGGTCTTCAGGCTGCGGGAGCCTCCCAGCACCCAGCACGCGGTCTAGCTCCTCCTGCACACGACCTGTGCCAGAGGTGGGTGACATGTTAGTGGGAACCATCCCTTCACCCTGTGCTCCCGCCCAATCATGCTGGGCCTCACCTTGAATGTCTGGGTGCTTGGCCATTAGGAGGGCCGCCCACTGCAGCGTGGCTGAGGTAGTCTCAGTGCCAGCCATGAGCATGTCCAGCATGCAGGCCACAACATTGGCCTTGGTGAACAGGCCCAGGTGGTCATCCCTCTGTGAAGCAGGTGATTGGGCTCAGGAGGGAAATCTGGGGCCCTTTTTCCAACCCAAATATTCAGTCTGACCCTGGGCCCGGGACACAAGAAGACAGGCTAGGCAGGAACAGACAGACCCAGCATCTGGCCTCCCACTTCACAGACAAGAGACCAAGGCTCGGGGATGCCCCAGATGGCAATGTGGAGTCCCACGTAGGGCCTACAGGGACCCTCCCAGCCCCAGCTCTTGAGAAGGTGCCCCATCTCACCTGCACCTGACCCTGCTGGATCAGGGCATCCACATAGCTCTGTATGGGGCCACCCCTGGGTGTGGTACGCTGCCGCGCCTCCAAGATTATCTGCAGGATGGCTCGTACCTTTTCGATCTTGCGCAGGACAGGTCGGTGCAGACCAAGAAAGGTCCCCAGCCGTGGATAGATGTTAAACAGCTTGGGGCAGAGAACAGGTTGATGAAGGGATTGGTTGAAGCAATCTGCCTGGCTTCAGACAGCTGTGCCAGAGCATTGCTGCCCATGGCCACTAGAGGGCGCTCACTGCCCTTGTGGGGATTTAAGAAGCCCCATCACGTGCAGAAAAGAGCCATTGGATGGTAGCACAGAGGGATGGCTGTGTGCAGATCCTGACAGGCGGCCCATACTAAGCCCCCTCCCAGAGCAAGGAGAATGGCAGAGGAACAGGAGCCACATGGAAGTGACCCCATGGGCCTGAGTTGTAGAGAAGATCCACAGTCTCAGCCCAGCTGTCAGCCATGGGCTCACAGCAGATGGTCTCAGAGATGCAGGATGCTCGCCTCCCCAGGGCATCAAGAGCCACAGGTGGAAAATACCACATAGGCCCCAAGGTGTGGAGCTGACAGGGAAGACCAAGGACCACCTGCTGCCTGGGCTGCCTGGCAGGGCTACACTGAGCCGCACACACGGCTCTGGGGGCAGGTGGTCAGCTGTACACCCATGAGGAACAGGGCCCACTCTGAGGGCAGGGAACCCAAGGTAGGACGCCTGAAGCCTCCCCCGCACCGCTCCCCAAACCACTCCATGCCTGCCTTTCCACAGAGCTTTGTGCCAGGGACAGTGGTGACAAAGGATACCTGAACTGAGCCCAGCTGTCACTTCTGGGGACGGCACACTAGCATGCAGGGCTCAATAAAGGAAGTTAGAAATGGCAGTGACCGGAAGTACAAAGTCCTTAAACTTTGGCGAAGAGTGGAATGTTAACCCCAGAGCTCCTGGACATTGGAAGGGACGTGAGAGATTCCGTGGTGTGGTGACAGACTCATGACAGCCTGGCTGAGGGGCTGGAGGACCCAGGGCCACAGTCCTGGGCAGGAAAACCTGGCCCTCCCCCCATCTTTGAGCAGGTACATCTGTTGCTGGCAGGGGCCTAGGGGAAGACAGAGACCCTTGGCTTAGACCCCATTGCTCAGAGCACACACCAGCAGGAGCCACATGGGTGCTGTCTGATGCCAGGGACTGTGAGCCTCAGCTCCCAGCAGGGCAGCAACCTCTTACCTGCAGGCTGGGTGACCCTAATAGGACCATGACCTCATCAATCAGACCTAGCAGGGACTGGAACACAGGGTCCTGGTAGTCAAAACGCTGGCCAAAGAGGAGCGTGAACGTGATGTTAGAGGGAGCCCAGCCCAGCAGGGCCAGCGGGAAGGGCCTGCCTGTGGGGAGATAGGATTCAGGCAGGTGGGGCAGCTTTAGGGCCATCAGAAAGGACCAACTTTGAGGAAACAGCTCAAGGTGGAGGCCCCAGGCAGGGGTGTCCAGCCTCCACTTACCTCTGAAGCCATCCAGCTTCCCTGTAAGACTCGCCAGCTCCTGCAGCACTTTGCCAGCCACTGGGCCCTGCCCCACACCCAGGCTGTGCAGCACACGCACGGTGAACCTGCGGGCAGCCCGCCAACGTGCCCCGGAGGAGAAGAAGATGCCTACAGCAGAGGTTGCAGAGACTTGGATGAACCTGCCCCACCCCACAGATTCAGTAGGGAGCAGCCAGGCCCCCCGACACCCAGCACCCTCCTGTCCTGGGCTGGCCTTGGCCTGGGAAGGAAAGGCCCAGGTGGAGACACGCTGTCCCTCTGACCCTCCCAAGGGCTGCCCAGGAGTCCTCTACACCTACCACCGCCTTGCTGGATGAGCTGAAAGATGGGGATGGGGGGCCGGTCAGCCAGCTCCTGCCCGGTGCCCACCAGGGCCTCCCTCACAGCCTCATAGCCTGACAGCACTACAGTCTTCTGGCCTCCCAGGTGAACCGTAAACATTGGCCCATAGCGTTCTGAGAGCTGGCAGAACAGTGGGGTCAGGGTCAGGGGGGGACAGCATAGGGCGGGAACCACACTCCCAGTCTCCTCCCATCGGGGCCATCATAGGTTAGTCTCAGCAGTAATTCACAGGGATGCTTGGGCCCCCAGGACCAGACAGGAGGGGCAGACTCAGGCAGCCCAGGGTCCCCAGGACTCCAACCTTCCCTGGGCCTCAGCTTGGCCAGTGGCTCCCGCAACCCACAGCAAAGGACAGGTGGACAGAGGCAGTTCTGAGGGTCAGTCCTGCCTCACTGACCTCTGGCCCAGTGAGGACACAGAACAAGTGCAGGTCTGCATCTCCCTGCCCTGAGGGTGTCACCTCCCATCCTAAGGGTAGGAATTCAAATCCTTAGCAGGAAGTGAGTTACTGTCAGGCTACTGAGCCCCAGCTGGGTCAGCTCCTGCCCGAGACCTTCCTGGGCCCAGCACTGAGCCCGGAGCCCAGCCCTGGGGAGCCCAGTGCATCTCACCCTAGGAAGGGGCACCAGGCAGCCACACTGGTGGTGCTGAGAGGAGAAGCCCCTTGGGTGGGGGCATCTGAGGAACTCCATGGGGCGGGGATGGGAGTGAGGGTAGGCACCCCTGGCTGGTCGCTGGCCACAGTCCTGGGGCACGTGTGGAGAGACAGGTCTGGTCCGGCCTCACAGGGTCAGAGCTCCTCCCGGTGGGCTGAGGACTTTCTGTTTCCGGTGGCAGGAGTAACCAGCCCTGGGCATCCCACTTGCCTGAGGACACCTCTGACCCTGGGGGTTCTTTCCAATTGCAGATACTTCCAGGGGCACCTGCCTCCTCCCTATGCTACTCCCAAACCTGCCTTCTGCAGACCATCTTCAAATGCTGCCTCCTCCGGGAAGCCTTCCAGGGCCTCTGATCGACCCTGGGCACCATTTCCCAGGGCCTGCATCCCTGTTGGGTGGGTCTGTCTTCTCCCAAGGGCAGGGTAACACTCTGGCCTCTTGTGTCCCCAGGTGAGCCAGCACAAGCAGAGCTGGCTATAGAAATGGGACTTAGCTTCCCCAGACACAGGCTGGGACACAGCCATAGAGGATGTGAGGGCTACATGGAGGGGCTGCCCCTACCTCCAACAGCCACTGGTCCTGTTGTGAAGCTTGAAGCAAGGGCAGGTTCCCCAGGAGCGGCAGCGGACGAGGCCCAGGGGGCCATTGTGGGGCTGGAGAGGGGCCTGGGGCTGGGGTGCCCAGCAGCCCCCAGAGGCCCAAGAGCCCCAGCAGCCCCAGCAGTCCCAGGAACAAGAGCAGGGCCATACAGCAGCAGTGAGGCCCCAGCTCCCCATTCCTGAGCCTTATAGCCACCCTCCTGAGGGCGTGCCAGGACCCCACCCTCCCCACCACCCTGAGAATGTGGAACAAGCAGTTTGCAGGGACAGCCCCAGCAGGCAGCTTAAAGCTACAGGCTGCGTGGAATGTGGGGTCGATCCTGCACCTGGGCCTGGGCAGGTTAGAGGGCCCAGGAGCTGCAGGGTCAAGAGTCAATGGGTCATAAGGTTCTGTGGGGACAGGTATCCAGGACACCTCAATTTGCTCCAGGCCCCAGGATGAGGCTATTTTGTTCCCGACACTGTGGACCTTCCTATCCATCTTGGTCTCCCCCTCAGAACAGGTCATAGGGCCTGGCCCCAGCCCTGCCTTATCCAGCCCCAAGCCTCCCTCAGCAAGACTCTAGGGGGCCATCTGCATCTACCTGTGTCTATTGGACCTGAACTCAGGGCCTTCGGAGGTCGCCAGCTGCATCTCCGGCAGTGAGTCCACCCCAGCCTGTCCCTGCATGACTTCCACAGCTGAGGCCTGAAGCAGGGGTTGCCCCACTGTGGACAGGAAGGGACAGGGTGCAGGCTGCAGTGGAGGGCAGGTGGGTGATTACAGCCCTGTCTGCCTGCGCCCAGCCCTGGTGCCATGCTGTAGGGTTGGAGTGAGGCGCTCCTCTTATCTTTGGAGGTGCTGTCAGGGGCAGGTGACTGTTGGCACAAGAAACAGCCAGGCCTGTCCCAGCATGAGGCACCAAGAGCTTGTCGCCACTGGCAGGGCCTCTCACCTTGGGGCTGTCTTCTGGGGTGTCATTTACCCACCCTGGAACAGCAGAGGCGGCTATCACTCCTCCCAGAGCTTGCCACCCTTATTAATGGGCTGGGAGAGGAAAGGCCCAGCCTGGACTACACACCTCTTGCAGCAGGGTCCTCACCACCTGCACCCTGTCAAGCATGTGGGCTGCGCTGGGCAACTGCACTGGGGGGCACATCCCCCACACCCGCTGAGTCTGGGTCATTCTGCTAAGCAAGGCCACTCCTGAGTGTCCAGGCCGAGAGCACGCCCTGGTAGTCTACCTCAGGAAGCACTTATTCAGCACCTGTCACATACCAGCCTCTGCCAGGAGCCAGGGATACAGAAACTGGTGGTACAGTAACCTGAAAGGACCGTGTCCCCACAGCCCCCTGTGTGAGGTGGATATAACATGTGGCTTCTCACTATAAATGCCTCTGGGGTGCTGTGGGGACACCACAGAGATGAGAAGGCTGGGGCTGCTTCTCAAAGCGTGCAGATTCTGAGCTGCAGCAGATGAGCTGGGACCTGCCAAGCTCACAGGGCAACATGAGCCTGGACCACACTGTGGGGTGAGAATGAACAGAGCTGGACAGGACTACAGCCGGTGGGGAAGGAGTGTGGGGAGCTGGGGGCCCCGGGAAGGGCTTCCCTAGGAGCAGGATGAGCCCCCCCCAGCTCACAGCCCCAGCAAAAAGCCACAGTCATTTACCCCTGCACCCAGGAGGCCAAGAGCTCTTCCTGGGACTCTGAGGGTGACTGAACCATGTCCCTACTTTTGTGTGGTGTGGCTTGTATCCCTTGGCTTGTGGACACTTCACACACCTAACCCCTCTGCCTCTGTCTTTCACATGGCCTCTGCATCTTCTTTTCTTTCCAAGGTGACTTGTCACTGGATTTAGGGTCCCTAATTCCAAGATGATCTCATTTTGAGATCTTTACCTCAGTTACATCTATAGAGGGCCTATTTCTAAATAAGGTGAACACCAAAAGGAAAGTCTAAGCCATATGTGGTGCACCTGCCAATATGGCCAGCATTCTGGGAGGCTCAAAGGGCAGGAGTGTCGAAATTCAAGCCCATCATGGGCAATTAGTGAGACTCTATCTCAAAATAAAAAAGGGCTGGGGATATAACTCAATGTGAAGACCCTGGGTTCAGTCCTCAGTAGTGGGGTGGGGAGAAGGGCAGGGAAAGGGAAGGGCAGGGAAAGGAATGGAAGGGAAGGGAGGGGAGGAGAGGGGAGGGGAGGGGCAGCAAAAGAAGCAGAAAAAGAAGGAAGTTAGTTGTGATGGCTGAAGGGCCCCACAGAAGGAGCCCCCTCTCTACTGGGCCATCCACTCCTGGGTCCACTGGGGACACATTTGTACTCAGCAGTCTACGTGTTTGTTTTTACAGCATTACCAGTGCACCGTGGGCCACATGTTTAAAGCATACAATTTGATGGGTGTGGTGACACATAACTGTAATCCCAGCATTCTGGAAGGCTGACACAAGAGGATCACTAGCTTGAGTCCTACCTGGGCAATTTAGCAAGACCCTGTCTAAAAATTATAAATAAATAGAGCTGGGGTTGTAGCTCAGTGGTAGAGCACCCCTGGATTTGATACCCAGTATCGCAAATAAATAGCATGCAGTCCCAGTTTTGACACATATCCATCCCCATAAAGCCATTGCCACAATCAAGACAGTGAACACCCCATGGCCCCAAAGCTCCCTCAAGCACCTGTTTGCTGTTTGTGCTCCCCTTCCCTCTGAATACTGCTTGTTCTTTTTTTTCTTTTCAGTCCTGGGGATTGAACCCAGGGCCTTTGCACTGAGCTATATCCCCAGCCCTTTTAATTTTTTAATTAAAAGGGCCTCACTAAATCACTAAGTTGCTCAGGCTAGGGTTGAACTTGTAATCCTCCCCCAGCCGCCAAGAATGCTGGGATTCCAGTCCTCTTTCCAACCTGCCTTTTTTTTTTTTTTTCTCCAGCCATCAAATTTTATTGGGAAGCGGGGCAGGGCAGGGTCAAAGGCCCGTCCATCTGGGTGCCCAGGAACGACTTTCTGTAGGACAGGGGCCTGGTACCCAGCCCGCTCAGCCAGCTACTCAGAGGGCCTTGGGGCCAGGCAGGTTGTTGTAGTGGGCGTCCTGGCCCTCAAGCAGACTGCGGTAGGTGGCGATCTGCTCCAGCTGCGACTTGATGCCCATGAGCTGTTGGTACTCCAGGTTCTGGCGCTCGGTGTCTGCGCGCACATCGCTCAGCTGGGCCTCGATGCTGCTGATCAGCGCCTGGATCTGCGCCAGCTGGGCTCCAAATCGTGCCTCAGTCTCCGCCAGGGTGCCTTCCAGGGTGGCTTTCATGCTGAGCTGCAACTGCAGCTCTATCTCAAGACCCTGCAGTGTGCATCGCAGTTCTGTGACTTCAGTCCTGCTGACCTCAAGCTGCTCCGTGTGGCCAGCCACTTCCCGGGTCAGCTCCTCAGACCGGCTGGTGAACCAGGCCTCAGCATCCTTCCTGTTCTTCTTGGCCATGAGCTCATACTGGCTCCTCATGTTGCTCAGGATCTTAGCAAGGTCGGTGCCTGGAGGAGAATCCACCTCCACACCGACCTGGCCACTCACCTGGCTCCGCAGGGCATTGACTTCCTCCTCGTGGTTCTTGTTCAGGTAGGCCATCTCCTCCTTCAGGCCCTCGATGTGCATCTCCAGGTCGGTCCTGGCCAGGGTCAGCTCGTCCAGCACCTTGCGCAGCCCGTTGATGTCAGCCTCCACGCTCATGTGCAGGGCCTGCTCCGTCTCAAACTTGGTCCTGAAGTCATCCGCAGCCAGGCGGGCATTGTCAATCTGCAGGACGATCTTGGAGTTCTCAATGGTGGCTCCAAGAATCTTGTTGCACAGATCCTGGATGGTCTTGTAGTGGCTGTGGTCGCGGGCAGGGCCCGGTCCTTGCTTCTGGTACCAGTCTTGGATCTTGAGCTCCAGGTCGTCGTTGGCCACCTCCAGCGTGCACACCTTGTCCAGGTAGGAGGCCAGGCAGTCGTTGAGGTTCTGCATGGTCACCTTTTCATCACCGCCCAGCAGCGCGTCCTGGCTGCCCATCCCGCCCGCGAAGCCACCCCCGAAGCCCCCCGCGCCCGAGGACACAAAGCGCGCGGAGGACACGGACATGCCGCGGCCCCTGGAGCTGCCGTGGATGCTGGGCGCGCGCAAGGCGCCCCCTCCCCCGCCCCGAAGCGCACGAAGCCGCCGCCCAGGCCCCCGAGGGCCGAGGAGATGGAGGACTGGCGGGAGGCCTGGCGGTAGCTGTAGGAGGTCATGGCGAGTGGAGGACAGGAGCAACCGAGCAGCGGCGACCAGAGCTGCACGGCAGGAGAAACTGCCTTTCATTTTTAACAGTGCTTTATGCCCAGAATTAGACAGGAGCCCCCACTGACTGCTGCCTGATGCAAACATGGCTGGGACTGAGCAATTCCCGGCTCCAGTCCTGGCCTTGTGCCCAACGCCCTGCTAGAAGTGTCTCAGCTTCTCTGGGTGTGGCCGCGAGGACTCGGCAGAGCAGATTCCTGGTGAGGACACTGTGGAGCCAAGGTCTATTCCCTCTGAATTCCAAAGACATTCTCTGTGCCCTGCAAAGATGTGATGTGGACACTCTCCATCCTGGCTGCTCAAGCACCTGGGCACTGTTCTAACCAGGCCTGGTTGATCAGGAGCGGTCAGGTGCCCTGAGCAACCCCTGGCTGGGCCCAACACAGTGTCATGACTAACACAGACAGGGGGTCAGTCCCCCACAGGAGTGTGGAGTCAGATGGCTGTGGCAAATGTCAGCGCCCAAAAATGGCCACATAGGTGCTCCCAACTGCACGTCCCTCATGATGTGGCTTTGCCCCTCCCATGAGAGAAGGGGACCTGTGTCCCCTGCTCCTGAACTTGGGGGGCATTCTGAGCATGGTAGAGGCTACACTGTGGAATTCACAAGGCCAGCATAAAAAAGACACAGCCTACTTGTTTTCTGTCTGCCCCACTGTGAAGAAGACCACATGTAGAAGCCAAGGCCTGAAGAAGCATGGCATTCTCACCGGCCAACTGGTGCCAGCTGCCTGCCATGGCAGGTGGAGACCCCAGCTGATGCCATGTGGAGCTGCCCCACTCAGATCTGCCTGGACTACAGGTTCCTGAGCAAGGTAAGAAATTTCACTTCTGCACAGCACTAGGTTGGAGTGGTTTGTTACATAGCCACAGACAAGTCATGCACTGGCTCTGTAGGCTTCAGCTGGGACTTGATCCCTTTGAGTTTAGCCTCCGTGTGCGATGATACTAAAAATACCTAACTACATTCACTCACTTCACAACTTTCTTCTGAGCACCTACTGAGTGCCAGGCACCATTCCAAGTGCTGAGGATCCTCTATGGAAAGAGCGTCCTACACAAGAGGGCTTCAGAAAGGTCAGCTCCTTCCCCACTCTCTGTATCTGTGAACTGCAAATAAAAATCTCTCCCAGCCCAAGATCTCATATAAAGTAATAATCATTTGCCAGGTGACAGTCAATTAAAAATCCACTGTCACCTCCCGTGATTAGCCTCTGCTTTTTCCCTGATCTATCAGGGCTGCCAGACAGTCTGGGCAACCTCAGGTTAAGGGGGTGTCCTTTCCCTGCTAAGGACAATCTGCTGAATAATAAAAGCTTCTATTGTTCACATCCCTGGAAACATTAATAGATAACCCAATGTTTGGCCTGGTTCCAGCTGTGTAAAATGGTTGCTTCTAGGACAAAAACAAGGTTCAGGTGCCAGGGATATAGCTCAGCAGCACAAGTGCCTGCCTGGAAAGTGCAAGGTCTTGAGTTCAATTCCCAATACAAAAAAAAAAAAAAAAAGTGGGCCCAGAGCCCCAGACTGATCAAGACCCCTGCTGCTCAGGCCTTCCCTGGGGTCTCGGTGAAATCCCCTCTGCTAGGCCATCCACAAGCACTTGCCACTGGTTCTGCACTGCCTCTGAACACACAGAGCTTGTCGAACCTCAGCAGAAAAATCCAGTTGTGTGTGCTGCAGGGTGCAAGTGTGCCAGAGAACCAGCAAGGGAGACAGTGGCAGCCTTCTGAGGAGGGGGCCCCAAGCCAGGCTGGCAGAGCAGTGGCCCCTGGAGTGCGGCTGAGGATTCCCTGGCCAGGCTTCTCTGTGGAGTCAAAGGAGTTGGCTCCTTCGCCCAGCACTAGGTGCATCAGTGGTATTGGCTGTCAGCAGGGCATGGGGCTGGTGGGGCTCTGCTGTCTCCTACAGAGACTGGTGTGGAGTCAGTGGGGTCAGTGTTGGTGGGATGGCCAGGTATGGTGGCGCATGCCTGTAATCCCAGCACTTGGAAGGCTGAGGCAGGAGGATCATTTTGAGTTCAGGACCAGCCTGGGCCAAAAAGTGAACTCAAGGCCATCCTGAACTGCATAATGAGACACTGTCTCAAAAAGACAAAAAAGAAAAAAAATGTTAGTGGGATGGATGGGAGCTGGAGCTCAAGGCAGAACACCAGAACCACTCAGCAGCACTAAGTCAGTGAGCTGTTTCCTCCAGCGTTACTGTTGCTTCCCCCAGCAGCAGCAGTAATAACTGAGTGCCGGTGATGCCCCAGAATTCATGAGTACAGTCCTGGCCCCCGATACTGAAAGCTGTGACCTTCGTGGGAAAAAAGGTCCTTGTAATTAGTTAAGCTGAGATCCTTAAGATGGACCCTAACCCAACACAGCAGGAGTCCTTATAAAGGAGACACATTGTTTTTGTGTTATTCTAGTTTATATTCTTTTATCTTTAGAATAAAAAAAAAGGGGGGGACCAGGCAGGGAAGGAAATAGTGATACACACAAGGGCATAGGAATATACCGGGACAGGACACACAGGGACACACAGAAACATAGGGACCCACGGGGACATATGTAAGGGCACACACAGGGACACAAGGACACTCAGGGAGTGAGTGAGTGGGTCCTGTGAAGTGGAGACCCAGAGAGGGTGCCCAACCAAGGAGCACCAGGGATGGACGGCACATACAGAAGCTGGGGAGTGGCTTGGACACTGCCCCTGGAGCCTCCCCACCCAGGAAAGCCCACCCTCAGCTCAAGACTCCTGGCCTCCTGAGCGTGGGAGAACACTTCTGCTTTTGTAGCCACCGCTTGTGGCACTCTTGTTAGGGCAGCCACAGGCGCTAAGATACACGCCTTTCTCCTGTCTTCTTGCCATAATTAGGCCCTCAGTGCAGACAGGAACCTGACCCTGGCAGACACCTGGGATAGAGACACCCGAGGAAAACTATGCGTCCTTGGGCAAGTTGCTGCGCCTCTGAGCTTTCCTCGTCTATACCGGGGACTGACAGTGGTCTTTCTGAGGGGACACGTTGGAAAGCACCTGGCAGCCTGCTCCACCCCAGAGTCAGGAGCTTTGGGATGCAGCTGGGATAGGCGGGTGGGAGACACGGTCGGGGGCAGAGCCCGAGGATAGCGCTGTCGCGGTTGCAGCCTGGCCAGGGGCGGGGCCTCCGCTTGATGTGCTCGGCGCTCCCCGAGGCTCACTCGGCTCTCGGCCGGCCGCCCTGCGTACGCTGTGAGTTGTGCTGTCTATGTTCCGGCGCTACAGTCATGTCGACCGCTATGAACTTTGGGACCAAGAGCTTCCAGCCTCGGCCGCCAGACAAAGGCAGCTTCCCGCTGGATCACTTCGGTGAGGGCAGGGGTCATACGGGCAGGGTCGCTGTTAGCAGGCCCACTCGCACCGAGTCTGAGGTGCAGAGTCTGAGGGGCTGGCAGAAGGCGGGCGGGGGCGGGGCTGAGCCGCAGTCTAGGGGGCCGGTCTAATGTGCAGCGTCTGGGGTCCGGAGAGCAGATCTGAGGTGCAGCATCTCGAGGCCTGGATGTAGGGGCAGGTTTGAAGGGCTGACTCTCAGGTGCAGGACCTAGAGTGGGCAGATCGGGCGCCAGGGTGTGTGGGTGCAGTCCTCGGGGTGCAGAGCAAGCTCGCCCCAGGCCTATCACGGGCTCTGAGACAAGGCCTGCTCGGAGCCCTGTGGAGGTGCAGGCAGCGAGACTGAAGTTAGGGAAGACAGCCATAAACTGAGTATTGCCTGCTGAGGCGTAGACCCTGCAAGTGAGAACTGACAGGAGGCCCTCACGGGACAAAGACAGTGTGACACCAACACCTCGAGTCGGGATTCTGTCTTGGGCTACCGTTTGGTTCCTACTGGAAGACCAACTGCCACCCAGCACTGGAGTGACTTTTGTTAGGGAACAAAAAAAATGCTCCAGTTATTCCGTGAATGTCATGTAAATAAATATATTTTTATTTGTATTTTTTTTGTGGTGCTGGCTATTCAATCCAGGCCCTGCCGCATGCTAGGCAAGCGCTCTGCCACCGAGCAATGTCCACACCCCGAATACGTGTTTGTGAATATTGTGAAGCATACAGCCGTTACACTTGGTTTCAGTGGACTCCCCTATATTATGAACTACCCAGTGTCTTCCCCTGGATTCTGTCCTTAACATTTCTCTGCACTTGTTTCTTCACATTGTAGGATTGTTTCTTTCCAGTATTGTCTTTCTTTAAATCCAGTATTGTCTTTTTCTGCCTGTTTTTGAAGAAAATAAATGGGGTGGGGTGATCTGGTCATCCAGTCCGGGACCTCATGCATCTAGGCAGGCACCCTACTTCTGAGCCACACCCCCAGCACTGTGAAGGAAACCAGCTTCATGGGTTCGGTTTTGTTTTGCAATACTAGAGGTTGAACCCAGGGCCTTTGCACTGAGCTGCATCACTAGGCCTTTATGTTTTTTCACTTCAAGACAGCATCTTGCTAAGTTGCCTGGGCTGCGCTTAGTCCACCTGCCGAAGTCTCCAGAGGGCTGTGATTAGGGGAGTACATCATGGTACCCACTTGGAAACAAGGTTTAAAGGAAGAGTAGACTCACACTTATGGCTGCTGAGTTAACAGGTGAAATTTCAGCTTTCCTAAGAAGACACTGTTTTCCTTTTCATTCTAGGTGAATGTAAAAGCTTTAAAGAGAAATTCATGAAGTGTCTCCGTGACAATAATTTTGAAAATGCTCTATGCAGAAGTGAATCAAAAGAATATTTAGAATGCAGAATGGAAAGGCAAGTACAAACTAACATTTATGACTCGGTTTCCCACTTCCTGACTAAAGCTTTTCCCCCCTCTCCCAAAAGCCCATTATGGTATCGTTTATTTGGGCCTGGCATTCAGCTTGTACACTTCAGAACCATAGATGTTTGCCAGTGAAATCAAAGCTTATCCGATGAGATTGTATGAAAAACTGTTTAGCAATCGCGGGAACCTCTTCTTGAGTGACAGCATTATGGGTGATCAAATTCCTCAGAGCATTTTCTTTCCAAACTTAGGCACTACCGACCTGTCATTAAGGCTTTAGAATTGTACATCATGAAAATGCTGACTGAGTCAAAAGATTTGAAGATTGTGTGGGTGCAGGTTATTTCTTTCACCTTCTCAGACCGGAAAATTGAGCTCTGTATTGTTTGGTTCCACTTATAGCTCTTTGGAATGTGATAGCAGAGACAATACGCTATTTAAGAAATAATGAAAAATGAATAACTGCTCCTGTCTTGACAAGAGTTCACTCTTAAAATAAAAACATTTGTAGCTGTAATCCATAGAGCTTTTACTTAAAATAAGAGCTATTGTAATCCTTAATGTAAAAAGGCATGTAACAAAATTATATGATGGTGGTGCTTTCACTTTTGATTTTTATTTATTTTGTCCTTTTGAGACAGGGTCTTGCTATGCAGTTAAGGCTGGCCTTGAGCTCACTTAGTAGCCCAAGCTGGTCTTGAACTCACAAGGATCCTCCTGCCTCAGCCTTCTCAGTGCTGGGATTACAGGTGTGCACCACCATGCCTGGCCTCACTTTGGATTTTTGAAGACACAGATTAGTAGGGATTCAGTCTTCACACAGCCGTGTCTGGACCATCAGACACTCCCCTGGAGGAACAGGTGTATGCTGGGTCATCGTTGTGGACATTTGGGACTTAAAGGGTGATGAGCTTTTCACCATGGGCCTCCTGAAGTCCTGTGCCCCTCTGGCGGTGTTCTTACAGGTCTTGCATCTGCACAGGGGCCATCCTGCCTCTAAATAGCACATTGATTGGAATAACATTGTTGAATCATTGTCTTAACATGTTCACAATGGGGCCATAATTCCTATACCATGCTACCTACTAGGTGGCTCTGAGTCATTGGTGGTACATGCATGACTGTCCCACTGGGTAGCATGGGACAGTCCCATGAGGTGGTACAAGCTGCCTTATCGGACAGTCATGTATAGACCACCAGTGCTTCAAGCTAGCGGGAATGTGTTAAACATGCACCTTTAGAAAACTGGAACAGAGGGGCTGTGGATACAGCTCAGTGGTAGAGCACTCCCTGGGTTCAGTCGCCAGTGCTGAAAAAAAATAAAGAAAACAAACTGAGAATTTCTTTTTTGTGCTGCTGCAGTTCAGAAAGAGCTGGGGTGGTCTCTGTGTATGAGTGTGTGAGCAGGTCTCCTGCCTCACAGAACTCAGTACCCAGTTTTTCTTTGTTGTTGTTGCTGTCGTTTTGAAATAGTTCATTATGTAGTTCAACCTGGCCTTAAACTCATTATGTAGCCCAGGCTGGTCTTAATGCTGCAGTCAGTGGGATTGCTGACATGCGCCACCACACCTGAGTAGTTCCTAGATCTTGAAAATCTGTGTAATATTAAGTTCCACAGAAAGTTAACAAGCATGACTAACATGCTTGGGCTCCTAGATAGGGAAGCAGGCAGGCCACTATTGCTGCTTACTGCTTGGGTTGCTTCAGAGGGTGCGGCTGGCTTTGGCTCCCTGTCATGGTTTAGGAGTTTTTGCAAGAGAAACAGTATAATACAGGACACATGTTTTATAAGATTATTTATAATAGTCACCCAAAGAATCATATACAAAAAGAGTGGAGGAAATCTCTGCACACACTAAAGACCAAAGAATCTAGCTGAGGGCCTGGATCCCATGGCAGTGTCCTGCATGAGTCCAGCTGAAGACCTAGATCCCATAACAGTGCCTCCCATGAGTCCAGCTGGAGGCCTAGAGCCCATGACAATGTCTCATGAAGGCCTGTTTCATGGATCTGCACTGGGAAGGCCCAAAGTTCAGTGGTGGAAGCTAGGAAGTTTATGCCAGCGAGATGAAGAATCTGTGCTAGCAGGCTGAAGGTTCTGCACTGGAGCCCGGAAGTAATGCCCAAAGTAAGAACCAGAGCTCCCTGCAAAAGTTCCACAGCCATCCTCAGCAATAGTGAGGTCCTGAGCTCTTCCGATGACAAGGAAAGCCAAGTTCTGTCAGGAAAGCCAGCTTGATAAGCTTCTCCATGAGACTGAGCAGCACACCATCTTTCCTCCAGAGCCAGGAAACAATGCTCAGAGTAAAGACCAGAGCTCCCTTGTTGAACGGTAGCCATTCTCAGTGACAGTGAGGTCCTGAGCTCCTCCTCTAATGAGAACAACTAAGTTCATCAGAAAAGCCAGCATGACAAGGTCCTCCAGTAAAATAGGCCAAGAGAACCAGCAGCTCCCTAACAGCATCCCAACAGCTTCTGCCAGCTCCCAACAGCCTCACTTCTCTAGTTTTGCGTCTTATGCTGCCAGCAACAATCCTCAGGTGGGCCTCCCACACCTAGCACTACACTAGTTCAGTTCAGCTGGTGTTGTTACAAGTGGACCACCAGTTGTCAATCCACCACACTCCCCAAAGAAAGTTCTTGGCCTACCAGATGAAGGTTTCCAGACAGGGACTGCAGAGGACTTCTCATTTCCCAGTGTCTCTTGGGGTCAGCTACAGCCACCACTGTGACACAGCTGCCTCAGGCCTGTGAAGATGGTGGAAGAGGACACACGATATGACTTCTAGTGGTTCATCCTCTTCGAGCCACCCAGGTTAGGTCATGGTTTCATACAGTGGCCATCCATATGTACTTACCTCATCTAATATACTCACATTTCTCTCTGCCTCTCCCTGTCTCTTTTTCAGGCTGGACTTCAGCTCACTGTGTAGCCCAGCTAGCCTCAACTCTTGGCAGTCCTCTTGCCTCAGCCTCCCACCTGCTGGGATTACAAGGGTACACCACCACACCCAGCCAATAATATGCATATTTATGAAACCAGACCTCACTAGCTATCTTAAAGCTATCATGACCTAGGCAATATAACCATGATAGGAAAGTAGGTACATGCCTTAGATGATCACACTTTCTCATTAAAACAAAAATAAAATAAAATGGGGATTATCCTGTTGGCAGAAAGTACAAAAAAGTCACAGGTAATCCATGAGTCACACCGCCATGTACCACCTGCCCTTGCTATCTTGCTCAGGAATGTGAAAAGACCACATTTGTAAAGTATTTAACCTAACTTGGGAGTCCATCAATGACATTATTACTGTTGTTATTGTCCTAGAGAACAGAGAGCACATAAAATTTTATTACACTGATCAGGAGTCATTGCCTCTAAAATGATAGTGCTGTGATAAACAGGAGTAATTTTCCTTTCCATGAAGATTCTGGGTGATTCTTTAAGGCTTATCAAAATGGCCAATCCTTTAGAAGTGACCAGGAGGTGAAGTTTTTCTTGGATGGTTCCTTTAGGGTAAAGAGAGGCATCAAAACCATTCTTGGCTTTAGAACTGACTCAGAGACACAGTTGTTCTTGGTGGCCCAGCTCAGGAGAGGACTTACTTTCTTGCCTTTTTTTTTTTTTTGGACCGGGGATCAAACTCAGGACCTCACACTTGCCAGGCAGGCGCTTGTGCTGCTGAGTTATATCCCCAACCCTCAGGAGCTAACTTTGTGAAGGTTTGTAGGTAGCAGAAGAAATCTTTTGAACTGTCTCATTTGGCTACAGTTTTTCCTCTTTGTTCCCTCTTTTTGCCCTGTTTGGCAGCATCTGGGTAAGTGCAGCTACAAGTGTTTCCTGTGGCCAGGGTGACAGGCTCTGCAGACAAGGTGGCTTCACCACGCACACTCAGCACCTTCAGTGTGTAGTCAGAAGTCTGGCCCAAGTCTCCCTGGTCTGGTACTGGCAGGTATGATCCCTTCTGGAGACTGCAAGGCAGAGTCTGTCTCTTACCTTTCCAGCTGTGAGAGGTGCTCACATCCCTCAGCTTGTGGCCCCTTCCTCCTTCCTCCCAGCCAGTGGCCATGCATTTCTAATCTTCCTTTGGCATTTTTCTCTTGACTGAAGCCAGGAAAGGGTCTGCAGTGTTTCAAAATTATGTGATTAGATTATGTCCACCTTGGTCACCCGAGGCAGCCTCATTTCAGTCAGATTGACAGTCTTAATCTCCTCCCCAGGGGAGGTAACACATCCACTAGGTCCAAGGGTCGTGTGTAGACATCATTCAGGGTCATTATTCTTTTCACCATGTTTGAGGTCAGTATCCAGAGCTGCTAGCCAGATGTACTTTTTACCAAGATGTGAGGAAATGTGTTATTGTGCGGGAAATGCGTACATTGCCTATCTTGTGTTAAATGCTATCTTGTGCATTCCATACTGTAGAATTGCTGTACTCTGCGTAAATTGTACTAAATGGGGTTGGGCACCCCTAGGAATGAAGGGAGTGGACCAGGACTACCAGCTCATTGGGTGAGGCTGCAATAGAGCAGGGGGAGGTGGGTGGTGGGGGCAGGGAGGGGCCTGGTTCAACCTGTGGTCCCACTCCACAAGCAAGTTTCAACACTTCCTCTTCTTAGGAGTGTGGTGACCCACAGCCCCTTTGAGGGGCACAATACCATGGATTTCTTAGGTCTGAAAATCACAGAAATGGGGCACTGACAGGGACCTTAGCCTCACCATTTGAGGTGCTTGCCTGTGGTAGGACTGTGTCCCTGGCTGTTTAGTGCCAGAGATTTGCCTTATGGGGCCCATGGCACATATGCTAAACACTTTAAAGTTACCCTTTGCTAAGCATGGTGTTGTGTACTGGTAATCCCAGCACCCTGGGAGGCTGAGGCAGAAGGATCACAGGTTTGAGCCTAGCCTGGGCAATTTGTTGACTTAGTGAGAACCTGTCACAAAATACAAAACAAGAAAAGGTCTGGGGATGTAGCTCCATGTAAAGGCCCTTGATCCAACCTCTACGGCTGAAAAACAAGTTACCCATGCTAACAAAGTGTTAAGTTGTGTGCTCTGTGCTGCCTCAGCAGCAATTCTTCACAGTGCCCTGCTAGCCAGGTGCAAAAAGCCATGGCCTCCTCAGGTTTCTACCCAGAATGTGGCAGCTCAGGGGAGCCGCATGCAGTCCACCCCACTTTCTCCAGCCCTGGAAGCATGGGAGGCTTCAGGACTCCTTGCATACTTGTGCGGATACCAGTGATGTCCAGACTCTGCACCCCTGCACCCGCTTCCTGAGTCCTGGGTACACGCATCACCCCAGGGCAGCCTCAGAGTTTTCAGAGCATGGCTGAAAGGTTTTGTTGAGGCTTCAGGTGTGTCCTTGGGCCATCAGCTCCTGGTTCTGTGGGGAGTATGTGATCTGAGACATAGTGGGTGCCAGGGGCCCAGTGTTACAAAGTGAGTGTGTGCTGTGTGTGGCCACAAGTGTGGACCTGGTCTTCCTCTTCGTCCCCTTTCCTGACGCTCAGTCCCTCTCCTTCCCTGTCCCTCTTCTCTTCCCTCCCTCTGACAACTTTCCATTTTTCTTTCAGGCAACTGATGGCTCGAGAACCACTGGAAAAACTGGGATTTGGAGATTTGGTAGATGGACAGTCAGAGGCTAAGCGTAAATTTTGATGGATAAGGAATACTGTCCATCAGAAGGCACCATGTGGAGGGCTGTGGTCCCCTTGAATTCGCACTGAAGCTGCATGGAGGTGCCTCCCTGTGGGTGTGGCTCATAACCAGGGACCTGGCTTGACTTCTGAAACTCCCAAATCATTTTCATTAATTGCTGTTTTTAAATTTTCATTTTCCTACAAGGGAGTAGTTTAATCTGTCAGTCCACATGCAGTACAGGGTCCCCAGGAAGCACACAGCAGGAGGGAAGAGCTCTGAAGTGATACCCTGTCTGGGACACCTTCACACTGCACTGCTCTGAGCAACTTTTCGAAGGACCCACTCACTGTGCTGATTTCAGTCTGTTATATGCACAGATCATCAGAGGATAACTGATTCCTAGCAAAACACTTTCCTTTTTGTATGCACAGATATGCATACCAGTTCAGGAATTTTCCCCGTTTCTTTTTCTTTACAAATCTAGAACACAAATAAGAAGTGAGAAGTTATTTGGCCTTTGACCGTTTTTTTTTTTTTTTTTTTTTTGCCATACTACGAATTGAATCCATGTGTGTTCTACCACTAAGCTACATCCCCAGCCCTTTTTATTTTGGGACGGGGGTCTTGCTAAGTGGCCCAAGCTGGCCTTGAACTTGTGATCTTGCCTCAGCTTCCCAGGTAGCTGGAATTATAGGAGTGTGCCACCACATCTGGATCATATTTGACTTCTTGATTTATTTTATTTACTGTGTGTGGGTACAGGGACAGTACTGGGGACTGAACCCAGATCCCTCATTGAATAATATGCCCAGCCAGGTTTTTGGTTTTTATTTTGAGGTTGAATCTTGCTAAGTCACTAATTTGCCTAATCTGGGCTCAAATTTGTAATCTTCCTGCCTCAGCCTCCTAGATTGCTGGGATTACAGGTGTGCACCACCACAGCTGTCTCTTGATTTTTTTTTTTAATGCCTAGCACCAAGTAAGTAGCTTTATAATCAAGTGTCATTTTCTAATTCATATCAGGCTGTAGCACTTAAATCTAGGCATATAGTTTCAATAACTCATTTATTGTACCTCTGAAGGCTACAATATTGAGTGTAGTTAGACCCACATAAGGTGGCCTTCTAGGTTTTTATGCTGTAATAGCACCCACTCTTATTTCCCAGCCAGCACTGGCTCAGGACCCCTGAGCGCACAGGAGTTGTGGTCCTGTAGCATCGTGTTATTCAGTAAATGATACTTCTCAGCCCAGGCAGGTTTTAGAGTTGCCTGTGGAGAGTTTCAACATTCTGTCTGGTAGCCAGGCAGAATATCTGCGGTGGGTTTGTTGTGTCCCAGGGTTCAAAGCCATGAACAGAGGCCAATGCCATGTGGGTCTGGGCCTGTGGGGCCTCTGACTTGTCCTGCTTCTCCCTACTGTTGGGAAGGGGTGGCCCCACAGGCTGCTTTACCTGGCTCTCAAGACAAAAAGGTAAGGTATTTACTCCAGGTAGGAAATCTGTGTTTTACATAGACAATTGTGAGACTATTTCAGGGTTGAAAAACTAGAAATATATTGTGGCTGAGAGCCTGCTATAATGAACTGGTAGCTTTCTGATATAAAAGTAGCCAGATACAGATGTAGGTATAGGTGTCTATGGAGGTGCACAGAAACATTTCCTAGCCTCTTGTGCCCAGGGCCTGGTAGCCATGACAGCCAGCTGCAGGCTGTGGGTGCTGACACTGTTCTCTAACAGGAGAAACAGGGTCCTGGCTGAAGCCAAGGCCAGTGCAGGAAAAGTGCAAGGTGAGCCAAGAGCATCTGTGTCAGGAAGCAAAGAGACAGAGGATGGGGTTGAGGAGGGAATGTGCAGGCAGCGAGCAGAGCTCCCTGGGCCAAAGCTGAGATAGCAAGAAGATGGCGACCACAGTATCTCAGCCCACTGCACACATTAGGGTCCATGCCGGTAGAGGGCCCTGGGTAAGTGTTCACAGTGAACGGGAGGGATCATTCTCCGTACTAACTATAGCTGGTGTAGGAGAGATGATCGGCACAGAGAGTCTGACAGTCACAGTGTTAATGTCCTCAGGTGAGAGCCATCAGCAGGCCCTGAAGTTAGTGGGAAAATGTGATGAAAGGAAGTCTGCAGAAGCCTCCGCTCAGGCATTTGGTGATCATAGGTAGTGACAGTGTGGGGCAGTCACTCAGGTCATGTGGTTGTCACCAGGGGTGCAGTGGACCCCCTTGGTCTGGCTCATGGTGCCCTGGGAGGGGAGCTGGGGCCACATCCAGGGACGGCCCAGGGCACTGTGGGCTTGATGGGCTTGGTTCTCAGCCCCGGCACCCCACCCTCCGCCGGCCCTGTCCACCTTCCCTCCAAGAGAAAGTCAGTTCCTCCTCCATGAAGTCGCCTGTGCCTTTTCCTGTTGGCTGCACTGACCGTTGCAAACTCGGTGCTTCAGGCAGCACACACAAGTCTCAGTCTGGAATTGAGACACTGAAAGTGGGTCCAAGGGCTGTGGCCCTTTGGGAGGCTCTGGGAGAGACTGTTTCCTGGTCTTGGCCTGATTTTATCTAGGGGCTGAGCACATTCCTCGGTGGTGAATCTTCCTCCACTTAGAGGACTCAACATTGTTTCTGGCTCAGCTTGTCCCAAACGTGCAGCCAGAATCCTGAGGGAACACCAGGCCAAGCTGAAGAGCACTGTACTAGGCAGTTGGCCACACTCATCAGAGTCGAGCATCAAGGTCACAAAGGATGGGGACTGTCACAGCCAAGCTGACAAGGAGATGGGACTTGGTGCTCTGAGAGTCCTGGCAAGGAAAGGACCCCAGGACAGGCTCAGATGACCAGGAGGCTGCAGGTCAGTGGCCAGTGTGGCACCAGGTAGAGCTCCTGAGGTTGTTTCTGGGTCACCAAGGGAGCCAGGTACATCCTGTTCCACCTGTGCAACTTTTGGAATCTCAGGTTCCTTTGCAATAAAAAGTTTTTGTACGACACTGTTTGTAGTTGAGCTTCATGTGTATATGATTAAATCCTCATTTGGAAATAAATGACTTTTGGGCAGAAGTGATGTCCCTGTGACCTACCAACTGGGGTGGGGGGAGGGACACAAAGGAGTCTGGTGTGGGCCCTGCACAGTTGGTCTCTTTCTGCAGAGGAGAGGCTTCCTCATGCTGATTTTCTAGGTCCAGCTTGCAAACTTGGGATGCCTAGAAGCCCTGGCAGCTTGACTCCCTGCCAGAGCTTCCCATAAAATATTTTTGGCAGACCGTCATTTATCATGTAAAAATGCGTTTTATTTCTTTTTTTTTTTTTTTTTTTTTTTTTGCAGTACTGAGGATTGAACTCGATCTTGCGCTTGCCAGGCAGGTGCTTATGCCATTGAGCTATATCCCCAGCCCTAATGCGTTTTATTTCTGTGCCCCTGCTGTCACAAGCCAGTGATACCATTAGAAGGTGCCTGGAACAGGCCTGGTGGTGCACACCTGTAATCCCAGCATTGTAAGAATTACAAATTCAAGCCCAGCCAGGGCAACTTAGTAATTTAACAAGAACTTGTCTCAAAAAATAAAAAGGGCAGGGGATGTAGCTCAGTGCAGAGACACAGGGTTCGATCCCCAGAACTGCAGAAACAACCCAGGAGGAAGAGGAAGGCAAGATAAGAGGAAGAGGAGGAGAAAAAAGAGAAGGAAAAAGAGACGGGGAGGGGGGAAAGAAGAGGAGGAAGAAAAAAGGAGTGGGATGGCCCAGGGCACTGTGAGCTTGGTGGGCTTGGTCCTCAGCCCCGGCACCCCACCCTCCGCCGGCCCTGTCCACCTTCCCTCCAAGAGAAAGTCAGTTTCTCCTCCATGAAGTCTCCTGTGCCATTTCCTGTTGCTGCACTGACTGTTGCAAACTCGGTGCTTCAGGCAGCATAGACGTGTCTCAGTCTGGAATTGAGACATCGAAAGTGGGTCCAAGGGCTGTGGCCCTTTGACAGGCTCTGGGAGAGACTGTTTTCTGGCCTTTGACCTCTTCTAGGAGCTGAGCACATTTCTCAGAGATGATTCTTCACCATCAGGCAGACACGGTGCAGCTTCCTCTGGTCTCGGGCCAGGATCCTCACGTCTCAGTCTGCCTCTGACCC
This sequence comes from Dinomys branickii, assembly GCA_004027595.1. NCBI lineage: Eukaryota > Metazoa > Chordata > Mammalia > Rodentia > Dinomyidae > Dinomys > Dinomys branickii. The sequence goes on from PVLD010000831.1 coordinate 132,882, forward strand.
CTGTGTACAACCCAGGGTGATTATCCTGTCTCATGATCCTAGCCTCACCTGTGAGCCTCTCCCTGCTGTGTCACACACAGTTCCAGTGATTAGGACCTGGATGTCCATGGCTACGTTATTCTGCCCCCCCACCATGTTCCCCGAGTTTTGCTCAGCCCTGGACATGGCACCTTAACAACAGTGGGTCCCCTGGTCTAGGTGCTTTGCAGCGGTGTCCATGCTGCAGGGCACACAGCTCTCTGGTAACTGTTTGGCTTCTTATAATTGTAGCAACCAGGTTGTAGGGTTTTCTCAGGGCCAGATTTAAAGTGCTGCATTTCCCTGAAATCATTGGTGCTGCTGCTTGCAGGCATGTGACAGAACAATTATGTACTGAACAGACAGAACAGGAAATTTCAACAGTGCACAGCACGTGTGGCACGGTCCTCGTTCTGGAAAAGCCTTTGTCTACCCAGACATGTTCAGATCTGCACAGACAGGGAGAGGCACTTGGAATGCAGCGTAGTAGCGCACCTCAGGGACATGGGGATGGAGTGGCTGAGGGAGTGCGGCTTGCTCTTATGTGTTTATTAATGTATTTTATAACCAGCATGTATCATCTTTATAGAAACCATAAAACCATTAGTTTAAAACTCACTGTGACTAGGTGTAATGATACACACCTGTAATCCCAGCACTGTAGGAGGCTGAAGCAGGAGAATCAAAAGTTTGAGCCCAGCCTGAGTAACTTAGCAATACCCCAGCAAGACCCGATGTTGCTCAGTGCAAAGGTCATGGTTTCAATCCCCAGAACTTGGTGAAGGGGGTGGCGGCGGCAGCAGCGGTGATGGTTTAATCTCACTATTTTGTCATTTCTACCATCTATAGATCACATGCCCGTGGGCATCTTGCACTGCTTTGACACAGCCCCTCTGATCCTTCTCCTGGCAGACCTGTTGGTTGATGTCTTGAGAGGCAGCACGTACCTGCTGGTGTCCACATAACACAGTCACGAGGTAGGCCTGCTGCCAAGGCCAGTTTGCTGCGTGCTAGACAGGAGACCCAGCCTGTCCCCTTACCACATGATGCCACTTGGGGAGGGACTGTGTCTGTCAGCTCTCACCCCACAAAAGGAGGCCTCAAACACAGCAGAGGTTAGTGTGTGCACCCTGCACCCTAGCGCTGGAGAAATGGCTAGCCACTCAGGGCCTCTTTTTGTCCCTGTTGCCTTCCAGATATAAAGTGATGTTTACATTCTAAAAATTGGTTACAGCCGGGGATGTAGCTCAGTGGCACAAGTGCCTGCCTGGCAAGCGCAAGGTCCTGAGTTCGATTCCTGGTGCTAAAATAAATAAATAAAATAAAAATGTATTATAGTGTTACTAAGAATCTCCCTCACAACCTGCCCCTCACTGTGAACACACTTGTCCCATCCTTTCTGCCACTCTGTGAAGCAGCTCTGGACACCCTCTTCCCTGAATGTCTTTAGCTGTGCTGTTGTGGCTGCTTCAGCATCCTGAATCAGCCCCAGATGTTTTCCCTTCTTGCTCATTTTGACTTTAGGGAAGAGCTGGAAGCCACACTATGCCGGATCTGGTGAATAAGGTGAGTGAGGACACCCTGTCATGTTTTTTTGTTTGGGGTTTTTTGGTTTTGTTTTTTTTTTTTCTTTTTGAGACAAGATCTTGCTATGCAGTTCAGGCTGGCTTTGAGCTCCCTTTGTAGCCAGGCTGGCTTCGAACTCACAATGATCCTCCTCCTGCCTCAGCCTGCCTAGTGCTGAGATTACAGCCGTGTGTGCCACCACACCCAGCTTACACTGTCATGCTTTTATGAGCCTGCCTTTCCATTGGATGGTATTCAGCAGCAGTGTTTGCATTTTTTATCACACCTTATAAAGACGCTTAGGAAAGCAGGCTTCCAGAACTGCTTCATAAAGTGGCAAGACTGTAATCCCAGGGCATGAGAGGCTGAGGCAACAGGACGGCTGCAAGTTCAAAGCCAGCATTGGTTACATAGTTGAAGGCCAACCTGATCTACATAGCAAGACCTTGTTTCATAAAACAGGAAAAAAAGAGAAAGTGGCAAGGATGAGGGGATAAATGTGCTCAAAGCATGGGTAATGTTTTAAGGGGAATTAATGGCAATGTGTTTTTAATGTAATAATTTAAACATTCACCACGTTTCCCATCACATCTTGTATTGATCACACCTGCTTTGTGCTCAAATTAAATCTTTCAGTGAGAGTAACATACTTCTGGGTGAGAAAGTAAGGATTTTATTATTGCAAGAAACATTAGAGAACATTCTATTAAGCTACTGAGCCAGTGACTTTGTCATAATACTGTGAGTAGAATGAATCTCTAGTCTTTTCTGGAGGCATGGGATCAAATTTCACAGCTCTGTGCTGAGTGCTCTAAAGCATGGAGGGCCCCAGAGGGCAGAGGGCTGGGTGCCTTGGGAGCAGAGGCTGGGTGGGCCGCAGTAGCCTGTGCTGTCCTGCTGGCCCCTGGAGGGATTCCACCAGCTTCATTTCGCTGGAGAGAACGCAAATCATGAAACTGTACCCATAATACTCTTTGAGATGTGGGTGTTAGGAAACCACTGTGGCTACCTTTTCTAGGGATTAGGGTATGGTGGGTGTTCTTTGAAAGCCCAGAGAGCCTTTTTGCTTGATCTGAGGGCAAGTGTGGGCAGCGTGTGCTCCTGAGAGCCCGCTTTCCACTGCCTGTGAGCAGCGGACTACTGGGATGAGGCAGCACAGCAGCGGATTCTGGGATAAATGATGACTGAGACCCCGAGGCTGGACCCGTGGGGTCTAGCATAGAAATGAGAGATCTGAGAATGGATTTTGCCCTTGCAAAACAGGCAAGTCCTATGCATGTCTTCTGCCATGGTGATTGCTGAGCCCGAACAGCAGGTGCCCGTAGACCGGGCTGGTTGCTGGAAGGCACCCTTGAACACAGCCAACTGTTTATTGAGACTCTGGACACAAACAGCCATCAAAGACCCAGGCCACACAGAGCCACTGTCACCGGGTAGAAACCCATGCACCCAAGGCAGGGAGACCAGGATGGAGAAAAAAGAGCAAGCCACAGCCCCTGTCAGGGGAGTCCTGCTTTCTCTTCCCTTGTGCCCCCCAGGACCCCGGCCAGTACACACCTGCTCACATTTATACAAGGCCAGCCCTGAGCTTGAGGGTGTATGGTCTCCTCGGTTCACAGATGTGTTCCCTTTCCACTGCAGAAACAAGAGGCCCATGGCCCAGCTGTCCCCTTCCTGGAATAAGACTGGGTCTCCCTGCTGAGTCGCCTTTGCTGGCCTGGTCTGTAGAACCCAGAGTGATTGGTGCCAATGGGATCATTACATGGAAAGAGCCTCTAGCCTCATCTTTCTAGAACAGGCCCTGCTAGTCAGACCTTTGCTGAGGCCTTGGCCTTGCTGCCTTTCTCTCTGCAGCCACACCACACCCTCTTCTGGGTCAGAGGGGAGCCTGCCTTCTGGTCCAGGGGCCCAGTCTGCTGACAGGCAGGTGGGGCAGGTGGCTCTGAGATAAGAGGGAGATAAAAGCAGCAATGCATAGGCAGCGGCCGCTGCAAAAAGCCACGGTGGTGGGTGGGGAGGAAATACCCAAGCCCCATCCTAGCAGCCTCTTGGCAGACACAGCTCACTCTCCCCTGTACTTTGAACAATCAGGCCTAGCTGGGCATGGTGGCACACACCTATAATCCCAGCACTCGGGAAGCTCAGGCAGGAGGATCGTTGTGAGTTTGAGGCCAACCTGGGCTACAAAGTAAGTTCAAGACCAGCCTGAACTGCATAGTGAGACCCTGTCTCAAGAAGACCAAAAAAAAAAAAAAAAAAAAAAAAATCAGGCCTGGCCTCTGACCTGTCTGCATCCCACCATGAGCGGCAGCTGACGACAGCCTGCCTATTCAGTTCTATCTGAGCTGCCCCAGAATTGTTGCCAAGCACTTCCAGGGCTCCAGGAGCAGCAAACAGAGGAGTGTGCCACGCTGGCCTGTCACTGGCTGTGACTGGGTGAGAAGTGAAGGGCAAGCCCTGGGCAGCTCACTGCAGACCCTCTGAGAAGAAACCCCCAGTTTTGAGACTCCGGTAACAGGGCCCTGTGGTTTCCTGCAGATGCTCTGCAGGGCTCTGCAAAGGCTTCACTTCTGGTAACTGCCAGTCTTGCCAATGGAAACTTGTTGCTCTGGAGGGACACAGGGGTCCAGAGGTGGAGGTGGGACTAGGAGCTTGGTGTGAGGGTCTAGATAGCATCTGGAAGACAGCTGGTCCCCCGTGTGTTTGTGTGTGTGTGTGGTGGAGGTGGGGAGGGGACATTTTTGGGGGACAGGATGAGACTGCGCAGAGAGAGCATCCCTTCTCCAGGGCTTCACTCGAGTGACTCCGTGAAAAGGTGAGGGGCAGTGACTCTGGGGACTTGGTGGTGTGCAAGGAAGCCAGGCCATCTAGGGCAGGGACAGGGCCACCTTCAGAGGAGACGGAGCCCCTGAAGGGCAGTCACCTGAGGAAGCTGAAACGCTGTGGTCTGGCGTCCCCTGCTGGGCAGTGCTGGCACAGCAGCCCCTAGGAGAGTGACTTGGAGTCAGTCAGGGCCCCTTCTGAGTTGTCAGTTTTTTGTTTCTTGAGGTGCATCAATTTTGTTTTTGTGTTTTGTTTTTGGGGGGTGGGTTGGTACCTGGAATCAAACTTAGGACCTTGTGCTTACCAACCAGGTACATAACGCTGAGCTATATCCCTGGCCCGAGGTGCATGAATTTGTATGTGACCTTAAAATCTGCTCAGCGATGGCTGCTAAAAGAGAACGGGGGCAGGGGAAGGACAGCAGCTCCCAGCAGCCTATTTCTAGCCTGGGTCCAAGCCAGGCATGTGCCACCAGCCCTGGTGGTAGGGCCAGAGAAGTGGGCCACCATGGTGCCCAGGTTAGGAGGGGAAAGACAGCCTTTGTTCACCTCAGTCCTAGGGGTCCTCTCCCCATGCCAGACAACATTGATCATTGGGGAATGAATCAAAACATATTTCTAAATGCCCTACACCTGCTAAACACTCTCTAGCACCCATAGCCACTGCAGGGAGGCACCACTCCCCATTTGTCCTCTCTGGGAAGACTCTAGGGGATTCCCCTTTCTGAGAGGTCTCAGGGTCTGTGCCACCCCTGAAAAGGGGGCCTGAGCTGTTCTGGTCCCAGGGAGGTTCACATCACTCCCCTCTGCATTGTGGGGTCCTGGCCTCTGCTGCAAAGAGCTGTCAGCTCTTCTCGGAAGTCTGCCGTGTGTTTTTGCCTGTCTCCTTTAAGCCTCTCCAGCAAAGCTCCTTGGAAACGCTGTGTTGCGGATTGTCTTTCCTTTTGATTTTTCTGTTTCTCTTGGTGAGAAAAAAAATCCCCTTTCGGTGTGGGTGGAAGCTCGCTGGCGGCTACAGGAAGGGGAGGGTGGGCACTGGCTTCATCTAAGAGCTGTCTCTGCTGTCCCAGGAAGCTGTTGCTTGGCCCACATCCCCGCCTTTATTCCCATGGCCTTAGTCTACTCTTATGGGCAGCTGAGGTCCAGCCTCCATTCTTCCAAGGGTGAATGTGCCCCCTAGGACACTCAGGTACCGGTAGAGGACTGACTGATCCCAAGCACCTTCACTTGGAGGAGACCTACTGGGGTCCTCCCTCTGGGACTGGCAACATGTAGGGCCCACTACAGAGATGGGGCAACAGCCACAGCCGCTCACCCTTCCTGGCATGGTCTCTAAAGGAAGCAGGGAAGCCAAGTATGTCCAAAAGCCCTTGGTCCTGGTCTCAGCTCTACTCTGTGTGACCAACTCTAGTGAAGGGGAATCTCGTTCTTGGGGCCAGGGCCAGTTCTCTGTCCACCCGGTGCGAGGCTGGGATGCATTCAGTCAAGTCAGTACTGGGGAGCTGTCTCCCATGACACAGAGTGGGGATGGGGGCTCACCTCCAGGGATACATGGCTCTGCCCCCCACTAAGCCATGGGGACAGTTGTCCCCTTCTGTCCTGTTTGACCTTCTGCTGTGGTCCACCCTTCTCTGGCTGTCTCCACGGCTCCATCTCAGCCCTCTGCATCTGCCCATGGCTCTGAGAAGACCTCCCCTGGATTTTCTGTATGTTTTGGTGGCCCTACCACCCTCTCACCTGGAGCATAAACCCTGGACCCCCCTCCAAAGTGCCGCAAGGCCCCGAGTCCAAGGTGCAATATCTGCTGTGCATGGAGTACATCCCCAAGGCCTGCAGGTGTCTCCAGGCCCTTCCTACTCTGCTCTCAGCTACTCAGGAGCCCCAGGGTCCAACCACACTATCCTCCAGGACCCTCAGGATTCCACCAACAGGCCTGGTGAGCACAGAGTCCTGCTCAGGTGCAGCCCCCAGGAAGCCTGCAGAGCTGCACCCCCCTCCCCACCACCACTGGCTACCACCTCTCCCACAAGCTGCCCTTATGGGAGGACAAGAACACCCCTGTCAGGCCCCCAGCCAGGGCTGGGTAGGTATGTTCTGGCCAGTGGAAGTGACAGTAGGAAGGAGGGTGGTGGGCGGGAGAAGGGAGGGATGAAGGGAGGGATAGTATGGAAGGGCTGCACTATGGGCTACGGACAGCAGGAGGGAAGTGTCCCCAGGATGCCAGGCACAGAGCTTCCCAGCTTCTCAAGAGGCACATCTAGGGACCCTCGAGAGAAAGAAAACATACCTGACTTGGGCTGTGGGGCTTTTTATGGTAGTTGGTCCCCCATTGCTTTAGATTAGGTTGATCCAGACAACCTGCACACCATCCCTCCAGCAGAAATCTCAGATCAGGGTCTGTGTAGGAGGAATAGGAGGTGGTGGGTGGCCTTAACAAGCCAGCAGCTGGGGGTGGCGATGTGTAGACCCCACTGCCCAGCTGCCAAAGCTGCATGTTCCTGGCTCTTCTATGGCCCTGCTCAGGGCTGCATCCAGTGCCTTAAACAGTTGCAGTGGCTGAAGTATCTATGCTCTGCGCTGCCAATCAGAGAGGAGGCATCTGCAGGAGGTACCTCTGGTGCTCTGTGGCGTCTGCTCTAGGTCCTCCCTGCCCCTCATGGCCCTTGGCTTGTAGATCTGGATCTCTGTCCTTTTCTTACATGGTGCTGTTCCATCTCTTCCCACTTCCCCTTTTTATGAGGATACCAGCCATGTCAAATATGGGGATCACCCTAACCTAGTGTCACATCATTTTAACTTGAGGACATCCAGAAAGATGCCTTTTCCAAGTAAGGCCAATCCAAGTGCCTGGGTTAGGACCCAGCATCTTTTTGGGGGGACATCACTTAAGCCAGGATGTGAACCACTGGAGCAGAAGCACACTGTGGCATCGCTCTTGCAGCCTTGCGATCCTCTGTGCCCTTGGGATGTGCAATCACCACCCCCATGCCCACAGGCTCCATAACTGCCCTTCTCTCTGTGCCTCCTACACTGGGTGTGGCTCCCCTGCCCCAGAGCAAACCCATGCTCCCTGAAGGATGGCAGACATGGCCAGACACCCACCAGACACCCACCAAGGGAGCGTCCCCTAGGGCGCCATCCTCAACTCCTTCAGTACCTCAGTTTCTCCATCCTGGCTGGAGCCTGGGTTCAGCCCTGATATCCTCTTGCCTGGCTGGAGACCTTTGATGACCAGGCTGTGTCCTGCCAGGTTTCATCCCATCTCACACCCAGCTGTGCACAGCTGGGGCAAGGGTGGGGTCCTAGGCTGAGCCTCCCAATTCCAGGAACATCTGAACTGGCGAGGGTAAGTCAAGTGTCCTTGCCATGCCACAGCACTGCTTGCATTCAAAAGGGCATTTGGAGCTGAACAAGAGCCTGAGGGGTCTGCAGTTACTCCTGTCAGTTCTGCTCTTAGGGCTCACTTAGCACGGTGGCAATGCATGTGGATACTGCAAGGGATGGTTTCTTGTGTGTTCCCAGAGGCTACTGGTCACCAGTACTCTGGACCTGCTCATCCTTTGCAGGAGCTGGGACCCCTGGGTCTTTGTGCCACAGCCTTACACTTGGGGACTCCCTGGGGCAGTTGAGAGACTTCAGGAAGGGAGTGCCACTGAGCACACAGCATGCCAGCAGGAGGGGTGCTGTTATGGTTTGGGGGAATATTTTGCAAGGGGAACATAATAATACAGGCCACATATTTTATAAGATTATTTATAGTGTAGTCACCTAAAGGATGATATACAAGAGAGTGCAGGAATCTGTCCACACACTAAGACCAAGAATCCAGCTGAGGGCCTGGATCCTGCAATAATGTCCTACATAAGTCTAGCTTAAGACCTAAGGCTTATAGCGATGCCTCCCACAAATCCAACTGGAAGCCCAGAGCCTACAACAATGTCTCATGCAGGCCTGTTTCACAGATCTGTGCTGGAAAGGCCCAAAGGTCAGTGGTGGAATCTAGAAAGTCTGTGCCAGCAGGATGAAGGATCTGTACTAGCAAGCTGAGGGATCTGGGGCCAGGAAGCGATGCTCAGAAGAACCAGGGCTCCCCAGAAAGGTACCACAGCCATCCTCAGCAACAGTGAGGTCCCGAGCTCCTCCAATTATCAAGATGGACAAGTTCCCATCAGGGAAGCCAATGCAGCAAGCTTCTCCAGGAAACTGGCAGTGCACCATCTTCCCTTCTGGAGCCAGGAAGCAATATTCAAATTGAGGACCAGAGCTCCCCCAAAGTGAACTAAAGCCATTCTCTGTGCCAACAAGGTCCTGAGCTTCTTGGAGGATGAAAACAGTCAAGTTCATTAGGAAAGCCAGCATGATGAGCTCCTTGGAAACAACCAACAGTTCCTTATAGCTTCTACCAGCTCCCAACAGCCTCTCTCAGCTCCCAACAGACTTTTCCCGTTCCCAACAGCCTTTCTTTCCTTCTCCAGTTCTGCCTAATATGCTGCTGGCAACAATCCCCAGCTGGGCCTCCCACACCCAGCACTACACCTGCTCAGTGCAGCTGGGGGTTATAAGTTGACCACCAGTTATCAATCCACTACAAGGTGGGCAGATAGCCCTGTCACTGGTCCTTAGGAAGTTCTGAGAGTGGCCAGGCTGAGCCAAGGCCAGTCTTCTCCTGGCTTCTGATCAAAGATGCCTGCAGACTTGGTATGTGTTGACCCTACACTCAAGGGACACTGCAGGACACAAGCCTTACCATGCAGAGCCCCACCAAGTTCTGCTTAGTGGGGCCACAGGGCCACTGGGAGGCTGGCATCTTGTCCAGGCCTTTCCCAGTTTGGAAAGTTCCTGAGGAAGGGAACTGGGGCCTTCAGGGCAGACTGGGTCAGTGGGCAGGAAAGCAGGAAGCTCAGGGGCAAGCAGGGCTCCGTTGGGGGGGCCTTGGGCAGACGCAAGCCCCCACAGACCCCTGTGATCCTGAGCCACCCACCATGGGGCAAATGTTCCCAGGCTGTGACATTATCTGGCCATAGGAGGATGGACCTGCAGGGAACCCAGGAGGGCCATGCTATGGCCACTCTGGAAAGCAGAGGCCTCTGCAGGTCTTGGTCATGGTCATCCTCCTTTTCAAAGATGTTTCTCATGCAGCAGCGCTGATCTGTAGGCCCGTATGCCATCGCCTCTCTTCCTATTACTCCCTTCCACCTCCCCAGGGGACATCACCACCGTCTCAGTCAGTGGATGGACGGATAAGGCAAGCAACCTCAGGAGCTGCCCAGCATGGGAGGGCATCCCTCCTGCTGGGGCTCTGCCTGCTGGGCATTACTCACTGTCCAGGCCTCCCTGCAGCCTTTTCTGCACCTCCACAGAATGATCTCTTCCTTGGAGGCCTTGGATAACTGCTGTGCAGGGTGAGTGTCTCTCTGATCTGTCACTTAATGTTTGGCCCAGTCTTGTGTAAGCATATGAGCTATGGACACTGGACAAGTGATTGAACTGTTCTGTGCCTCTATTTTCCTGACTATAAAACAGAAGTAAGACAACACACATCTGATATTTTCCCCAGTGCCTGGTGCAGAGTTAACACGGCTCTGTCCTCACCTGTGTTGCTCAAATTCATTCTGTCTGACAGGTTTGAAGACTGGCCCAGACCTCAGAGCTGGAAATACCACCTGTTTGTACCCAAGTAGGGAGGTGATGGAGGAGGAAGATGTGGGCTAAAGGGACACAGCCCACGATGCCACAGACTTGAGAGATACACAGGGAAATGGGTTGGCATGTTGTGCCTACAGATTGGCAATTTAAAGAGCTTCATAGTTACTAGGCATGGTGGTGCATGCCTTTGATCCTAGCACTCTGAGAAGCTGAGGCACAAGGATCACAATTTCAAGCCCACCCTGAGCAATTAGTGACTTAGGAGACCCTGTCTCAAAATAAAAACTAAAAAGGGCTGGGGATGCAACTCAGTGCAAAGGCCCTGGATTCCATCCTCAGTACCCCCACAAACATACAAAAGCTGAGCTTGCAGAGGTGGGGACACCCCATCCTGGTGGAGGTCTGTCACCTGCCCCACATCACCTCCTGCCTGGGCCGCTCAGCCTGCCTGGTCAGGAGGGTTGTGTCTAGCTCTCATGGCCCTCCCCTGGCCTGTCCATGGATGGCAATGGATGGGGCTGGGCGCCGAGGGCAGAGGGGTCCCGATGGCCTAAGTCCCCTACACATCAGAGTGACATCGCTGGCTGTCTCTTACTGGATCAGGGTTGGCGTGAAGCTCTTGGCGTGAAGCTCTTGGTCCCAGCGCCGGGCGCACCTACCTACCTTTAGCCAGCACTGGAATCTTGTATCCACAGGTCCAGTCTGGGGAGGGCTCGGGTGCAGCGCTCCGGTTCCCCACTCGGCTCCCGCACAGGGCGGACCCATCCGCCGCTCCCGCGCTCTCCTCCTGCGCCGCTGGGGGCCGCCCGCGGGCTGAGCCGGCAGAGCTCGCTGTGCCTTGGGCCCGCCGCTGCAGCGCTCGCTCGGCAGCGGTGACACGGGCGGCGGGAGCCCGGCGGCGGCAGGAATGCGGAACCGGCGCGCGGGCTGACCGCCGGGATGGCGCAGGGGCGGCAGTGGCGGGCGGGCTGCGCCGGGCCCTAGCGAGCGCGCACGAGCCCGGGCCGTCTCGGCACCGCGGCCATGGCCAAGGAGCGGCGCAGGGCGGTGCAGGAGCTGCTGCGGTGGCCGGGGAATTCACGCTGCGCCGACTGCGGAGCCCCAGGTAGACACGGACCGGGGGCGTGGGTCGGAGGTGCGGGTGCGGCCCGGGTGCGCGCAGGTGCGGCCGTTTCGGCTCCGGTGGATGCGACTCGGGTGGATACGGGCTGGGCGGATGCGCCCTGTGAGCGCCGGGTGGTCCCAAGTCTGGCGCAGTCCGGGCGGGTGCGGGGCGGCTTTCGGAGGTATCTGGGGCTTCTCGCAGACCCGGCGCCCACCGGGTGGGGCACGGCCGGAACGCACCTGCCCGAGGACTCGGCCGAGGGCGCTCCCCTCCCCCGCCCCGCGGCGTGTGTCGCTGTCACCCGCGCGCCGCCGCCGCCTTGCGAAACCCCGGGCTCCTCAAAGAAAGAGGAAATCGCCAGGACGGCTGGCTACAGGGAAGGAACAGCCGGCCGCTGAGGATCTCCCCCGGGGCGGGGGTCCCCCGGGCTCTCCAGTACCTGGAGGTGACGTCATGGCGCCCTCTTTCGGCCTCCGGGCAGGGGGAGGAAGCTCGGCCCGCCTTGGGGGAGGGTATGGGAAGCATCCCCCTTTCCAGCTCCCTGCCTCTGAGATGGGGCAAGGAGCAGGTAGAGTCCTTGGTGCACCTGCGTCGACATCGTCTAGCCCGGCACCTCCCAGGCTTTGTCCCTTGTCGCCCCTTGCCTGGAGGATTTGCTAGCCTCCCGAGTCCAGCAGGTCTGATGGCTGCGTTCCTGGGCCAACCCTGCCCGTCCCTGGCTGGCTGCCTTAGGCTGCCTTGCCTGTGGGGTGAGGGGTCCCCTTAAAGATTCACCTGCTCCTGCCCCTACAGTGGAGAGGAGCGCATTCGGGGGCTGGCCCCCAGGCAACCAGGAACCCAGGGCTCCTAGCCTCAGCCTCTCACCACTGGATGCCCGAGGTGCCCTGGGCACTCCCATATGCCTCTGAGATGCTGGCTGGAGACCACATCCTCCAGATACCCTGGAGACAGGTCCCCATCCCCAGCTGCTCTTCCTTGCTCTTGCTCTAGGCTTAGAGGGGCCTCTGACAGCCCAAGTTTCTACAGGTCTGCTGGGTCAGATGCAGTGTGGCCCTTGGGGACCCAACAACCAGCTCTCCTGGGAAACCAGGTGGGCCAAAGTGGCCTTTTCCTTGGCCTGCTGAGGGGCTCAGGCTCAGCCCAGACTCCCCACTCCTCCCCTGGCTCTGAATTTCTACTGTGGCAGGAGGAAGAGGAGACAGCAAAGTCAGCTCTCAGCCTGGCCTGGAGGATTCTGCCCACGGGAGGGGGTGTGTCTGGGGAGGGGGCCGGCCCTGTTCTGTCCTGGCTGCCTGGGAGCAGCTTCTCTCCACTCAGACCCACTCAGGAGCCGCCCTGGGCCACAGCCTGGTGGGAGGAGGGGCTCCTTTGCCTGTCAAGCCCACAGGCCTCTGCCCTTGCCTAGCCCACCCACTTAGGGTCCCACTGGCTCCTCTGCCCAAGCCATTGGCTGTAGCAACCTTTCAGTACTGGAGCCCCAGCTGGGCCTCTCCTTGCCCAGCACTTCCTGGCACTGGGCCAAGTCCCTGGTTTTCCGAACTGGTCTATGACATCAGCAGTTTTCGTCATCTGACTCGCCTGCCCAGAGCAGCAGCAGGATCTGGGTGTTGCTTCCATTTTACAGTCAGGGAAACTGAGGCCATGAAAACACGGGCTCTTCTAGGGGACATGGTACCCTAAGGCAGACCCAGCCTCCTGGTGCCCAGCCTTGGCCTGCCCACATTGCCAGTCCCAACCTTCTGTCTCCTGGCCTCGCCTTGCCTCAGGCTATGGGCATATCCTGCCTCTTCCTTGTGACCCTGTGGCATGTCCACACAGGCTGCCTTTTGTTGGGAGCTGAGCTACTCTGGCTGTGCCTTGTGCTGCTGTGAGGTGCAGCAGGGTCCCCACTGTCTCTGCTGTGGCCTGGCTGGGTTGTGAGGGAGGTTCTGCCGTGGTGTACTGGGGAAGGCCAGTGTGTTTTTGGTCTGTCACTGGCACCATCATGTGGATCTGACCATGCCTAGGGGAGCAAGATGTCCCAAGAGGGTCCCCTGACATCTCTGGATGGTAGAACCTCAGGACAGCCTCAGGCCACCTCTAACCACCAGGCCAGGGCCTCGCGTACACTTGGGCAGACCCTACTGCAGCTGTACCAAGGCCCTACCCCACAGAAACTCCTCCCAAGCCTTCCACCTTGTCAGCCACACCAGTGGGTTCCCCTAACCTTCAACTTTTGGGGCCCAGACATCAGCTCCTGTCACAAGCAGGTCAGGGTGGGTGTGCTTGGGCCCACCTCTTCTGAAGGGGACCCTGATGAAGGTTTCTCTCCTGTGGAGGTTGCAGGAGGGAGGAAACCTCTGTGCCCACTGAGTTACCCTCCCAAGGGGACAAGGCAGATGTGCCCTATGAGCCACAGGTCTTCAGATGCTGTGGAGACTTGGGTGTCTCAGCTTTTGGGGTGAGTGGGTGTGGGTGAGAATCCTGAGGTTCTTTTATGCTAGTAACTGGAGTACCAGGAAGAACCAATACCTAGGAGCCCTGGCTTTCCCAGCCTGGAGGTCCAGTTTCACCCCTGCTGTTATGAAATTAGATATGGTGGTCGGGAGCTGATACTCATGCTGGACCAGAGCCCCCCAGATCTGGATGGGATATGAGGACTGGAGAGAGGGACCTTCGGCTCAATCTGTGTGGGTGCTGAGTGGGAAAGACCTGTGAAATGCCACAGGCCTGGAACATGAGCTTATGCAGCCCTAGGGCATTGGGGTAGAGGTGACAGCTTTCTGGTAGAGGTACCTGGATGGGAGGTTTCAGGAATTTGGCCTGGTTTGGGGGAGGGTCCATGTATGTGGGGAGGGGGCTTCTGGGAGGAGGGAGGTGGGTGCTGGCCCTGCACATGATCAACAGGAGCTTCCCCAAGACAGCACAATGGTGGCCACGGCCCCGGGGGAATCTGTGCCCTTGGGAGCGGTGGATGCCTAGGTGGATGTGGGGCAGGAAAGGACAAGGCTTCTGGGCCTGTGGGGGCAGGGGTGCTCCGGGGCAGGCATTCTGGGGTTCTGCTAGTAAGGGGGAAGATCCTCAGCCCTCGGGGAAGCCTGGGCTGGACAGTGGGGGGATCATGAGGCTCAGCTGTGCTATTTCTTCCTGAAGGAGGCAGGTAAGTAGCTGGGGCTGTGGGGGGCCCTGGGACACTGAAGGACCAGGAGCAGGATTGAGCTAAAGGGTCCTGAGTTAAGCCCAGTGTGTTCACCAGGGCCCGCTGGGGGAGCCTGAGGGTCTTAGCACCATGGGGGTTCAGACGGTGGGAGTCTGGAGAGTCAGTTCTCAGACAAGACCCAGAGGGGCCCGACGAGGGAGAAAACAGAAGCAGTGGGGAGGGCAGTCGAGGGGACAGCAAGAAGGAGCTGGCCGCAGGAGCTGGAGGGTCCATGCAGGCCTGGGAACTGCCGTAGGGCCTGTCTGTGGGTCAGCAGAAGCCACAGGGGAGCAGGCCACATAGTCGCGGTGCAGGACCAGGTGCGGAGGCCAAGGCCTGGAGCTCAGGGTCCTGGAGAGGTAGACACGTGGCCGCCACCAAGGCAAGGCCTGGTAGGGCCAGGCACTTGTCCGAGGCAGGGACAGCAGGGAGACTGAACCCATCACACACACCAGAGAAGAGGCTGCGGCAGCCAGACCTGTGCATCAGCATTTACGTATTTCTTTCTTCTTTTCGAAAACTTGAGACAAAACTCACATAGCATATAATTAACCATTTAGAAGTGGAAATCCAGTGGCCTTTGGAACATTTGCAGTATTGTACAACCACCACCTCTGTCTAGTTCCAAAAATACAGTGTTTGCAGCCAGGAGACCCGATGAGATGCACAGGAAGGAGCCGGGCTGCCCTGGGGGGTTCTCAGGAGTGGGAGAGGGAGGGAGCCGCAGTGGGGAGCCTGAGGGGGATGCAGTGGGTGGTGTGCAGTGAGGGACTGTGAAACAGGTGTCTGCTGGGAACGCCTGCAGGAAGGAGGCCCCCGAAGCAACTCCACCTCGGGAGAGGGGCCTGGGACTGGCAGAGGAGGTGTGTGCCCTCCCTGTGAGGGATTCAGGAGTGCTCAGCTGTGGCCACCGGTGAGGGAACCCTCCAGTCCCAGGCCCAGAATTCAGCCCTCTAATGGGGCTTCCCTTGTGGTAGCAAACAGGGGTGAGCAGAATGACAGATAGCATGACCAGGCACCCTGGAGGGTAGAGCACAGAGTCTGGACCTCACTGCAGAGTGAGGGACAGTCACACAGGCACCCCCCAGCCAAGACCCCTGATATAGGGTCTGGAGCCCCACTCCAAGGGAGTCATCCTGCCCAGGGGCCTCCTTCCCACCCAAGCTGCCCACCTGACTGGCTTGTCCCACCCATGGGTATTTATCTCTACGGGGAAGGCGGAGGTCTTGAGCTGGGCCATGCGGCTCTGCCACGCTAAGTTCTGTGCAGGGGGGTTGATTGTTCCCTGTCCCTCAGTGCCTGGACCTTGGTCCAGGGGACACACCAGTTTCTCCTAGCTTGGTTCCAGGATGGGCCTCACTTACCCAGGTACCTTTGACCAACTCCCGGAAGCAGTGAGGGCTGAGTCACAGCCGATTGCCAGGGAAAGGCAGGGCAGAGCCGGGGCAGAGGGAGGAGGGTGAGGCTGTCCTTGGGGATCTGGGTTCATCTCCTCCACTGCACCTTCCTGCCCATGTCCCTGGCCACTCCTGGGCCCAGGGTGCCTCCTGGGCTTGTGGCCTGCTCCAGGGTGACCTTTGGCTGACTAGCCCACTGAACAGGGAATCTCAGAGCCCTAGGCACCCAGAGCCCCCTCCTTGACCAGCAGGAGGGGCAGCAAGAGGAACCTGGACCTAGGGAGGGGGTCCTGTGGGGTCCAGGAGCAGCGTGTCCTTCCAGCTGTCCTCAACGTGGTCACCTCCACGTTGTACACGTTGGGGCACCCCACCCTGCCCCGTGGGGCTCCTTGCTGTGGTGGGCTCAGGATGCACACAGAAAGGAAGCCCACCAGCCCAGCCGCGGTGTTTGGAAAACCAGGGTCAGCTCTATCGCCTCTCCTTGAGGTCTCCATCCAGCTTGTGTCCCCACCTCCCTGCACCCATGGCCTACCCTGGACAGCTTTACCACACTGCCGGGTTGCCAGGGAAGGACTGGGCCTCCCGGCTCTCAGGGGCTCTGGTTTCTGCTGAAATGCCAGCCAAGCCAAAGGCCATTGTCACAATCAGCCTGGTCACACACAAGCGTGGTACACCCAGGCAGAGTGGCCTTCTGTTTCTGTAGCCTAGAGGCTTGAGGGTATAGAGGGCTCAAGCCCAGAGTGGCTGGTCGCTCTCACCATAGGGCTCCCTCTTGCCCAGTCTGAATCCTTTAAAATAGAAACTCAAACTGGGAGCAGTGGTGTGTGTCTTTAACTCCAGCTCCTCAGGAGGCTGAAGCAGGAGGATGGTTTGAGACCAGGAGCTCGAAGCCAACCTGGGAAACACAGTGAGACCCCATCTCACAAGCAGCAACAAAAAGCCAGCCTCAGCCAAGCAGCCTTCTAGGGTGTGCTGGTGGGTTGCTGGCTTCCAGAGATGGTGAGTCCTGAGAGCAGCAGGAGGCTGCTCTGCCCACATGCCAGCCCTGGAATGTGAGCTTTGCCTATCCTGCCATCGGGTGCTCTCCCCCACTTCTCTCTCTTCCTGGCACTGAGGGCCTTTGCACTGAGCTATACTCTCAGCCCCTTTTAATTTTTTTTTATTTTGAGAGAGTCTCACTGAGTTACCCAGGTGGAGCTTGAATTTGCAATCCTGCTTCAGCCTCCTGGGGTGCTGGGATTACAGGTGCATGTCAGGCAGGGACCAGCCTGCCTGCCTCTTTCCAGGCAGACCTGTTGGGCTGGAAGAGGCCTCACTGGGCTGGGTCTGTATGAGGATGAGGGTGTGAGGGCAGTGGTGTGGTCCTGAGCCTGGGTTTGGGACTGGGCTGGAGGCCACACCATCTGCCCCTGGCTCAGCCAGCTCCTCTGCAGCCTGGGCTCCGCACATGCCCTTTCCCTGGGCCTGGACTTCCAGCCTTTCCTCCCACCCCTCCATTCCTGCTCATCTTCAGCCAACAGCACTTTCATTCCTTCCTCCAGGAAGACCTCCAGGCTTTCTGCCCCATGCAACCACCTGCTGTGGCTCCGGGGGGTGGGGGGATAGCTCCCTCCCTTGGGGACCTTTCTTTTGGTGTAGTGAGAGCTGTTTTTCAGCACGAGGGGACCATCCCTTCTCGGGGCTAGGGGTCCCTACTAGACAGAGGTCCTTTGTCCACTCTGGTGATCCCAGTGGTGGGTGCCAAGTGATTCGTGAAGAACGTGTGGGTCAGGAAGGGAGCACACAGGTGGTGCTGGTTAAACCCCTATGCCTTTAGCTGCTCTTCTCCCCCTCCCACCAGCCCAGAGCAGGGAGGCTGTGGCTGGAGCTAAGGCCTCCCACCTGGGCCTGGGGCTTCCCTGGAGGCTGCTCCACTGAGCCCAGACCTCCTAGACACGAGCCCAAGTTATTCCCAGCTGTGAGCTGGAGCTGCTGGTCACGGGCAGGTTGCGTCCGCTCCAGGCCTCAGGTGGCTCCACATCTGTGAAAAACCTCCTGGCCAGGTGATCGAGGTCAGAGTGGCTTGGGACCTCCTTCCTTCCGATGTGCAGCCCCTCCTCCCCTTCATCCCATCAAGGCTGAGGCTGAGTGGAAGGTCTGTCCTCTTCCGCCACTGGGGGACAGCGGTCCCGTCGGCTGAGCAGGCGAGCAGCCCAGCTGGGAGGCCACCTCCACCCGCTTCCTCCCTGAGCTGTGCTGTGCAGGGCCACCCAGCTCATGCTTCCTAACATCTGCCTGTGTTGAACTGGGAAAATGGTATGGGGTGGAGGGGGGCTCTAGGAGAGGATGTCCAAGGCCAAGTCCTAGCTCAGCCCTGGTGACCTTGAGCAGGTGAGCAACCCTTTCTGGGCCTCCTTTACCTTACTCTGTTGAAACAGATAAATGACAGGTTTGCACCTCAGAGTTGTGTGGGGATGGAGTGAGGCTATGTCTAGCAGTGGCCTAATGAGGGCTCATTACCCTGGGAGAAGGGGCACCATAAGCCTAGGTGCTTCTCCCCCTGAGGGTCCAGAGGGCATGTTGGGATGGAACCAGTCCCACAGCAGTCATGTGGCCACACTGCTGCTTTTCACCCCAGACCTGGGGTCTGGCCTTACCCCAGGGCCCCATTTTGGAGACACCAGCTCCCTGGGTCAGGAGGGGAACAACTGTGGTGACGGCAGGCCCGAGAGCTTGCTGGTAGAGACACAGCCATTCCCTTGAGGCTCACCTAAGCTAAAGTCACAAAGACTTTTCTGCCATTTTCATCTGGACACCTATGGTTTTAGGGTTCTTTTAGCATTTGGAGGAACGCTAACAGCATTTGGAGTTGTTCTGTATCTGGCAAGAGGTCAGGAGGGAAGCTTACCGTTCAGCAGTGATGTCTAGTTATTCCAGTGCCAGTGGTGGGAAGATCATTCTTTCTCTGCTGAATCGCATTTATACCTTTACTGCTAACTCAATGCCCACATGTCGTTTTGGGTCTCTATTCTAACCTACTGGTCTGTTTCTCTTATTTTCATGCCAGTACCACACTGTCCTGGTAAGAGCAATTTGATAAGTTCTGAAAACAAGTAGTACTGCCAGTTCTTCATCTTTGCCCTTTTTCTCATTTGTTTTTATTATGTTATGTAGTTTGCATTTACACCTGAATTTTAATTTTTTTCTGTTTTGTTTTTGTTGTGGTGGTGGGTCATGCTAAACAAGAGTACCACCGAACCATATCTGCAGCCCTACATATACACCGTAGAATTAGCTTAAGTTCTATGCTAAAAATCCTGCTGGAGTGCTTTTTTTTTTTTCTTTTTTTGAGACAAAGTCTTACATGTAGTCCAGGCTGGCCTTAAACTCACTGTGTAACCCAGGCTAGCCTAGACTCACAGTGATACTCCTGCCTCAGCTTCTTGAATACTGAGATTACAGGCATGTGTCACCACACCCAGCTATTTCTGGAGCTCTGATGGAGAGTGGGTTGAATATATAGATTCATTTGCAGAGAATTTATGTATTAACAATGTTGATTCTTCTAATCCATAAAACCAGAGTATCTCTTCTTTAATTTTTCTTGAGCAATATTTTAGTTTTATGTGTACTATCTTCCACATATTTTGCTATATTTATCCCTAAGTATTTAATGTTTTATACTATTATGAATTATATTTTAAATTTTTCAGCTTGATTGCTTTTTATTAGTAGAAGGGAACACAACTGATTTTTCCATTGTTTTGTTTCTTTGTTTTTGTTTTTGTGGTACTGGGGATCGAACTCAGGACCTTGCGCTTGCCAGGCAGGTGCTTGTGCCACTGAGCTATATCCTCAGCGAGACAACTGATTTTTGTGTATTTGTCTTGTATCCTGTAACCTTGCTAAGCACGTATTCTAACAGTTTTTTTTTAATGCAGTCTATTGTATTTTCTACATAGATGATCATGTCTGTGAATAAGGCCATTTTATCTCTCTCCCCATCTGGTGACTGTGTGAGGGATTCTGGAGAAGACAGACCCTGGGGGTGCACAATCTGGGAGACCATGTGACAAACTTTGCCACTCCCATGATTCCACCTCCCTGAAGCGTGTGTCTATGTAGACAGCGCTCTGTACCCACCCGTCCAGGTGTCACTGTGCTAAAAGACTGGGTGAGGAGCAGCCCTGGGGTCAGTCAAGTGGGACTGCCGCACAATTATTTATTCCTGGACCCCCTGCTCTGCCGCCCCTTGACCCCTTCATTGGAGCCCCTATCTGCCAGGGACCAGGGGTGCTATCAGCCAAGGCTGGCAGGACTGAAGTCTACTGTGTTCATGTGTCACTGGCCAGTTTGGTGCATGGCAGTGTGGACTGCTGGGAATGGTCTGGGTGTAAACCAGCCTCCTGCAGGAGAACCTTTGCCTGTGTGTTTAAAGGTGGTGCAGGCCCTTTCCTGAGAGGTGGTTCTCTTGGGGCTCCTTTCCCTTTTTATTTTTATTTATTTTTTTTTTGGTACCGGGAATCAAACTCAGGACCTTGCACTTGCCAGGCAGGCTCTTGTGCTGCTGAGCTATATCCCCGGTCCTCACTTTTAAAAATTTGATATGTGATATATTAATATTATTTAGAATTAAACATTTTTTCCAAATCTTTGTTATGATGGGGGAGCCATGAATTATTTATAAATCATTTTTTTACATTTCCAAACAGTTTAGATTTAAAATTTATTTTGTTGTTATTTGTTTCAATTCTATTGGACTGTGTCAAAGAACATGATATATAGCTAATGAAACTAAAAAGTAGACCTTAGTGAGGTATGTATACACCTACAATCCCAGCACTCGAGAGACTGAGGCAGGAGTGTTGCCTAGGTCAGCCTGGGCCACATAGTTCAAGGCCACCCTAAACTACATAGCAAGAACCTGTCTCAAAAAAGCCAAAAACCTAAAAATAGACATTTACTTTTTAGAACAGTTTTAGGTTTGCAGAAATTTTTTTTGTTTTTCTTTCAAATTTTAATTTTTATTAGTACATGTCCATAGTACATAATGGTTATATTCATTGTGGGAAGTTGGTATATAGTCTTAATGCTTTTTGCATCCCCTCCCCCTTTTTACCCCCTCTTCATTTCTTGGTTCTTGAGCCTCCTTAACCCCCTCCCCCTGCCCCGTTTATTTACTTACTATAGTGGGAGTTTTCAGAATGGAAAGAAAACCACCAAGTTTCCCACAAGCGCCCACTTATGGAATTTAACAAGTGTCACATTCCACAGGGGTCACTTTGTTGAATTCAGTATGAAAAGTTGAAGCATGAACCAAAGTAGTCAGCGCTAAGCCAGGACCCTCACAGGACCCACGGTTTGAATTTATAATCACTGCCTCGGCCTCCCAGCATGCTGGGGTTACAGATGTGCACTAGCACACCTGGATTGAGCTTTTTAAAGCACACTAGACATCTAGAAGCATAATCTTTAAACACTTCAGCATGCAAGGTCAGGCCCTGATGCCATTGTCATCTGGCCCGGGGTAATTCCTGTGCACAGATGTACCCGGGGCCCTGCTGGGATCTGTGGGATGCTGGGAGGTGGCAGCCAGGTGGAGCCTGTGTCATACGTTCCAGCACATCCTGTGGGTTTTGGAGGAGAACTCGGTCCAAATCAGCTGCTGGGGTGAGCTGGTGGGTCACTCCTGTATGGATGCAGGGGCCCCATCTTAGGACCCACAGAGCCAGGGCAGCCCTTCAGTCCTGAGGCCTGGCCTTGCACAGATAGGGGTCAAGCCTTCCTGCCAGGGCCCTGGTGACCTGGATCCAGGGTCTGGCTGAGCCTCCTGACCTCTGGCCTTTCCTTTCCAGACCCCGACTGGGCATCCTACACCCTGGGGGTGTTCATCTGCCTGAGCTGCTCTGGAATCCACCGGAGTATCCCTCAGGTCAGCAAGGTGAAGTCGGTCCGCCTGGATGCCTGGGATGAGGCCCAAGTGGAGGTACGGGGAGGGAGCTCAGGGGTGTGGGCCGGGAGAGGGGTACAGGAGGGTGAGGGCCCTAGCTGGCCCTCTCTGGCTGTGGACACCGGAGAGGATCCCTCTGTGGGCTGCAGGGCTCCTGCTGTTGAGGGTTCCCTGTGGGAAGCCATGGGGGTAACAAGAGCCGGGGCATCCATCATCGCTCACCTGACCTACTGTGTGCTAGGCGGGCCCAGCCAGGCAGATGAGTTGCCGCCCCTCAGAAGGCTAGAGAAGGGGCCCAGCATGAGATGGAAGCTGCGGCTGTGCTGCAGGTGGGGGCAATGACGTGGCCTGTGTGGCTGACCCCACAGGGAGTGGCAAGGGGGTGTGGCCTGGGTCAGAGAAAACAGTCCCCACACAGGCCAAAGTGACAGATCTGGTTTGCACATTCAAAGCCCCGGGGTGCTGATGGCCTTGCGTGCACCCATGCCTCACTTGGAGCCTGCGTGAGATGCAGTCCCAGCCATGCAGCTGACCTACGGGACCAGATCCTGGGCGTGAGGCTGAGGAGCACTCCCCAGCCTCCTGGGCTTGCTGCCTTGGGCCCTGGCTGACTGCTCACTTTGCTTTATACTATTAGCCCCTTTTTCTTGGCCACCTCGGTTTAAGTAGATGGTCCCTGGATTGGCCCCCTTGCTGGTGGGGACAGAGCATCCAGGATCAATGTCAAAAAGAAGGTCAGGGCTTGAGTCCCATTCCTATCACCCTTCCCATAGTCCTGGAGGAGGTAGCTGCCTGCTGGGTCCCTGCGACCCAAGGGTGAAGGTCATCCTGTTGATTGATAGGAAAAACTGGTGAGGGTGACAGGCCACTTCTGTGGCAGCTGGAAGTGTCCTGAGCCCACCTGGGGCAGAGGTAGTGGCCTGGCCTGAGAGGAACTCGCCGGCTGACATGGCCATGGGAGAGAATCAGACCTGGGCCGTGGGGACCAGGCAGGAGGGCTCTGCCCCTTTCCCTCCCCACCTTCCCTTCCTCTCCTCTCTTCTCCATGTTACATAGATTGTACTTTTTTTTCCCACTTTATTTTCCTTTGTAATTTTTAATGTACGTATGTTGTATTTATTTGTTCGTGCCTGCGGCATTAGTGATGGAAGCCAGGGCCTTGCAGATGCTGGTCAAGCACGCACTGTTGAGCCACGCCCCAGCCCTACAGAGTGTGTTTTGTACAACCCTGTCATTGGTTGAATTCTGGAACCCACGTGTAGCACACACTTTATGGTTTTCAGTATATTGACAGACTTGTTCACCATCGTGTCCAATGTTAAGACATTTTCATCAGCTCAGAAGACCATGTGGCCTTTCGCTGCCAGCCCTGTGCAGCCCCGAGTATGCTCTTTTCAGATCTGCCTGTCCTGGGCGCGTGACAGAGTGCAGTGGCACAGGACAAGGTCTCTTGTGTCTGGTTTCTCTCCGAGGGTCTCGTCTGGGACCAGGCGTGTCAATGCGTCACTCCTGCCTGGGTCTGGGTGACTCACCCATGCTGTATTTCATCTGTCCACTCTTCCATGGGGCCCTGGTTGTCCCCGCCTGATTTAGAGTGCTTTGGTGACGTGGCACTCTGTGTGTGTGGACTCTCTCCATCTCCTGACCTGGCCTCTCACCCGCTGCTGCTGCCCCTGTTGCCCATACAACCTGAGTGTGTCTTAAGCATACACAACAGACCGGCCCACCACAACAGACCAGCTCACCCTTACTCGTGGGCCTGAACCTTTTGAGTAGATGGGTTACAGTGACCCCCTGTTCCCTCAGGTGATATCCAGACTGTGTCCAGAGTTTCTTTCTTTTTTTCTTTTTTTTGGTACTGGGAATCGAACTCAGGACCTTGCGCTTGCTAGACAGGCGCTTGTGCTGCTGAGCTATGTCCCCGGCCCCAGACTTTCTCTACTGTGGTCTCTGGACGGGTGACCTGCCTCATAGTGGGGGAGTTTCCTGGTGGCCCAGAAACCTCAAGGTCGAAGTACAGTGTCAGAGATCACACAGGTTGGTAATTGTTAAGAGATTTTTGCTAAATCTGCCCTACTGTCCAGACGAACAGGCTGCCCCAGCCCTGCATAAAAGTGTCACACCGCCTGCCAGCTCTCAGCCCCCAGTGCTGACCTGTGGTGCCCCCGTGGTGGACAGCTGCTCTCCACAGGGTCTGGAATTGGAGTTTTCTTATCCTGAACAGGCAAAGCAGCCTGGAATACCATCAGAGTGACCTTCAGACCTTTGCTGGCTTTCAGTCTGGCTGTGGGCTTTCCTTTCTCCTTCTCTCTCCCTCTTTCTTTCTCCCCACCCCTTTTCTCTCTCCCTCCCCGCCTCTCCTTTCCTCCCTTCTTTTCTTTCCAGTCTTTTTGTTGTTGCTGTTACCAAGAATCAAACTCAGGACCTCGCGCTTGCCAGGTAGGCACTATGCCACTGAGCCATGTCCCAGTCCTTTCTAGTCTTGATTCCTTGAGTCGATCAGTGGATTCCTTTTTGGCGCATTTGAACTTCTGTCTGACGCATTTCTTTTTACCCCCTTGTTCTGCCTTCCCCCCAGTTTCACAGTTTCTTTGGGGGTTGAGTGTGTTAAATACATTTGCTGTATCCACCCCCATTTCCCACCCTTACCCCTCCCCCTCCCCCTTACTCCTTTCCTCTTGCCTAATAATAGCTTCCCTTCCACTTTCCTTTCGTTTCTTTAGGTTCCACATACGGGGAGAATATTCGATATTTGTCTGTGTGAGCCTGGCTTATTTTGTTCAACAATGATTTTGTCCAGATCCACCCGTTGTCCTGCAGATGACAGGGTTTTGTTCTTCCTTATGGCTGCACAATGCTCCATTGTGCAGTGTGCGGTACATAGAACACATCTTCTTTATCCCTTCATCTGTTCTACTCCAGGGTCTTGACATAGCAGGGAAATTTCCCCTCTGAGAAATTTGTGGAAAACGTTTTTTCTGGGTTGCCTTTCGGTTTTGCTCATGGTGGTTTTTACCATGGAAATTTTTTTTTACACTGACCTAGTCACACGGATCAGCCTTTCTTCTGTGGTTTTGGGTGTATGGCACACTTAGGTCCCTCTCTGCCTGAGGGCTCCTTTTTTTTTTTTTTAAATGACAGCTGTTATTCACTTGGCTACCCGTTTGCCCATGCAGTGGGGAGCAGGAGAGTTTAAGCTGCGCTGTGGCCTTGCACCACCCTGACACTTTCCTGCCCCTGGCCAGCTGCCAACCCCTTGCCACACCTCCACCCCGTGGAATCTGCTTCCTACACTCTGTATGGCTCCTGCAGCTGGGGTCCCAGGGGTGTTCCTCCCTGTAAGACATGCGCCGTGTTTAGAAGCCGGGCTGCTTCCATTTCACTGTGTTGAACAGTGCTGCCATGGATGTTGGCTACTGGTCTCCTCTCTCCAGGATGAAGTGGACTTGCTGGGAACCCAGCAGTTCTCTGACTTTCAAACTACTCCGGGCCTGTGTCACCAGTGGTCCCTGTGGCCCGAGGACTGTGTCCTCTGCACCCTGCTCTCTATTGGTGACTCTGCCCATCTTAGTGGGTCCTCAGTGGTGGTCACCACTGTCTGATCTGCAGTTCCCTGAAGGCAGTGATATTGAGGATCTTTTTTTCTCTTTCTTTTTTATTTGTTTGTTTTTTGAGACAGGGTCTTGCTATGTAGCCCTGGCTGGTCTTGAGCTTGAGATCTTCCTGCCTCAGCCTCTTGAGTAGCTGGGATGACAGATGTGTACCACTATGCCTCTGGTCCCATTGCTATTTTTGGGTGAATTATGAAAAGTATATAGATTAACAAGGAGGTGATGCTTTTCCATCTTTGTTGGGGGCTTCTTCTGCATCCTTCAGGAGCCTGCAACATTCTTCTCTGCAGAGACTTTGGCCACATCTTGGGTGTTGTGTCCAGTTGTCATGCGTAGGAATCACTGGTATCTGTTACATCTCCCTAAAGGACTGAGGTTTCATATAGAAAAGCTGTGGGTGTCAGAATTCAGTCTGGCGCCGGCCTCTCTTTGGAAGACTTGCCGAATGTGATGTCTTTCCTTTGGCTTCTCTCCTCCCTGATCCTTATGACCATGATATCCTCAGAGCACAGTGATCCTGGGGGGAAGGATTTCTCTTGGGTGAACCTGGCAGGGGTCTCCTGGGAAAGGTCTCTGTCAGCCTCAGCCCCAGGCACCACAGCGGCCAACATGAGGCCTGGTGCTCCCTGGCCATGCTTGCAAGGCCTTAGGTATCTCCAGGCCCAGCCCAGCTCCTCACCCAGCCAACCTGGGGTCTCCAGCATGCTGTAGCCTTGGACTCACGCCTGCTGTGTCCCCTACTATGCACCCCCTTGGCATGGGCAGCCCCTCTGACTCAAGGGCCTCTCCAATGGGCCTCCATGCCCATGTTGCCTTCACTCCTGGCCCCTCATCTGGCTGAGTCTGGGGGCTGTCTCCTGGCCCTCTTTGTGTCACTATGTGCTCACTGCCTGGGCCGGGCTGGGACCTGGGGATGCGCGTGACCTTCGTGTGCCCGCAGAGATGGGTGGCTCATGCTGGGGCAGGCTCTTCAGCGGGACACCAACGGTAAGTGTTCTTGGGCCGTAGAAACCGGGTGGTTGGGCAGAGCACAGCAGCACCCGTGGGGCTCTCTCGGCCGCCGCTGGCCCAGGGTGCGGGGCTCTCTTTAGGGGGTTCCTCCCATGTGCCTTGTTCTTCCTGCTCACTCTGAAATGGTGTCTGGGGACGGTAGGGTCCTAGGGGTCCCTCCTAGCACTACCTCAGCCCTCAGTGCCCTGAACAGGACCCCTTCTCCCCCCAGCACCTGGCAGTGCCCCTGGAACTGGGGGTCCCTGAACTCTGACCCGGTCCCCTCTCTTGCAGTTCATGGCCTCCCATGGGAATGAAGCTGCCAGGGCCACATTTGAGTCCAAAGTGCCGTCTTTCTACTACCGGCCCACGTCTTCCGACTGCCAGTGAGTACAGAGAGGTCACTGCGAGCGGCGCTGGGAGGACCAGGCGGGAGGAGGCAGCGGCCCGGAGAGACTGGGGAGGGCAGCTGTGGCCCTGGGACGCCACCCATCTCTGCTTCCTCTGTCTGCCTTTGGGCTCTGTGTGCTCGGTGTAGCAGATGCCAGAGGGCTCCCTGGGGGACTCTTAGGGTTCTCCTGGGCGCCCCCTGGTGGCCTGGGAGGAGGGGCCCATGGGCTCCAGCTCTGCAGAAGGTGCCCTTGGGTCCCTCCGTCTGGCGCCCTTGGCACCCAGAGGTTGCCAGGGGACAGTGGGGGCCAGTTTGGACCCTGGAACTTTGACTACTCCCTGATGCACAGTGTCCCCATCTGTCCAGCCAGCAGGGCTCTGACGTGGTACCCGCACTGCCATAGCTCCAATGGCACTGTATCTTCCTCTTGCCTACACAGGGCAAGGGAGAGTGAGGGCTCTGGACCAGCTGGGTTCCCACCCTCAGCACTGTACCTGCCTGGGTCACCCCGTCTTACACTCTCTGTGCCTTCCTGCACTCCCCATCCTTGGCCATACTGCCCCTCCCGCCTGGAAGACCTCCCTGCTCTGCCCTGGGCCTGGCTCTGTGTGGCCCTGGCCCCTGAGGCCCCTCCTCCCTGAGTGTACCCGACGTTGTCTCCTGTCGCTGCTCCCTGTGGCTGGGAGCCCTTGGGTATCTGACTTCTGGCCCTGGTGAGATGTCGGGTGGGGGTGCTGGGGCTCCTCCTGCCACGGTGCCTCCCGTGTCAGGCACAGAACCAGGTGGGAACATGGCCGCTGGGCCACCTGATACTTCAATGGCCTGGGTTCCCTGGGGACCCTTCCCACACCCATGGCTGCTACTGGGGCCTGGCCTCCTCTCTTCCTACTTAGCTCCTGGCCAGCGTCCCACACTGACTTCTCTCCTGAGCTCCCTGTCCTCATCACTCAGTGGCTCCCTCTCTCTCCTGTTCTGCCCGTGCCTCCTTCCTTGCCCAGCCTGTCCCCGCCCTCCCCAGCTTTCCCCCAGCGGACACACATGTCACACTGTCTTCCCAAAGCAGGGGTCCCTGGAACTGGCCAGAGCCCTTCCCCTGTTGGCCAGCATCTCCTGCTGCTTAGCCAAAACATGGGCTTGCAGGGCCGCGGCCATTCGGCCCAGCCCTCGTGACATGGTGCTCCCAGGGCCCAGAGGGGTTGAGCACTTTCCAGGAGACATGGGGCTCCAGTCTGAAATCCGTACTCTGTGGCCAGGCATGGGCCACCCAGACAGGGCCAGAGGACACTTGGCAGGCAGGGGCCTGGCCCTCGGCCATTGAGTGAGTTCCACAACCTCCCTTATCTTTCCCTTTCTTGGAGATGGGGTAAGAACTGGATACCCCTCCAGGTACAAGTGAGAAGCCTCCAGCATCTATTCGCCATGGCCCCCAGCACCTCCTTCCCAGGCACAGCTTCCGCTCACCCCCAGGCCCCACCCAGCCTGTGTGGGTTCAGCTCTGTTCCTTGGTTGACTCACTCTGTGACCCCAAGCTCTTTAGGACCCCACCCACAGCGATATCTGTGGAACCAGGGCAGGTACAGTACTGTGTCTGTTGAATACTGTGTCCTGCTGGGTACTGTGTCCACTGGGTACTGTGTCTCCTGAGTACAATATCCACTAGATACTGTGTTTCTCTGGGTATAGTACTCTGTCTCGATGGGTGTAGTACTGTGTCTAATCAGTACTGTGTCCCTCTGGGTATGGTAATGTGTTTGTTTGGGACTGTGTCCAGCTAGGCACAGAACTGCATGCCACTGAGTACTGTGTCCATTGGGTACTTGTCCCCGTGGGTGTAGTACTCTGTCTACCAATGCCACATTGGAGCAGAATCTCATATCTGCTTCCAGGTCCACAGGAAAACAGCCCACTCCACACAGAAAGGCTCTGTGGGTGCTACCCTGCCCTGCCCTGTGCTCAGCCAGCTGTGGGCTCTGTCCCGGCTCCAAGCTATCACAGGGCTAAGGTTCCCCTGGGGCATTGCTAGTTTCTCAGGGTTCCTTGGGCTCTGGCTCCAGGATGGTGAACTCCCTGAACAGGGCTGGCCAGCAGGGGGCCACCACTGGTCTGCAGGGAGCATGGAGGGGGTGACCTCCACATGGGAGGGGCTGGGTGTGGACCGTGACCTTGCTTGGCTCTCTGGCTGCATGTTTGGTCCTTACTGACGATCGTCACCATGTGCCAGGCCCTGCCAGGCTCTTGGCAGGTGTCTTAGGGAAGCCTCTCTGGAGCAGAGGCACTGGTCCAGCTGGCCCAGCTTCATGGGAGGGGAGGCTGAGACCCCGGCTTACACCCCACCTCTGAGCACCCCCTCACCTGAGTGCCCCTCACCTGGCTGCCCACATCCTCAGGGCCCCATCCTAAGCCCCTGGGCCAGCAGCCCCAGTCTTCCACCCCCAGGCCTCTCGCACAGCTTTCAGTATGAGTCAGGGTGCTGGCTGCATGGCTGCGCAGCTATTTTGGGGCATGATTTTGTCACCACCCTGCAGGCCACCCTGCGGCCGGCTGTCTGCATGAGTGTTCCCTGTGCTTCCCGGCCTGAGCGGGCCAGGCGCAGGCTGGGCAGGAGGACAGAGCCCTCGCAGTGTGAGTTATGCATGAGCTGTGGGTGCTGCGCAGCGCTAGGAGGTGGGGGATAGTCCTGCTGTGGAAACTGTAGCGCTCACACAGTGGCGGGGATGTTTGACCACAGAGAGATGTAGGAGGGAGGGAAGCAGGGAGCCCTATGACCCTGCGGTAACTCGGACTGTGGAAAGCTGAGGTTCAAGCACTGTGCACACTGGAGAGTGCTGAGGGACTGCGGGGCAGTGCAGATGGCCAGGGAAGAAGCTGCTGGCCCCGAGCATGGGGACCTGCTCAGAGCCAGTGCCCAGAGCAGGCCCACAGGGAGGGCCCTGCCTGGACGCTGGCCGTGTCACCCCCCACAGCTGTGGTCCGCACAGGGACCTGCTCAGAGCCAGTGCCCAGAGCAGGCCCACAGGGAGGGCCCTGCCTGGACGCTGGCCGTGTCACCCCCCACAGCTGTGGTCCGCACAGGGCACAGTGCACGGGGCAGCAATCCAGCTGTGTGTTCTCTGTCCAGCCCTGCACTCAGACCACTGTGGGCTTGGTGAGAGGGGTCCTAGGCCAGGCAGAAGGCCCCAGGTGGCCCACTCCTTGCCAGCCTGCTGGGGGCTGGGGAGGCCCCAGGTCCCCTCCTCTCTGCCCTGGAGCCCATGGCCCACCAGGCGTAGGCTGGAGGAACAGTCCCACCAGTGTCTGGTGGCATCTTTATTGGTGCCCAGAAAGAGCTAGCTCTGGTTCCAGCCCCTCTACCCTGCTTTCTAAGGTCCACAGAGCATGCTCCATGCAGGACTGGTGCTGTGCATGCTGCCTGAGGCCTCAGTTTCCCAAGTTTAAGATGGAGAGAATGGGCCTGCTATAGGGCAGTCTTGAGGGCTCTGTGGGATAGCCCCTCCCACCCTTCTGAAGCTTGGCGGAGGTGGGGCTGGGGTGGTAGTGGGGGTGGTGTCCTCAGTTCATGTAACCCTTAGCAGCAGGAAGGCTGGGACTCTGCAGCACCAGCTCCAGGCTCTTCCTGTGTGGCTTTCGCCCTGGGGTTCCTGTCTCCATGCACAGCTCTGCTCAACGTGGCTTCTGGGCAGAGCACGCCTGCTTCCTGTAGGGTGTGGCCCTGGGAGCTGGGCCCCTGGCACTCCCCATAGGTGGATGGGTGTCTTGTGGGACTGGACAGTGTTAGTACCAGCTTTCTGGGGCCACCATCTCAAAGCATCACAAACTGAGCTACAGAACGAGCCCAGCAGGAATTTTCCCCACAGCCCAGGCAGTTACAGTCCTGGTCAGGCTGGGTCAGGTCAGCCTTTCCTAAGGCCCCAGCTCACCTTGGCTGTGTGCTCACAGAGCCCTTTCTGCTTCTGGCCTGTTCTTCCCGTTTGTGTGAGCACTGGTCATATAGGCCTGTGGGCCCACAGCAGCAGGCTGACTGTGTCTGCAGCCATCACATCTGCAGTCCCCCGTTTACAACAAAGCCAAACTCTGAGGTCCTAGAGTTAGGCCTCCTGTTCAGGACTTGGGGATGGGGGGCACAGGGTTCAGACAATGGCAGCCCCGGAGGTCCCCCAGTGACAGGGCAGGAGACCTGGGGCTTTTGAGCTGGGGTGGTGGAGATAGAGGCTGCAGGGCTGTGCTTTCCCAAAATAAAGGGAAAAATACACCACCTCGATGGGTTTCCCGGAGTAGAAGGCTGTGCAGGCTTCGTTCTTTTTTCTTTTCTTTTCTTTTTTTTTTTTTTTTTGTGCTACTAGGAATTGAACTCAGAGTCTTTGCACTGAGCTACATCTCCAGCCCTTTTTTATTTTTTATTTTGAGACAGATTCTTGCTAAACTGTTCAGTTGTCCAAGCTGGGCTTGAACTTGCAGTCCTCTTGTCCTAGCAGCCAGAGTGCTGACGTGAAGTTACTTTCTTAAGAGGCAGAGCCTGGCCTTCCTGTCTGCTATAACAGTGTCCTATGGCAGAAGCCAGCAGAGGGGAGGGGCTGATGATCATGAGGAAAGTGCAGTGCTGACCCCGCAGGGATGAGGCCAAGATGCGTGTGGGCCACCAGGAGCAGGAGTGGAGCCAGGTAGGGCCAGCCCTCGGCATATGAGGAAGGTCTCTTGAGGCCGCCGGGGGGCAGTGGTGGCAGGTGAGCTCTGGTGGACACCTGACCCTAAATATGTGGCCTCAACAAGCACCTGCCCGAGCCTCTGTCCCCCAGATCACAGAGGTGGGGAGGTGTGGCCTGGCTACCTGATTCTCAGGATATGGACAGGCCCCGGGGAGTGGCTGGGCAAGGAGCTTTGGGACCTTTAGACAGGTTTACATCCTGGCCCCTGGTATACTTTGCCCACTTCCTCACCATCTCAGAGGGTGCTGACTGTGGAGGCGTGAGGGGTGCCCATCAGCATGGCCTTCCTGATGCGGGGGGCCTCAGGGGCAGAGAAGGATCCAGGCTATCAGGGGTAAGCATGGAGACCCAGGGCAACTATGTGTGGACTGCACCCTCTATGCCATGGGGCCCCCATGGCTCCAAGGGGCCGGATGTGTCTTGTATCCAGGTTGCAGATAGGACCTGGGGCATGGGGTTGAGCCTCATGCTCTGCTGTGAAGCACTGTCTGCAGTGTGATAACCAGGGTCATCTTGAAACAGCGTGCCCCCCGCCAAGCTGGTGATTTCATAAGAGAGGAGGAGACGCGGAGAGACACACATGGCAGGGTGAGAAACACGACTGAGGCAGGGAGAACCCTCGACAGTGGAGTGGCCGTCGATGTCTCCCAGAGACGCACTCACCCCAACTCAGCCTTCAGAGAGGGCAGCGTACATCGCTGTCCCCTCAGGCCTCCCACTGGAGGGATTTGTAGGGCCTTCATCCTCAACCCCTGAGGCCCAGCCAAAGGATCCTGGGGTCCTCACACCTGGGTTGTGTCTGTGCTTTGAGGCCAACCACACCGGCCTGGTGTACAGCCAGGGGTTCCCTATTCAAGCTGTTCTGCGCAGTTGACCAGGAAGAGCAAAGCCCTAGCTGAGGATCCACATGTGACCACAGAGGGTCTTCTCTGCGGCACCCGTGCTGTCCGTGGTGATGGTGGCATGACGTCATGTGTATCAGGAGCACTGAGGCTACAGTGACTCTGGGCACACAGCCTAGGCTGCAGTGTGTTTATCCCATACTTCTTCCTGGGGCCCCAGGGTTGGGGTGACTTTTGGGCACCCTGAGTTCAGAGACCCCCTTTGGCACGAGCACTGGGACATTCCCACATCTGACCAGCAGGCTCAGGGGAAGCGCAGCCTACACAGCACCTGTCCTTGGGGTGAGCTTCTAGGGTGAAGGGGAGGGAGAATGAGGGAGGCCGGTGCTCACCCAGAAGGCTGAAGGCGGACACCAGGAGCCGGGGCCTGGAGGGCGCGGTGTGGGACTGTGGTACGTCATGGGCTGTGGGGGTGCTGTGGGGCTGAGGTCGTGGCATAGAGACCTCCCTGGGTGGGACGTTCAGCCCAGCATGGCGAGAGGAAGCCCACGGTGAAAGCTGAGGCCCAGGATGGGCAGTGGCCCTGGGGGAGGCAGGAAATGAAGCTGGGGTCAGATGGTGACTCTGTCCCCAAGACCTGTGTGGGGTGGTGGAGGGTCCTCACAGCTGCCTGTGGGTCTGGGTGCTCCGGAGGCCCTGTGGGGCAGGGGCACTGGGACACTGGTCCTGGGGAGACAGGAGTTGGGGAAGGAGCCAGAGTAGCTCTGTGGCAGAAGCTAATCCCTCCCCTCTCCCCAGGCTTCTGCGAGAGCAGTGGGTCCGTGCCAAGTACGAGCGGCAGGAGTTCATCCTTCCTGAGAAGCAGGAGCCGTACTCTGCAGGTGAGCCTGGGCACTGTCCCCACCCTCTGTGAGGGTCCTTCTCTGTCAGCTGGAAAACTGGCCTGTGGTCTAAGCCTGTGGGTCCTGACTCCTCCCCCACCCCAACCCGCCCCAGGCCCCTGCAGCTGAGTCCCCTCCCTGTTGGCGCTGGTGGCCTGGGCTGAGGCTGCCCGGGCTAGGTGGGAGCACAAAGGGTCAGCAACCTTCCATGAGGAGGTGCAGCTGCTGGTTGAGTACCCCTGGGGCCCCTGGGGTGCTGGAGCTTTTGTGGAGCTATGGAGAAGACATCTCAGCCTTAGTCCCCCATTGCTCAGTAGCCCCAGGCCTGTGTGCACCCTGTATCTCATGATAGTCCTGGTGCCCAGTGGATCTCAGCCTGTTCGGCTGGGGAGCTCTAGACCTAGGGGTTGAGTGTCTCTTCCTCCCCAGAGCTTGGGAGGCTTCACCATCCAGAGTCACCAGCAGGCCTATGCTGCTGGCCTGTACCTCGCCGTACTGCCCAATCCCAGGTGGGTGGACTCAAGCCTCAGAGGCTGCTGCTCTGCCCTGCTCCTGGGGACCCTCAGCGTGGGGCCTGCTGAGATCCCTGGCCTCCTTGTAGGCCCAATTTAAGACCCTGCAGGCTAGGCTGGGGGAGCCCTAGGTTGGTGAACCTTGGCACTGCTTCACCACAGCATGGCTCTCACCTGAGACCTGTACAGGATCAAGGTCAATCTTCAAAAGGGGAAGCCAAGGCCCAGGAAGTGACAGGGCCTGGTTTTGAGCATTGGTAAAGTCAGCACAGGTGAATTTGGGAAGATAGGACATGCTGCTTTGGGCCCTGTCCCCTCTGTGGGGAGCTGTCAGCCTGACCTCCTGGCCTCTGGCCTTGGCGCTCCTGAGTACCTGCTGAGAGACACAGCAGGCTGTGCAGACTCTGGCACCCCAATGTCAGTGCCACCCAGTGCCCATCATCAGCAAGGAGTGACGCTCACCCAGGTGGAGGAGACAGGGCCAGAATACACCGCAGCGTGGACACTGAGCCAGAGCAGCCAGAAGGCCACACGCTGTGGTTTTGTTTCCATGAAGAGCCCAGGGCAAGTCATACCAAGGCAGGAAACAGTAGTTGTGGGCACACAGGAGATACCAGGTCTCTTGTGGGTGACAAGGATGTGCCTGACTAGACAGAGGCGCTGGCTGCACTGCAGGAGACATAGGACAAAGTAACAGAGTCAGTGCCCTAAGGTGTTTGGGGATCTCACCTGGGACAGCGACGTCTCTCGAAGGCCGAGAGGACACAGCCCTTGCTGCCCTGGCACCAGGCTGGTCAGGGAGCCAGGCCCCTCGTGCCACTGTCCTGGGGTCTTCTCCACCTCCCTGGCTCTGAGGAACAGTCGAGGCATCCAGGAGGGTGAGACTGCAAGCAGCACCTGGGGGCGTGATCTGCCGCAAGAGAGATGTGCCCCTGCATTCTGCTATATGGTGGCCCCAAGGCACAAGACAGTGGCCATGTCCATGAGGTGGCCTGGATCTCCTGGCAGTGCCCTGTTCATGGTGACAAGCATCTGCCCTGCCTGCCCTCCTGAGGGGCTAGATGCCCCGCCTTGATTCACCCGCCATGCATCCCAGACATGGACTCCCTCTCCCCACGGCCCTGCTTTGTGTGCATGAGGGAACTGGGCAGGGCCCACAGGGCCCATGTGCCCCTGATACCCTGGGGCTCACCCTGCTGCACCCCACCACTTGCTCTGGGGCCTCTGAGAATCACCTGCCTGGAGCTCTGCTGTCAATCCATAACCAGAAGGGGCACAGGCTTGTGTCAGAGGCGGTGCTGGCCAAATGTGGTGTCTGTTTCTGCACTGAGGCTTCCTCATTGCAAGGGACAAAAACTCAACTCGGCTGTCAGTGAGCAAAACGGAAATGGCTCTGCTTGGAGAATTGGGTCTCACTCAGGCATGGCTTGATCAAGTGGTATTGTTGGGATGTGGTTTCTAGCATGTCCACCTTCCAGTTCTGCTTCTCTGGGTAGTGCCACCCCTTGCAGGGGCAGCTTAGCTCCAGCAGGCCCAGATTCTACACCTCTCTCATGCCAGCTGTGAGGATGGGGTAGCAGGATGCCCAGAATGCCAGGAAAGGGTTGGCTGTGTGTGTGACCCTGTCCCTGTGACAGGGTGCCATGAGTCACATGCCTACCTTGCTCTAGATGGTCCTCTTGAGAAGACCAGGGTCTGAGATCCAGAAGGGGCCCCTGCTGGCTGGAGAGTGGCATACTCTGCAGGTGTCCAGGGTCAGCTCAGGCTGAGGTTGCACAGGGGCAGACTCTGGGGTTAGCATTGGAGTGGGGATTATTGGTACCACAGTAAATCTGAGGTCACATCCCAGGCCTGAGATTCCCCTTCACAATCCTGTGATCACCAGTCATGGAGACACAGACCTGTAGTGCCAGCTAGTAGGGAGACTGAGGCAGGAGGACTGTGAGCTCCAGGCCAGCCTGGAGGCCTACCTCCAGGCAAGGTAGGGAGACCTTGTCTCATGTCAGCAGGCGTGACTTAGTAGGGGGAGTGCGTGTGGGTGCAATCCTCAGTACCCCAGACTGGGGTTCAGAGATCCTGGGGTGCACCTTAGGGCTGGAACAAGCAATGGGTGGGGTCACAGTAGACAATGATGCAGCATGGCCGCAGGACTCGGGAGGGACGTACCTATGGGAGCAGCCTGCACTGGGCCGTGTGAGCAGGCCTAGTGCACACCTCACAGAGAGCATGGCCTGGTAGGTGAGGGCTGCTCGCCCACGCAACGTCCCCTTCCCAAGCACAGAGCAGGCAGGGCGGAGGGTGGTCAGTTGGGAACTGCAGAGAAACCTGCCTGGGAATGAGGCTCCAAGGGTGTGCAGGGAGGAGGGCAGGCGGTCCGTCCAGGGGGGCCATGCCTGTGGTTCCTTTGGGACCTTGTGTGCTGTCTTACTCCAAGGAGGATCCTGGGGGACAGCGGGCTGGAGTGGGACCCCTGTCCCTCTGTGGCCTTGCTAGCCCAGGTGGCCACCTCCCCACCTTGGGGGCCTGAGTCAGCGTGGGGCGGTAGCCAGTTCTGGCTTCCCCAAAGGAGAAATAACAGAGCTGGCATTGGGGAGCCTGCATCCCTTCCCTAGGCCTCCTCCTCGTCCTGGGAACGCTTGCAAGGCAGACTCACAGACCAGGCCCTTGGGTCAGACCCCAAACCCCCACCTCTGCTTCCACTAGAAGGGAGTGGTCACTGGGCCCAGAAGGCATCTGCACAGAGCCGGTCACAGACTCCGCACAGTGACCTTCAGGGAAGCTTTCAGATTCCTTCCCCTCCGCCCCAGCCACACAGGCTGTGCTTCCCAGCCATCCCCTGGACTTACAGGAGCAGAATCTTGGGTGTGTTCAGGACCCAGGCCTTCATCAGACCACTCTCAGACATGTTACTTTCCCCACCCTGAGGAGCTGGAAGAACTGGAGCTGCCTGGCCCTGTGCCCACCCACTGCCCCGCACGCCATTGTGGTAGCTCCAGAAAGTGCGAGGGCCTGGGGAGGCTCTGCCCAGCCTTGCTGGAGGGGAAGCTGGACTCAGGGTAGTCAGATGCCCAGTGACCAGCAAGCAGGTAGTCTTCCCTGTGTGTGGGGCAGTGCCCCGGAAGACCTCCCTGCCCATATCCCAGGAACAGAGCCAGCACAGGCCTGCAGCTGTCTCTCCCTCACCTGCAACTGCGCAGTCTACCCAGTGCCTCTGCGCACAGACCCCGGCCCTCCAGGCCCTGGTGGGTGCATCAGGTGACGATGCCCCACCCCTGAGGAGTAGGCTCCCACAGGGGTCGAGGGGTCGAGGCCTTGGCCCGGGGATTCCCATGGCGGCCACCCTGCATTTGCCACAGAGCATTTTCTCACGCAGTGCGGTGATGCCATGCCCTGCCTGCTGCTATGAAAAGCAGAAGTCCTGTGTGGAGAAAGAGGAAGTACAGGGGTTAGGAAAGGCACCCCCAAAAGAGGCACGGCCCGGACTGTAGGAAGAGTGCCTTAGGCCTGGCCTGGAGTGAGCCAAAATCTGGGGCTGCAGGGCCAGGAGCCCCACATGCTGCGCTGGGGCCGGGGCAGGGTGTTGTCACAGGCTGGGACCCTGGCCATCCTCCAGGGTGCAGCAGGACAAGGATGCCTGGCCTGTGTTACATGCTTGGCAACCTTGACCAACAGAGCAGTTGCTGGGAGCCCCTGTCTGGGCCCAGGAGGCCAGGAACTCCTGGTGGCTCGAAGCTGGAGTGGTTTGAACAGGAGGAAAACTGTGAGAGTAAGTGTCCGGTGTCCACATCAGCCTGAGAACAGGCTGAACAAGGGAACAGAGGGACAGCTGCTCCTTCCAGAGTATTCCAGAGCTAAGCGTGAAGAGACGAGGGGGCAGATGGTCACCCGTGGCAGAGGACAGTGCATGTGCGCAGACTGGCTCCAGACCCGCACTCGGCTATGGAGGAACAGCTGCCAGCCTGGCCCAGAGCGACTCCCCTAAGAGGCTGATGGTGACATCAGGTTGGAGGAGTCCCAGGACATCCCTCACCATATGTCAGCAGCATGGGCGTCTGGCCTGGTGCAGGGAGAATCACACTGCTGCAGAGTTTTGCCAGAAATGCGGGCCCTCATCCCCGCATCCCTGCCGGTACAGTGGTGCTGACCTGGTGACAGACCTGCCCTCCAAGCAACCAGGTCATGAGACCCAGGTCATGACAGAGACACCAGGCAAGTGAATACTCTGGAGTGGGGCCATCTTCTATCAGGAAGCTTCAGCTTCCTGTGGTCCTGGACCTGGTGGTGACAGTGTCACGAAGTCACTCACTGCAGTGCCCCACCTCAAGTGTTCAGCACGCTGAGTGGTGCTTGACTTTCACAGCCCAGAGGAGACCTTGACTTAGCCAAGCTGCCCCAGCTCTGTCCCCACTGATGGCCGCCCCAGATGCTTTGTGATGGAGACAGGTGACAAGGGCCTCTGCGTCTGGCGTCTGGCATGGAAGATGATGTTTGGCCAGGCTGCAGCACGTGCTATTTTTGCAACTCTCTTTCAAGTCTAAAATTGGCTCAAAAGAAGATCAAACAGGACTGTCTTTCCCTGTGGGGAGATAGTAGGGTCCCGGCATACTCGTTGCCATCAACTTTGCATCCTTGTCCCCTACCCTTAACCTCTGCAGCTGGACCTCTCCTACCAATGGAGCCCTGTGGAGCTGAAGACCAAGCATCTGCTCCAGGCTGGAGGTCCCCATGGCCTGTAGCCACCAGCACTCTGAGGGTGTCAGGCTGTTGTGCCCACCATAGGGCCAGGATGCTGAGCAGGCCTGGGACCCAGCACACCCTGCCCCCAGGTGGGGCTGGAAGAGTCTGTTTCTAGGGAGACCAGCACTGGCCAGGGGTGGGGAAGGAGACAGCCCCTCGGCAAGGGGTCAGCAGTCTTGCACACACTGCTAGCCACAGCGGCCACTGGGAATGAGACCTCCATCCCCAGGGCACTGAGGAGGGACTGTGACCAGGAATGGGCTGCCCTTTCCTGGCCTGGACTGAGGGAGCAGTTGATGGGTAGTTCTGAGGGTGGACTGGACCCCATGGTAGATCTGGGGGTTCTGAAGCCCAAAAGGTTTCTGTCCGCATGCAGTTTTTAGACCTGGCAGGGTGGCGGCAGGCACTCGCGTTGCTGCATCTGGAAGTCTGAGGCCAATATCGGGGTTCTGTGGGAGGCACACAATGCTCTCCCAACAGTTGGAGATGTAGGAGTGGAGTGGGATCCTCGCCTGCCCTCCCAGGCCCTGCTTTTGGGGGTGACCCTGTGAAAGAGTACTACTCCCTCCCAGGCCTCCTTGCCTCTGCTGGGCCTCAATGGTGGCCTTTCACAAGTCAGACAATGCCCATGCTGTCAGGGACAGGCATGGCTTCCTGCCCGTACTTTGGCCAGGTCCTTGGAGTGCCCCCTTCTGGCCCCCTCTCCGCCTCTCCCTCCCCTAGGCTGACCAAGGCCCTCCCCAGTTGCCTGGTTGTGCCAGGCAGCGATGTCCCGGGATGGCTGCCTCTCGCAACCTTAGTCCTGTGTGTCACAGGGCAAACGGGGTGGTAGGGTGGGGCTGTGGTTCCCTGGGTGAGGGACAGGGCCTTGCCCTGGCTTCAGTTTCCCCAGCTATGTTGAGGGAAAAGGGGGTGCTACAGCCGGGCAGCCCGGGGTTGGTGCGCATACCAGCCCCACTGTCCCTGAGCATTGGGGAAGAGTGGGCAGTGTCCACAGGGCCTGGGCCATCCTGCCCTCGGCTAGCACAGTGGACCATCCAGTCCTCTGGTTAGCTCTGTCTGGTAGCACCTGATGCCCACAGAGGGCCAGAGCCAGGACGAGGTGACGGTGGGGACCGTGGGCTAGCTGTGAGCTCCTGGCTCTGTACCTGCCGTGTCTCTGCAGAGCCAGGCAGTCTGTGAGGCAGGGCCACATGCTAATGAGACCTCCGCATCGACAGCTCATGGGGTTGGCATGCCATGAAGCTGCAGCCCTTCGGCATTTACTCGGCCTTGTTCTCCCCAGAACTTAATTCTCACCGCCAGGTCCGAGCAGGCCAGTGAGGTAGCTGCCCCCATTCTCCAAAGGGGGTGCGTCCCTGGTTTTAGCATCCTCCGGGGACATGGACGGGCCCAGAGGCCCTGCCCCAGGCGGCAGGGACAAGCCCTGGTAGCTGGGCAATGGCAGGTAGAGGCAGAGCCAGCAGCAACCTCACAGACTGGGAGCCCTTGAGGCACGGCCGCCAGCCACAAGCTCTGGCTTGATCTGAGGTCAGGTAGGAGTCACAGAAAGCCAGAGGCCAGGTTAGGGGGATGGAGCCTCCCCAGGCCACTAAGGCCACTCTCCTCAGGGGCAGCCCATCGGCAGGAGAGTCGGGGGAGGGGGCAGTGTGGGCGGCTGGGGGCCCTGGGCACAAAAGCCCCTCACCACACATGGCCAGTCTCACTCTCACTGCAAGCCAGGCTGTGTGGTTCCCTGCCTTGGTTTCTAAAATATAATGTGCAATGTATATACATGGCCACGATTTACATATACTTTGCATATCCTATTTAGAGCACAGTTCCAGGAGCTGAGACAAATGAAGGGGCAGAAACCCAGCGTTTCCCACAAACCCTGCGGGCCTCCCCAGAGCTGCAGGGTGCTCTCTGTGCTGTGGGGGTTCTGCTTGGTGTCTGTTTCCCAGCTGAGGGACATGAGGTCCTTTCCATTTTGTGCAGATCAAAAGTGAAGTCCCTGGGAGCACCAGTGTGCAGCCACTGTGTGAGTGTAGTCTTCTCTGCTGGACTTCTACCAGTGAGCTTGTGTTTGTGTAAGAAACCACCAACCTGAGCCTGGCACGGTGACAAGTCTGCAATCTCAGCACTCAGGGCGCTGAGGCAGGAGGATCTTGAGTTCAAATCTAGTCAGGGCAGTTGAGATACTTAGTAAGACTCTATCTCAAAATAAAAAATAAAAAAGACTGAGGACATAGCTCAGGTGAAGGCCTGGGCTCAATCTTCAGGACTGCCAAGAAAGAAGAAACAGTCAGTCTGCCTCCAAGGACACTGTGCCCTTTCATCCCCAAAGCCCTGCAGGAAAGTCATGCTGGAGGGGGAGACCTGCACCTCTGCCCTGGAGTGGCCTACTGTCCCGGTGTAGGGCAGTGCTTTGTCATGGCTGATGACACAGGGATCGTGGGCTGTTCCCCCCTCGCCTGTGGAGCAGCCCCTTGTAGGATGGGCTGCTCTGCAGCAAGTGGCCCTGGGCCCAGCACACTGGAAGAGTCCAGTCCCTGCTGAGAGAAGTGTTCGGCCCCTGCCCCGGGCCAGCCAGGCATCAGTAGGCACCTGGATTAGGGGCGTGGGGACCCAAGTGTGGCTATGCCTGCTGACCATGCCTTTTAGCCCCAGGCCATCCATACACCCTGTCACCAAGGAGCCTGAGACTCAGAGGTTTGAACACCAGGGCGGGGCCCATCTAGGGACCGCGGCCAACACCTTCCGAAAATACCACATGAGTTGCTGTCACAGTGCTGAATTGAGGCTCCTGGTGGCTGGCTGTCAGGAAGGGCAGACGGGTGGCTGGCGCCTTCTGTCCTGTGGCCTTGAGCCGAGTCTGGACCCGAGGATCTTCAGAGCCCCACACACGGAGCCCCTTGCGTGTGGCAGGGAGCAGTGGCAGTCTGAGCGCAGGCCCAGCCCTGTGCCTGCTTGCTTTCCGAGGTGCTGCCGCCACCTGCTGGGCACTGTGGGTGTAGCAGGGCAAGGGGCTGGCACTTAGCAGGCTTGAGTGCTAGACTGGTGGACTGGGAGCTGAAGGGACCATGGACTGTTCCTCCAGCCTGTGCCCACAGTTCCTTTATCCGTAGGATGGGTTATTTACAACAGGACATGCCTCAGGGTTCTGGTCCTGAAGTAGTATGTGAGGTGTCTTCCAGGCCCTGCCATTGTTACCCCCAAACTCCCTAGTGTTAATACACAGCCAGCAAGTGGCTGGGTCCTGACACTGAAGGAGCCAGCTGGGCATCTCAGCCTTGCCTGAGCTTGGTGCTCATTTAGTCAGTCAATAAACATTCCAAGTTGGCCCAACTTGGACTCCAGGACATTTGCTGATTGGGTGAAAGAGGGGTATGGGAGCATGTCATCCTCTCCATGGGCTTTGAGGTGCCAAGTCCCCTGAGTCATGGGTGAAGGGTGTGGGCTATGTCTGCCTATGTTCTGAGCCAGCTGCTCCCTCCCAACCCCAGGCTGCCACCTCCGTACAGCCATGTGCATCAGACAGCAGAGAAAACAGCACCTGCTCTCTGGTATCAGGGCTGTGTGGCGCCTGAAACATGGCTCTCCAGCTGCTGGGCAGTGATGGTGGCGCAGGCCCCCACCTTGTCTCGGCCAAGGTCTCCCCACGTCCCTCAGTGACTCCTCATGGGCAGTGGGACCGGGAGAGGGAAAGGCCTCAGCCCAGGGTCCAGTGGGACAGAGACACAGGGACTCCATGGAGGACGCTTCCTGTCACACTCAGGCCCACAGGGCCGAGGGCTGGATAGGGTGTGGGAGGAACAGGCCTGGAATGAAGTAGGCAGAGGCCTGGGGTCACTGTGGCATGGCAGGGGACAGAAGTAGGGGGCTGGCCCCTCTCTTGTGTGACCTGGGCACTTCCTGTCCCTCCTCCCTGTGTCTGCAGAGCCTCCTGCTGCTGGTGGGAGCAAGCAGCTGGCCTGGTACCTGAGGGAGGTCACCGCGGCAGGGCACCCCTGCCCTGCTGTCACTGCCCAGCCCACCAGCTGGCAGAGGGCCCCCGTCTCCTCCTCAGGCTGAGCTCTGGGCCCCCCAACCCTCTGACACCATGTCCACTCTCCCAGGGTACCGCGAGGGCCTTCTCTGGAAGCGAGGTCGGGACAACGGGCAGTTTTTAAGCCGGAAGTTTGTGCTGACGGAGCGAGAAGGGGCCCTGAAGTATTTCAACAAAAACGACGTAAGCCAGGCACAGCGAGGGTGGGCTGGGCTGGGGGTCCTTTGCCTCCACTCGGTACCTCTGGATGTCGGGCCCTGGATGGGGGCCACCAGTGGGCACACTCCACGTTGGCGGGGCCACCGACACGCACACAGTGGGCCACCCACCACCCACCTCTTGGACCAGGTGATGCTGGGGACGCAGTGGGCAGTCTTTACCGTCCCATCCCTAGTGGGGATGCCCAGGCCCAAGGCGGACGAAGGACAACAGCTCAGTCGGCCATCTCCCCACCCAGCACACACACGCTGAGCGGCCCCGGGCAGCCTCCCACCCAGGCGACTTGCACTGGGCCCCAGTGCAGGGTAGCGGTGGAGGTGGTGACCTCAGGTGGCCTGGTCTGGTGCGCAGACATGAGCCTGCTCTGCCACCTACCCCATGAAGGGGCATCCCAGCCATCCTGTATCCAGGCCGCCCAGCTCAGAGATGTGTGGCCACCACCCCGGGGCCACACAGCCTGTCCTCGCGGGGCTTGCTTGTGTCGATGCCCTTGCTGGAGAATGCTTGGTGCAACAAGGGGCTGCCCCTGAGGTCAGGAGCTCTGGGGTCCCCCAGGGCTCTGTCCTCACTGTTCATTCCCACCGAGAGCACCCTGGGTCCCGGCACCGCCCTGGGTGGCCGTGACAGAGCCCCGGGCCTCACGCACCCTCCCTGGCCTTGGCATCGGGTGGGCTGCTGGCAACTGTACGCTCACCCAGGGCCAGGGCGGCCAGGCAGCGCCCTGGTGTCAGGCCTAGCAGGGAGGAGGCGGGAGGACCCTGGTCAGATGCGCCCCTGGAGTCGCAGGACCCCAAAGGACCCCCACTCGCCTGGGGGACAGTGGTCTGGGACAAGGAGACTGCACTGGCTGGGCCCTGTCTCTGGGCCTGGCTCTGTGTCCCTGTGGGACCTCAGGGCCACCCCACAAGCGCCACACTGGCCAAAGAGTCATGGCTAGAGCTCTCCGTGAGAGGGCAGAGGGCACAGCA
This sequence comes from Dinomys branickii, assembly GCA_004027595.1. NCBI lineage: Eukaryota > Metazoa > Chordata > Mammalia > Rodentia > Dinomyidae > Dinomys > Dinomys branickii. Next base: position 176,424 of record PVLD010000831.1, read on the forward strand.
TGGGGACAGAGCTCAGAGATGGAGGCTACCCCAAGGGGCCATGTAGTCTCCTCACCCCCAGGGAGAGAGGGCTGTTTCCTGTGCTTACAGGAAATGAACTCAGTGAGGAGGTTGAGTAATGCGCCTGGTCCCCAGCACACAGGGGCTGCCAAGGCCACAGTGCACATTCTGCCCTCGGCCTAGACAGTGGCCTCTGCTCCTCTGGGCTCAGAATTATCCTGTTTTTCAGGCCAAGGAGCCCAAGGCCATCATGAAGATTGAGCACCTGAACGCAACCTTCCAGCCAGCTAAGATTGGCCACCCCCATGGCCTGCAGGTCACCTACCTGAAAGACAATAGCACCCGCAACATCTTCGTCTACCACGAGGATGGGAAGGTGGGTGTGGGTGCAAGGCTGGCCTGGTGGGGACACAGGCCCTGCCTCTTTACCGTCTGCCAACACCTCTGGGGTGCAGGAGGGTACACCCCCACCCCGCCACAAATGATGGGCCCTGTGTCCTGGGCGGGTGCAGGCCCGGCAGGGTCCCTGTCTGTTTTCATCAGAAGCATGCAGGGCTGGGGTGCTCTGTCAGACTGGGAAGTGGGGTCTGACTGCACCCCGGTTCACTGCTCTGATTCTGCAGAGCCCATACAGGTCAGTCCCCGCTTGCCTGGCAGCCATATCTGTCAGTCCCGCCCAGTAGCGAGGACAAGGTCTGCTGGGCTCGCACACCTCACGTGTTCACGGCACGTGACTGTGATTGTGGCTGCTTTACTGTCCCACAGCACACGTTCCCGCCATCATAGTTGTGTCCCCTGTGGACGTTTGCATGCTGTCAACAGGGCCTGCCCCCCAGGGCTTAGGTGCAGCTGACAGGCCCCCTATGCAGCCTGGAGGGCTGGGGTGGGGCTGATTCTCCCAGCTGAGCCCTGCGAGACTTGCTCTTGCTGTTTTCTGGGATATGGCTGGATCAGGTCTGCTCTGGTGGCCTTGGGGCCAGGTGGCCCTTCCTGAGGTCAGGAACATTTTCTTTTTTTTGTCTTTTTGAGACAGAGTCTCGCTATGCAGTTCAGGCTGGCCTTGAGCTCACTTTGTAGCCCAGGCTGGTCTCAAACTCGCAACAATCCTCCTGCCTCAGCCTCCTGAGTGCTGGGATTCCAAGCATGAACCACCACGCCTGGCTCTTTTTCTCTTTCTTTCTTTCCTTCTTTTTTCTTTCCTTTCCTTGTTTTTCTTTTTCTTTCCTTCTTTTCTTTCTCTTCCTTCCTTCCTTCCTTCCCTCCCTCCTTCCCTCCTTTCTCCCCTTTCTTTCTTTCTTGCATTTTCTTTTTTCCTTTCTTCCTTTTTTCTGTTTTTTTTGAGACAAGGTCTCACTATATAATTCAGGCTGCCCCTGAACTCACTATGCAGCCCAGCCTGGCCTCAAACTTTATAGCAGTCCTCCTGCCTCAGCCTCCCAAGCGTTGGGATCATAGGCGTGCACCACCACGTCCAGCCAGGAGCATTTTCTTGATTATGTGCTCCCTCCTCTCTCCTGAGGGCAAGCAATCGGATGTGCTCTTAGTTCTTACTCATTTGGCTTCTATTGTCTGGTTTCTCTGTCTCTTCACTACCTGGGAAATCTCTTTGAGTTTGTCCTCTGCTCTCAAACTTTCACTTCTTTGATTTTTTGAGACAGCGTCTCTTTATGTAGTTGAGGCTGGCCTTGAACTCACTATGTAGCCCGGGTTGGCCTTGAACTTTCAATCCTCATACTTCAGCCTCCCAAGTGCTGGGGTCACAGGAGTGCGCCACCACACTCGGCTTGAACTTTTACCTTTGTAGAGTCCTTTCAGTGCTCAGGTAGTTCCTGTTTCAGTGCTCTCTTGTTTCATGATTAATGTTCTTCGAGGGTTTATCTCTGAAAAGCATCTTAGTTTCTCTGCTAGTTCTGCTTACGTGGCCTGTTGTCTTCCCTGTGCGGTGTTTCCCAGTCTCCTGGGGTTGGATGAGAGACCAGCCCTGCCCAGAACTGGGAGAGGGCACCGACACCGCTCAGCCCTTCTGCCTGGCTCCGCCACTCCCATGCCTTCCCGCCAGCCGCCCTGGGTCTCCAGTTAGTTAGGCCTTGAACAGACATGGTGGGTCACAGTGTGAGTGGCTGTTATCTTCACCCAGAGGCCTCTGCCTTCGCCTCCTAAGAGAGGCTGCTGCCTGGACAAGTAGAACGCTGTGTCTGCGAGGTACAGGCTCTGTGCAGGCTGGGCCTGTGTCCCTTCCTTTAAGGACAGCTGTGGCCAGGAGAGCTTGCTGACATGCTGTGGTCTGGAGAAGGCCTTGGGCGGGGTGGGGACATCCACAGACACCCAGGTAAAGGAGGCAGGCACGTGCGCCCAAGGGAAAGATGGGGGCCACATTCCGGGTGAGGAGAGCACCAGCCTCCCTTCTGGGGTGGTGCAGAGCCTGGGGCCAAGGGGTGAGGGCCTGGTTTGAAAGCAGGGTTAAGGGGCACTGGCTGAACTGGGGCTGGGCAGTGGCCAATGCAAAATCTGTGCTGCTCAGGCCACCTGGCCTGTGCAGCCGGGATACTTTGGGGCTTGGCAGGAAGGGACCAGAGAGGGCTGTGTCCTTTAAGGCAAGGGAGCCATGTGGTGATGGCTAAGTCAGGGGAGAGTGACAGACAGTGAGAGGCAGTGTGGTGGGTCTGCAGCGCAGGGCGGTGGGTAGCAGGGACCCCAGGGCTCAGGGAGGCAGCCCAGGTGCTGTCAGTGATGGCCAGGGGTGTCTGGTGCTTGGCCTTTGCTGGACAGCAGGGCGGGTGCTGGCAGACACAATGTCGTAAGGCCAGGGCAGGGGAGCAGGGGCAGCCTGAAGCTGGGGGCAGGGCAGGGGTCCCTCCATGGGGACTAGGGGCTCCGGGCTGTGACCTGTGAGGAGGGGCAGCCCTAGTGGGGCACTGGGTTTGGGAAGGGAACAGCAAGGGCTGCTGCCGGGCCAAGCTGTGTGCAAGTAAGCCCCCCTCCCCAGCATGATAGTCACAGGAAGGCTGGCCAGGGCCACTGTGGCAATCTTGCCCCCGGGCCGTCTTGCTGTGGTCGCCTGATGGGGCACAGGAGTCTGTCTGCCACAGCCCTGGGCCAGGCTGGTCTGGAGGGACAGCAGAGCCTGTGGCTCACGAAGCCTTCCGTCCCCAGGAGATGGTGGACTGGTTCAACGCGCTGCGGGCTGCCCGCTTCCACTACCTGCAGGTGGCCTTTCCAGGGGCCAGCGACGTGGATGTGAGTGGCTGCCCTGAGGTCACGATGGGGGGTTGAACATCTCAGGCCTTGTGTCCCCAGGCTGGGTTGGCATGACCAAGGGCACACATGACCCCAGCTGCCCCCAAAGTCACCAGCCATCTTCAGTGCAGTGGACAGAAAGGATGGGAAGGGGCAGGAGTCAGGTGGGCAGCAGGGTGAGGGAGGAAGGCAGGCAACCGTGCCAGGGGCAGGGATCGAGCATGGTTGGGGGCTGGGTCCAGCTTCCACAGGGAGAGGCCGGATGCCCCCCACCCTGTCTGACCACTTGGTCCCTACAGCTGGTGCCAAAGCTGTCCCGAAACTACCTAAAAGAAGGCTACATGGAGAAGACAGGGCCCAAGGTGCGTCTGCGGGGGTCGGGAGGGCTGCCCAGGCCACTCTCGGGTCCGCTGTCTTCCTGATGTTCCTGGGTTGGGTCAGGGTGCAGTGAGGCAGGGGCTGGAGCACCGGTGCTCTCCCAACTCCCATGGAATGGCCGAGTTACAGAGGGTCCCCACAGGTTCCTGGCCAATAGGGACCACAGCCCTGGCTGCCCTTCCCCACAGGGACCTTTGGGTCCATAGTTGGGGCAAGGGCTCCCAGGGAGGTGCAGGTGTGTGAGTTCTGTACCTGGGCAACACACAGCACCGGCTGCACCCACTGTGTGGCTCGGTGGCAGGCAGAGCAAGACCCAGCAAGGCCTGAAGATGTGAGAAAGGGCGTGAAGGCTCCGCCCTCCCAGGGAGCTGTGGCCAGTTGGGCAGGGCCACTTCAGCTGGCCAGCTGGTCACCTGCCCTCCAAACCACAGCAAACAGAAGGCTTCCGGAAGCGCTGGTTCACCATGGACGACAGGAGGCTCATGTACTTCAAAGACCCCCTGGTAAGGAGGGTCTGCTCCCCCTGTAGGAGGGTGGCAGCTGCAGGGCTTGCTGCTGAGGGGAGGCTGATCTCCCTGGGGCCCGGGCCCAGGCTGCACCCAGCTTTGAGGACAGTGGAACATGAAGAGGCAGGCCCCCTTCCTGCCCATGTGGGCTGGGCTTTAGGGACCGGAGGTGCCCAGCCTGAGCTCTGGCTTGGCCCCTGCAGGATGCCTTTGCCCGAGGGGAGGTCTTCATTGGCAGCAAGGAGAGTGGCTACACGGTGCTGGAGGGGCTCCCGCCATCCACCCAGGGCTACCACTGGCCGCACGGCATCACCATTGTCACACCTGACCGCAAGTTCCTGTTCACCTGCGAGACAGAGGCTGACCGGAAAGAGTGGGTGGAGGCCTTCCAGAAGGTGGTGGACAGGCCTATGCTGCCCCAGGAGTATGCAGGTGAGGGCCGGCATGGGGAGGCTCACTGCACCCTGTGGCTGGTCTCCTGTGCTGGATGGGGGCCAGGTGGGTGGCGTGGGAGAGTAGCCACCTTGACATGGGTGGACACTTGTCGCCATCTGCAGTGGAAGCCCACTTCAAGCATAAGCCCTAGCAAGAGACATCCAAGGCCTGAGGACCCTGGACTCACATGATTGGCTGGCAAGGAGGTGGCCAGCTGCCCCAGCCAGCCCTGCTCCTTGGAGCAGCAGAGCATGGCCAGGTAGGGCTTGAACTTCGGCTGCTAGGACTTGAGTCTTTGGAACCTCATCACAGGCAACCCTGGCCCCATCAACGTTGCTGCTGACCATGCCTGGCGGACCCACACCCCTCCCTGCCCACCCCCTAGCCAGGGCAGCCCCACTAACTCCAAGCTCCCAGCCCTGCCTGAGGTTATGCCATGCCTTGGAATGGGACCTCAGCTGGGCTGCGGGGAACTAGGGTCTGCCGCATGCCTCCCTCCCCTTCCCACCTCAACAAGTTATTTATTGAGCGCCTGCTGTGTCGGTCACAGGTCCACCGGGGAATGTGTGCACACAGATCCTGGTCCTGCTGGCTGGAGTCCCAGCACTCCTGGGCACCTGGGCTGGGGCAGGAGGGCCAGGGTGCCCAGTTCGGTGCTCGGCCTGGCCAGTGACCCATGCCCACCAGCCCTGGCCTTGCGGTCTTTGAGCCCTTTAGAAGGATGACCCCCCAGGGGCGGGGCGACCCTGCAGCCTGGCTCCCCCAGCTGGGCCTCGCTTGCTGCTGGCAGGCCAGTAGTTAAAGCCACCTGTATTTATTTCTCACCTGATCTCCTTCCATGCTGCATCCTGGTCACCCAGGACAGGCAGGGTGGAGCGTGCAGTGGGGACTCGCCTGCCCCAGGGGAGTTGGGAGAAGTCTTCTGAGCTGGTATTCTGTGCCCGCGTCACATTCTGGAATAAAGTGTGGCTCTGGCATGGTCCCTTCTGTGTGTAGGTGGGGAGAGGGGCCAAGCTGGCAGCTTCTACCTGGGTAGAGTGGGACAGACTGCCATGGCAGGCTAATGTTTCCTGGGCCTGAGCTGGGGGGCCCTGCCCATCATACAGGAGGAGCTGCAACCCTGAGGAAGGGGCAGCCCCTATGGTGTGCATACCCTAGCCAACCAGGTGCCCACACTGGCCCCATTTCTAGAACCATGGCAGAGGCCCTGGGGTGCTCATTTCCAGGTGGGCCCTCCAAAAAGGGCCTCCAGCTCTGGAGTTTCAGGCAAGGTCTGCAGCCTGGATCAGGAGCTCAGAAGAGGGGTGAAGCTGGCAGGCGGGGGGGGGGGGGCAGGAGGACAGGTGCCCTTGCAGACAGCTTGGGCTCCTTGGCCCTCGTGTCCTACTTCTCAGTGAAGAAACAGGCCCTGGGGAGGCAAAGGTCACCTAACCCCATCTGGGGTCCCAAGGTGGCTGCCCTTGTGACATCGGTAGGAACAACACCCCCTTCCCCGACCCCAGGAGTGGCTGGGGTTCCCCTGGGGCAGTGCTCACTAGGTTTACTGGCTACAGCTTCTGCAGACGCCTGCCAGGTTCTCAGATGCAAAGTCCTGGGTCAGAAACCGGACCTGAGCCCTGTGCCTACACTACTACAGGGCGAACCCAGACACCCCCACCATAGATACGTGATACGCAGGCAGGGTGTCTGCACGTGTGTTCATGTGCACACACATAACCATGGCAACATTTTTAAAAGAAGCCACAGAACAAGCCTGTAATGGTTGGGGATGAACTTTTCAGATGAAGCTGGATACCACAGCCCCTGGAAGGGTGTCACCGGGTGCTGGGCACACACTCAGCACAGCGACACAGCGCTGCAGCTTGGACTAGGGCCTAGGGATGATGCCGTCTCCTGGCCACAGGGTCATGAGCACACCAATGCCACAATAAACTTGGCACTTTACTTGGATGTGTCCTGAGGTTTGTGGGAGACGGTACCTGGAGATGAGAGGTGTGGTACAGTCAGGCTGGTTCGGCCCTGGCTTTTCCATGTTCATTCACCTACGGTCAACCCTTGTATGCACATAAAATTTGAATTCTGCTAAACTGATTCCCAACACGTCAACTGTGGGGACTAATTCATGGGTTTAAAACCAGCATCTCTGCAGAATGGGGTGCTCCAGCATGGGCCTGGGGGCCCCTGCCTGGCTCCTTCCATGGCCGTCCCAGTCCCCCTCAGGGGCCCAGAGAAGCCCTGCCCTCACAGGAGTCTGGCAGTGACAGTGTGGCCTGCAACTCACAGGCCTGCTCTCCGAAGCTGTGACACACATTACCTGGCAGGTTTGATTTCAATAAAATTATATGTTTATTTCTAAAATCACAGCCAAGTGATTTCTATCACATTCTTAACACTGGCACATTGTTTACCCTTGTGCAAGCTGAGACCCCAGCCAACAGCACAATACATACTTCCTTCTGGGGCTCAGACACACCCAGAACCTGAGGCTCTAGCCTCCCCAGGGCAGGGTAGGGCAGGACACAGCCAAGACCCCACTGCTGCCCCCACCCATGTGGGCCCATAGCCAGGCCATGCAAGCCCCAGCTCACCAAAAAGGACCAGTGCTGCACAGGCCAGTACAAAGAATTTATTTATACGCAACATTGACACAAGCCTCCCTTTAAATTTCATTTTTACAGTAAATAACGTATATTTCCCTCCTTCCCGTGCATGGTCATTGTGTATTAATCTACAACTCTTATTTTAATTGTGAAAAAATAAAGTGTTGCCCTTTATAATTATACTGGTAATGTGGAATATTATCAGTGATAAAGGACAGATTTGCTCATTCCTGGTTATTTGGTTAACACCGAAAACATTAGGTTAGAGAAACCCATCACCTAATAAAAATAAATACTGCATCACAAAGGGCACATTCTGCAGCACCCCTTTCTGAAATGACGCTTTGGGGCCAGCAGCATGGCCCCCAGAGGCCAGCAAGGCTGTGGCTCCGGACTTGCACAAAGGAGCTTCACCGGCCATACGGGGCACTGTGAGGCCCACAGTCTGGAGGACCGGCAGGCATGGGATGATCCCACAGCTCATGTGTTCCAACAGGGAGAGGGAAACCATGACTACAAAATGACCTCATGTTCAAAACAAAAATATAAACAAGAAACTTGCTCTCACTTGTGGGGCTGCAGAAGGCCCAGCTCAATCCACATGTCTGGAGGCCACTGCCTCCTGGCCCACACCATGGGCTGCACTGGACACCAGGCCACCGGCCCCACAGCCCTCCCCAAGGAACCAGAGACAAGGACAGCAGAGGGAGGCGCAGCAGGGCCTGTGCTTTATTGTGGATCGAGCTGAGGGGACACTGTCGGCTGCAGAAGTCCAGGCCTTGCGTTGTGTCCCAGCCACACAGCACCAGGCCACTGTGCAGCACTCCACCACCTTCCATAAATAGGGCAGACATTGCAGGGCAGCCTCCACCAGCTGCAGCCTAGGAGCTGCCAGGTATGAGCAGCTGCCTTCTGGGCCTCGAGTCTGAAGCCGTCTGGGCTGTGCTGACCGGGCATCTCCATGCAGGCTGGGCAGCTCAGTCCAGCTCGATGGGGCTGCTGTCATCTTGGCTCTCCTCCCCCTCCTCCTGCTCTGAGGAGCCCATAAGGCTGCTCAGCAGGTTTCCTGGAGGGAGACAATGTGAGAGGGATCAGATGCCAACTGCAGAACCCACTGTATCAGAGGGGGTTTAGGGTGTGCGTAGGATGAGCACAGCCCCCACTGCCTGAAGCTGCAGACAAAACACCAGCACTTCTCCCACTGCCCCTGTGTAGCTGTCACCACTGCCACTGCCACCAAGGGACACCTCTCCAGGGGCTACACCTTGTAAATACAAACTCGTACGGGGAGTGCGGTGTGGCTCTCCAGGCGCCCATAGGCCACACAGAATCCTTCACCTCATTTGCACCTTACCCTGTGCACACTGTCCAGCTCTGCTGGGGAGACTAGCTGGGAGGGCCAGAAGCCACACCCTGGAATACAACCTAGCGTTCTCCATCCAGATCACAAAGGCACACAGCTGAGCAGAGTAATCCCAGCACTCTTGGAGGCTAGGCAAGAGGATTCAAGACAAAAAACCAGAAAAGGACTGGGGATATAGCTCCTCCAAAGGCTCTAGGTTCAATCCCAAGTATCACTCGAAAACAAAGCAAAAAACCCAACAAAAGCACCACCCCACAACAAAAAAATGCACACCTGGCCAACCCAAGACTCCAGATAAAGGGTTGACAGCTTTATGCGTAGCACTGCCTGTCAGGGCATCATGGCTGTGTGCAAGCCATGCCACACGGCACCCCATGCTCTATCGAGACAGCACAAGGCACAGCCACCGGCACCACCTGGTGCCACTCATGAAGTAAAACACTTAAGACACACAAATTATGAGCTGCTCTTGCTCCAAGGGCCGCACTGGCTGATGGTGAAAAGAGATACCTGTGCTTAGCTCAGGGCCCCCACCAAGGGGCACCCAGCAGATCAGACCCAAGCTGAGACCTGGCCTCTGAGGTGGCCCCAGGAGAGGGCACCTGGAGGGTGACTCAATTTAGGGGAATCTCCAGCGGACCTCGAGGTGGCCAGAGGGATTGAGGGTCCATGAGCTTACCTAGCAAGCCTCCATAGGAAGACGTCTGCTTGGGTGGCACACCGAAGAACAGCTGTCCTATCCTGTCCAGGTACTGCAAGAGGCAGGAGTGGTCAGCGAATGGAGGTGGAGTGCTCTGCTGCAAGGGCTGGGGCGGGCTGCCCACATACTGAGGACCCTCCTCTCCGCTGCTGCCCTATCCCGCGCCTAGCCCAGTAGCGAGAACCCTCACCTCGTTGTACATCGGGTCCCTCCGGAGGGACGGCTGGTACTGCTCACACAGAACTGTGAACACTGCCAGCTTGCCACTGCAATGGGACGGGGACAGAGACGTGCTGTGAACAGCACAGAACCACACTCACCCTTCTGCGCGCGCGCCCTGCAAACAGTGCCAAATGGCTGTGCTAGCCTGCCCACAGCACAACCAGCACACACACACACACACACCCTTCTGCACACACACACACACGCGCGCCCTGCAAACAGTGCCAAATGGCTGTGCTAGCCTGCCCACAGCACAACCAGCACACACACACACACACCCTTCTGCACACACACACACACGCGCGCCCTGCAAACAGTGCCAAATGGCTGTGCTAGCCTGCCCACAGCACAACCAGCACCTGATGGACACTCACCCATCCACAGCCAACAGCAGGAACCAGATGAAATTGAGCAGGGGCTGAACAAACGGGGGACCATCCTCGATTGATGGGTGCTTCTGCGTGTACGTTGTGAAGACCACCAACGCACTGTTTTTATTTTTTAAACAAAGAAACCTGGAAATCAGAATACTCCAGTGGGTGCCATACTGATGAAGACTTGGGTCCTACTGATGCTCACATGAACACTGACTCTCTGCAGGCATGGAGGGACTCAGTCAACAGCAGCACCTTCGAAGGCCAGAACACTTTCCTGAGCCCCCTTGTGCCTGGCAGGGCCACAGTGGACTCTCATCTGGCTGCCAATGTCCAGAAGGCTTGTATTCTATGCCCCTCGTGTGCATGGCAAGGTCACGATTGTTACAACTCACAGGAGAAGCACTCAGCTTGGGAAAGAAACATGGTTTGCTGAAGGTCAACAGCACTGGACCACAGTATCCTCCTCAACCCTGACTGCATCTGCCTACAGGGGACTAGCACAGGGGACTGGCCAGTGCCCAGCTCAGCCCCGAGGGGGAACAGCTGCCCTACATGTGGCAAAGCCAGGTCAGAGTCTCTTAGGTTAAGGTTTTTTTGCAGTACTGGTGATTGAACGGAGGGTCTTCACACTGAGCTACATCCCCAGTCCATTCTTATTTTGAGACACAGTCTTACATAGTTGTCCAGGATAGGCTCAGACTCAGATTTATGATCCTCCTGCCTCAATCTCCCAGAGTGCTAGAATTACACGAATGTACTACTATACCCAGCTACTTTTCTTTGAAGTCAACAGATGTCAGCATCACGGATGTGTAGGGCTCTGTGACCCTGGGTGCCGTAAAGTACAGGGCTCTGTGCTCCAATACTAGCGCACCTTCACACAGCAAGTCCCCCTACCGCCTGCAGGTGATCACGGGAACACACGGGCCTAGAAGGTGGGGGCAGGGTCAGCCTCACCAGCAACCTGTCCCCCTACTATCAAGAATGTCCAGGAGGCACCTGTGTGGGGACAGGCCCCAAGAGGTCTGTCACCTTGGTACGTGTTTCAGTACTTTCGAGGTAGATTGTGAGAAAGGAAGTTAGTGACAAGACAGCCTGTCATCCTGCACAGAATGGTCCGGGCAGACAGCCTGTGGAAAGCACACAGCCCCTTCCTAAAGAGCATGTGAGCCCACACAAGACACGTGCACTCTGCGCTTCTCCACCTAGCATGGCACAGCAAGGGCACAGGTGGCCTGCTGGAGGGCATAGGCCTGACACAGTCACGCTGAACCTGAACCTACTGTAGCACTGCCTGGGCCACGAACATGTCCACCTCGCTGCGGAAGCCCCGGGCGGTAGAGTACTCCACCAGCATGTTGGCACAGCCCTCGCCATCCGTGGAGTGCAGGAAGTGATACCGAGACTCACAGTAGTTCTGTTCTGCACAGCAAAGAGAAGGAAACACACACACATGGTGAAAACAAGGTTGCGGAAAGGCAAAAGGTTCCATCTTTCCTGACGCTCCCCCATTGCTTCCTCGCTTTGCTGAGGCACGGATAAGATCATCTGCTGCACTGTACTGCTCATGCCAATCACCAGCTGCCTTCACCTCTAAGACCAAACAGTGGAATAGGGGACAATGTTTAGCCACTGGAGACCTGGTTTCTACAAACTGAGGGAGGCTGCATGCTAACCAACACTAAGGGTACAACTGTGAGGGACAGTTGGGCATATCTAACACTTGCCTGACCTGATTACTCAAATGGGACTCTGTAGAAAGGTGCTTCTGTCTGCGCTGAGGACTAATAATGCACTCAAAACTGAGCAACACCATAACTTCACAGCAACTTCATGCAAAATCCTAAGACCTGGGCCAACCCTAAGAGCACTGTGAATCTCAACAGTAGCAACAACCAGCCTGGGTTGGTTATCTCTTCTGGTGGCCCAGAAGTCAGGACATTCCTGAGAGTCATCCCAATTCTAACACCGGAAGACAGATGCAGACTCCACACCAGCCCTCAAATCCTACACTCTCTCCTCCTGGGAGGGCCTTTCCCCACCCCAGACCCAGACAATTCTATGAATGCATCTCCCAACACCATGTTTAGGCATCAAAGGGAACCACCCTGCCTAGGAAGCACCCCTCCTGCTGACTTGGGAGGCCCCTCCCCTGGTAACCTAGGAGGCGCCCCTTCCCCTACTTAAGGGCACTTAGATGCTCTACAGTCATGATGTTTGTCACTTCTTGCCCTGCATACCCTAAAATTAACCTTTCAGTTTCTGAGCCTCTACGTAAGATCCCTGGGTATAACTATGCCAGAGTCTCTTCCGGGCAGTTACATGGGGCTCGCGTCTCAGGAGCACAATCCTGTCCCGAGGGAAGCCACGTCACTGGCTGGTCTCAGGCAGGTCTCCCACTGCACATACTGTACCTATCCAAAATGGATGTGGTCTCCTGGCCTATGGAGCTCCCTGTGCTCACAGCCGGGAGTCCCGGCTCAGCGGGCAGCCTGCTCTCAGGCAGGATGTCCAAGGGGCCACATGATGAAGTTGAAGAACTAGCTCATAGAGCTGGCGATGGCAGAGGCCCTGGTGGCCATGTGCCCCAACCCTGGGGAAACTGAGAGGAGCTACAGGCAGGCCAGGAGCCCAGGCCAACGCAGGTGTAAGCCACTCTCCAGGAGCAAGGAGGGAGCCTGCACAGAGCACCTCCCTGTACCTAGGATCCAGTGTCCTCCCCACTCATGGAGGTTTGGCTCAAAGAGTGCACCAGGTGCCTGTGACAAAGGGAAGGGCAACACCTCCACCCTGCCACAGAGTACACTGTCCCTCCACCTCCTGTGTCCCGGGGCTGGCTTATCCCCCAACGGGAGATATCCTACCTTGAGGGAGCCAACAGGCAAGGCAAGCCAAGTCTCCACATGATCAGGGCTGGCCATATGCCAGGGACCAGGACTGTCAGCCTGGCAGACCCCAGGGTGGTTGACTTTGAGCAACAGGCAGATCCTGATCCAGAGGTCAGCCACCTATCTAACCACTGCTGGCTCTAGGAGAAGCTGCTGTCATGTAGCCAGCCTGGATCATTTTTAGAGGGAAGCCACCCTTAGCTGCACCATCAGGATTCCTGGGGCTCCCAGAGCAACAGGTGCCATTGACCTGTAGGCCCACTGTATACCTCCACCACTGCCCCATCACCACTGCCTTCCCTCCCTGTGCCACTGTGCCATGCAGTCAGCTGTAGGCAAAGGCCTACTGAGGAGCAAGCACAACAACCATCTAATGCCAGGCAGGCCCCAACACCTTCTAGTGCCAGGAGGGCTACTGGGAACGAAGCTCTTTCAACCCTGCTCAACAATATGTCATTCCAGTCACAATGAACATCTGTTTAACACTTCTTCCTGCACCAGGCAGACTCAGAGCTGAGCACACTGACCCTACCCATGAAGTGGGGCACCCATGATCCCATCCTATTGGTTGAATGATCCCACAAAAGCTTTATCAGCAAATGAGGAACCAAGGAAAAACATGGAGCAAGATGCTATTAGAGGACTGGGCCAGGCTGGACGAGAGGGCCATGGGGCATAAGCAACCTACACCATTTCACACCACAGCAAAAATGTCTGGTGTAGCCATCCAGGAAAGCTGATCTGCATCAGCACAGGCAGCCTGTCCTCATGAGCTGGGTAGGGTCCTGATGATGCAAGGAGGGGCCTTGGAGAGCCCAAGGAGGATGGCTGCTGCCTATGATGGTAAAGGACCCTGCTGTCCCCACACACCTCCAGACTTACCTTTCCACAATGTGAGGGCCAGCAGCTGGTGGAGCCGAGGATGGCCCAGTTTCCCAGATCCTCCACTAGACCACTTCAGGGCTCTGGACACGAATGCCACTCGCTCTGGAGAATTTGGGTCCATCAAACTGAACACTTTAGCCAGGTTTTCTGAAAACCACACATACAGACTCTCACCAGAGGAACCAGTGGGAACCCCTGCCAGGTTAGGGCTCAGAGTAGCAAAGGCTAACAGAGGCCCTCCTCGTCCAGTGGGCAGCTCACTCAATGGGACAGGCCTCCTTGCCAGCCAGTGAGCCAGCAGATACCTGTCAGAGCACAGGTAGGTTAGCTACTGTCATTGCAGAGGCTCCTGTGCTGGGAGAGGACAGCATCACCTCAACCCACCCCGCCCTTGAAGTATGGCAGGTCCTGCCTTCGTGCCCATGTGCTCCATGCACCAGAGACCCAAACCACAGGCAGAGGCTCCTGTAGGACTACACACCACGCAGTGGGACCTCACCCAGCAGTTCATCAGCTACATCTACTTCAGCCTTCTCCAAGGATTCCAGGACCAGCATGGATAAGTCTGCTGCACTGTTTTGCTATAAAACATGTAAAAACAGGAATCATGCAGTTAGAAACAAAGGCCTGATTTGTTCAAAACAGTCGGGGCACAGCTGGCAGAAACTCGTTCTGCAGACAGCAGCTGGGAACACACCTGTCACCCAGCCCAGGAGCAAACAAATGGGAAGGGCTTTTCCCACCAGTAATACACACACTGAGTCCCAAGCCACAGAGCATGAGGGGCCCCCAGCCCTACAGGGCTCAGCCGACAGGCCCTTGAAAGCAAACTATCTGCTGCAGGGGCTCAAGGACCCTATGCCACCTGCGGCCAGAGCCAGGGACACCTCAATGTCCTGCACCAGGCCTCTCTTTGGTCACTCCCACCTTGACTCTCCCAGAGTTGAAGGACCTGAGGGAGGGGCCAAACCACTTACTTGGCCGTGACTGAAGAAGAGCAATGCTCCTGAGTACATGAGCTCTCGGGCTTCCGCATGTTTGCTCTGAGACATGTATCTGTAAAGAAGGAGAGGGTGAGCAGGGAGCCCAGCACACACACCCAAGTGGGGGATTCACCCTGGGGAACGGCCCTGCAAAAGTGGGTGCTACCAGGAACCTCAGCCTCATCATCAAGGTAGAAACTGAGACATTCCCAAGGGACAGCAGCCACCTAGCCAGACAGGCTCTCGCCAAAGCCAAATGTACAGCCAGAAACTTCCCCAGTGGCCTGTCCTGCTGCCACCATCCCAGCTCCTCCTGCCCCAACAGCCCTGTGGGAGCCTCCGGATGGCTCTGGGTACACAGGTCCTGCAGTTGGTGGGCTCAGGCCCACCTGTGTCCAACAGGCCCAGAGCCAAAAAGGCAGCCCCTTCTGGGAACTGCTGCTGGGTTTCAGGAGCAGAGATCTGGGAATCATATAGGCAGGTGCTCTGCAGAGCGCAACGGAGGCAGATGTCTCCATTCAGGAGCTGAGGGACAGTGGGACTCCATGATGGGGTCCTAGAGAGGTGATTACAAGTGTGATTTTACTAACTTAGCCCACTCAGGTTGGCCCCTGGGCCAGTGCCCCCAAGAGCTACCCCAACACGCCCCACCTGTCCCCATGCACAGTACTCTGTGCTGTGCGAACACTGCCTGTGAGAACTGTGGGAGGCAGGTGCAGCTCTGCGCACCCAAAACACGGGGGCCACTTGGCCAGGTAGACCCAGCACATCTTCCTTCACAGCCAGCAGCAGCATCTTGTCGTCATCAGAGAACACCATGCCAATGAGCAGCCTTTGCTTCTGAGCCCAGACTCCTGAACAAGCTATGTCAGGAGCAGTTACAGAAGAGCATCTTGCAGTAACACAGGGGACGGACACAGCAGGCCATGATGCCAAGACATGTAGCAAAGGCCTACATTGACAACATTCCGTCACTCAGGGGACACAGGCCCCGAGCAGGGGACCCCATGTTGTGACTGCTAGAGTGGGGCCAGCTGACAAAAGCCTATATAGAGAAGGAAGCCACCTGCCAGCCTGCAAGTCACAGGCTCCTCTGGTCCTGTCAGTCTGCTCTGAAGGGTGGTCAGACAGCCCCTCAGGCTGGCACCTGACTTGAAGAGGCTGGTGTCGGGCACTGCCTCCGGCTATGCTGGAAAAACAAATCTTTCACTCAGAGGGACACCACCTCACTTGCACCCTTGTGAACACAGACCCATACGCATTTGTGCCCAGGGACAATCACTGGTTTGATTTTGCTTATGTACAACACCTAAAGAGATCTAGACTCTCCTAGGCTTAGTGATAGACAACCTCTTAGAATTTCAGACGAAGAAAAATCACTTCTTGAGACAGATGAACCAATTTCCTGGCATAGAGAAACCAGCCTCCCAGGTTGGGGCCAGGAATCGAAGCAGCATGCCCTCGGCCTGGCTTAGGCCAGTCCAGCGCACCGTAAGGGCCCAAAGCCCACAGTCCTATAGCCAGCACTCTTCATTACAACTTTCCATATGTTGGTCCCTACCTTATGGAAATCACCTATGCTAGATCAAGACAAGCTTGTACAAGACAAGCGGCTCAGGCAATGATGAAAATGAACTTTTTCCATCAGAGTTCTAGGTACTGGGAGGGATTTTCAGTTCTGGGTGATTAAGCAGGATGGTGTCTTCAAGGCCAAGGGACAGCTGAGAGGAACTGACCTGCCCAGACATCAAAATGGCTTGTCTGCTGGGCATGGTGGTACATGCCTATAATCCCAGCACTCAAGAGGCTGAAACAGGAGAATTGCTGTGAGTTTAACACCAGCATGGGCTACATAGTAAGTTCAAGGCCAGCCTGAACTGCAGAATGAGACCCTGTCTCTAAAAACCAACCAAACAAAAAACACAAAACCAGCCTGCCTTCTGTGTGCTGAGCCATGGTAGACCCTATGAAGGCACTGACCCATCCACAAGGCCTGTCCTCCACATGTTGAGCCACACTGGACAAAGGGCAGACCTGGATCCATTAACATCCTATCTTCATGGCCTGTCCTCCACATGTTGAGCCACACTGGATGCACTACAAACCCCAACTCCTCCACCATAGCCTCTCCTCCACATGCTGAATCACACTGTGCAAGCCCTAGTGCATCCACATAACCTGTCTTTCATACGTTCAACTATGCTGGCCATTGTGCAGATGCCCATCTGTCCATGGCCTGCCCTCCACACTGGACACTGTGCAGACATCTGAAAACACCTTTCACACTGAAACTGGACTTGGCACCAGCTGGCAAAAGATGTGTCAAACTAGTGTATTTTGGTGCTGTCATCCAAAAATGGACCTATGGTAGCTATGTCTTATCCATAGAGCAATGTGTCTGTGCAAGTACTCATTTATTTTGGTCTTTCTGAAGGAGAAAGAAGAGCTGGGCATGGTGGTGCAAACCTGCAATCCCAGCACTCAGAAGGGTGAAGTAGGAAGATTATCAAAACTCTGAGGCCAGCCTGGGCTACACAGGGAATTCAGGACCAACCTGAGCTACACACTGAGACCATAACTCAAATAATAGTAACTAAATTAAAAAAATAAATGACACAGCAAGTAAGCTAGCATAACACAGAAATCAAACAACAGCACTAGAGACGAACGCAGCGTAGTATCAGTATCAGATGACAGGGTGAACCCTGGGCAGTGATGAAAGGTGGTGTAAGGTGGCTCAATCAGAGACTGAGCATGTAGTACTGAGGTCAGTACTGAGTACTCAGCATCCAGCAATAAGGATGTTCTATAACCAACTTCCTATAACACAGAATGACTGTGAGGTACAATACAGCTAGGTTCCAATGCAGGGCTGCAAGTACATGCTGCTAGGCCAGACACTGTTTCTTGCAAGGGCTGAGGCCCTGAGTGCTAGGCACAGCTGCCTCAGGCACAGGGTTGCAATGAGTGAGGAACATGTACTGTTTTAAATGTTTCTTTTTATCAGTCAAGAGGCAAAATAAGGATATAGGATATAACCAAGAATTTACACCATTCTCAGCAAGAATCACAGGGGGTGACCCACTTGCCAAGCGGCTCAGTGATAGGGCAGAGGCCATAGGGAGGCTGGACTCACACAGGCCAGGCCCGACACCTCAAGTCACTGCCTCCTGGGCTGGCTTCTCTATATCAAGATCCTCAGCACAACTGTGCAAACAGCACAGGTAAATGAAGGTCCCTAGAAGCCTGGATGGTGGCACTGAGGCCACTCTGGAAAAGCTGTTCCTGAAGCCACAGATTTTCTAGCTTTGCCAGGTACTAATGGTCCAACAGGCCTATAAAACAGACTCCCCTGTCCTCCTGGCAGAGAAACGACTAGAGAGAAGACGACCTACCACCATGGGCACCACAGACATAGTGGAACAAGCTCCAAGGTGGTCAGGTGCACCAAGACCATGGCCCAGCTTCAGCTGCTCATACCCAGACAGTGATCTGATGGGTTGCCCCATGGCTTCCCCTCTTCTACCTTAAACTGCTGTGGGCCGGAAACGAATTAAAACAGTACCATAATATGCCATGGAATACAACACAGCCACAGAAACAACTTACGTGCACATGGTTCAAAGTCTCTAGAAAACATAGCCTTAACCTATGGTGACCACAGCAAGCAGCAACTGCCAGGAGAGGGTGGGGAAGAACAAGAAACTTCCCGTATCTTGATAGTTTCATGTGTGCATTCAAATGTCAGTGCTCGTTGAATCATACCCTTTATATAAACACTAAAACATAAACATGTAAACATACACTTACTGATGGAAACACACTACTAGTGTAATTTAGGGAGTCTGACTTCTCCAGGGGTCAAGACTATGGTGTGCTCCAAGCCAGGCTGTGGTCAGTGTGGAACTCACCCAGAGGATGGGCCACGACTAAGGTCATGCTCACCGGCTTGGCCTCTTGGGTGGACAGTGAAACGACAACTGCCTTGGGGCTCCCAGCCCAGAAGCAGCGAAGCAGGCAGAACTTGTCAATTACACTGTCTTGTGCTGAAACACACCCTCAACCGAGGGACTTCTCATAAACGCATAAACGCTAAAATAAGCAAATCCCTAGTCACAGAAGGGACAAATTTAAATCAAGGAACACTTTATTTAGGGAAGACAGACTTTTGTTGATTAATCATTGGGGAAATATTTATATACAAATCATAAGAATAGCAGGCACCAGGGCAAACCTTGAGGGCTGCAAAGTGTGCCCAGAGTTACAACTGGCTGCTGTGGGGAGGTGCCTTGCTTCAGTTGACACCTGCACCTAGCACCTTAGATTCACTCCTGCTGAAACAGGTAGACTTACGGCACAGTCATGACCAGGCCTCTGGTTAGTTTATGTCCAGCAAAAGCTCACCTCCCATTAAAACTAAGTCCTAACTATGCAGCAGTAAGGACTTGTTTCTACTACAAGTAAAACAGTTTTTAACAGAATAGAAGAGCAAATCTTTTTCTAAAGCAATTAACTAAGCTTCCAAAAAAGAAGGCATTCACAGAACCACATAAATCCAGATACAGCCTAATTGGTTTGTATTCATAATGTCAGAGCTTAGTACGTGGAAAATTCCAGAACAAGACTGCTGTTGAGATCACTGGAGATTAGGGCATGGACTAGTATCTCATCTAATCCTACAGTCAAGAGATTAAACCCAGGGTCCCTAAACCTGGCCAAATCAGAGATCTAGGAATAAATGGACAATCTTTGAAAACAGGATGTGAGGGCTTTCTCCCAGATCTGCAGCCCTCCCGCAAACCCTCAGCACAGGGCAGTGCTCTGGAAAGGACAGCGAACAGTCCTCCAGGCTGGCGACTCCCACATGTGGCCCAGACCCAGCATCCTTTCTTACTATGTCCACTCCCTCACTTGCTTACCAGACGCTCACACTTAATTCCACTGATCCCAAATGTAAACGAGTCCCCTTTCCCCCAACCACAAACACCAAGAGAAATGGCCTACAGAGACTCAAGATGATCTGACTCGTGCTTATAAAGCTAGTGGACACTCCTTCTTGCACCTCTGTCCTGCCCTCAGAATACACCAAGCCAGGAAGCCCAAGGAAGTGACGATGGACAATGTTCCCCCATGCTGGAGGACCCTGACGCAATGGGTAACTGGAATGTCGCACTGTGGTAGCACTGACCTGTGAAGGGCTGTGCAGTGCACGCAGGCCATATGGAAATCACTTTATACTCAATTTTGCTGAGACTCTAAAAGTGCTCTAAAAACTACAGCCTATTTTTAAAAAACAGGTCTAAATGGAGGAAAACAATGGGGGAAAGGCTGGACCCACAAGCTGGGACACTGAACCCCGCAGCAGGCGTTCTGCAGTCAGGACAAAGACACAGGGCAGTGTCTTTCTAAACAGTCCACATGGCCAGGGCTTCTGCTGTCCTTCACCCTGAGGCCGCTGGCAGCAGAAACAGCTGCCTTAATCTTGTGACCTGAGACTAACACCTGAATGTCCACATGACGAGGTGTAGGTAACACCGACTGGGGGTGGTAGAATGGGCTGGGGAGGAGAAGAGAAGGGCAGTGAAAGAGATGGTAGAGCCAGGCAGGCAAAATGGGGCTAAAGAAGAGTCGAAGGAAGAGGGTAGCCGGGAAAGGGATGGCCAGGCCAAGAATGGCGAAGCCTCAGGACACTGGGCCAGGGAAGAGAAGGTTGGGCTGGAGAAGGGCGGTCTGAGGGGACCAAGCCCCGGAAGGAGAACATAGGGAAGGCAAAGGCTGGCCCCGAAAAGAACAAGCCGGGAAGGAAACGGCCCTGCCGGAGCCGTAAGGTCGTGAAAAGGGAGGCCGGGCGGGGAAGTGCAGCCTGGAGACCAAGCTGGGGAAGCAGAAGCCAGGAAAGAAGATGGCCTTGGGAAAAGAGGCTGGGAAGGAAGAAGCCGGGAAGTTCGCGGAAGGGGAGGCTCGGGAGGAGATCCGGGGGCCACGAAAAGAGGCCGGGCTCGCAGTTCGCCGCCTGCCGCCTGCCGCCTGCCGCCTGCCGCCTGCCGCCCCCGGTCCGGCCGCCTGCGACAGGCAGCGGCAGGAGCCAATGAGCTCCCGGCGAGCCGCGGCACGGCCAATGCGAGGCGGCAGCAGGGGCGGGGCTTCGGCGCAAGCTGCCGCCCGCGCCCACCTGAAGAAGAGGGTCCGGTACATCTGGTGAGCTTCATAGTAGTCGCCCTTCTCGACGCTGGCGCGCAGCTTGCCCTCTACGCGCTGGACGCCGCCCCGGTTGCGGGCGCCGTTCCGGGCGCCCTCCTGCTCCGCCATCGCTGCCGCCGCCGCCGCCGCCGCCGCCGCCATGGGCCGGCGCTCCGCGCAGGGCTGACGCTGTCGCAGGCGCGGTCGGCGGCGCTTCCCGGCTTCCGTCCCAGCGGCCTCTGGACGCCCTCTACGGTGGCCGCGAGGAGCCACGCACGCGTGGAAGGTGATTGTGTGTGGGGGGGGGTTGAGTGGCACGTGACCAGAGGCGGGGCCGCGTAGCCTGCGGCCGACCGCGAGAGCGGGCGGGCGGGGCCGCATCCTCTGGGCGGGGCTGAGGGAGAGCCACGTGCCCTGGGCGGAGCCTACGAGTAATCACGTTGTTGGAGGCGGGCTCACGAGCCTGGGCGGAATGCTCACTCCACAATGCGGCGGGCACGTGACCTCAGAGTGGGGAGCCCGCGGCCCGCAGCCGGGGATGGCAGGTGGGTGGCCTTTGCGACAAGACGAAACAGCCGCTGCTCTGCACATGGGAATTTAAACATTTCGATAGTTTTGTAATAAGAACGTTTCTAGGACGTCCGGGCTGCCGGCCGCTCTTCCGGACCCCTCCGGCGGGTTTTCCTGACCCTGTACGCGGGGCTCCGTGAGCCACTCTTAGGGGCTAAAGACGCCGCCGCCCTCTTGCATCAGCCCCACGACCGGCCTGGAGCTCTGTGGTAGAGGTACTGTGGCGCCAGCAGCCAGAGTGGGGTTTAAGAGTAGCACTGCGGGAGCCTGTGCAGAGCTACCTGTGATGCAACTCGCTTCTTACCAACGAGGAAACACAGTACTTTCGTAAGTTCTGTGAATGTGGGAGGTTGCATAATATGGCTCTGCCTGGTGACACTGCCTGACGCCACTACCCAGGGGTTACTTGAACACCAGCTTGTGATCAAGACAGTCTATCTGCACTGTGATTATTATGTGTAACTAAAATGTACCAATAAACTTAATTTTAAAAAATTAAGAAAAATCAGTTCATCTGACAGTCCAGAGCACGCTGGATCCGGGCATTCGCTTTGGGTGGGATGGATGGTCAGGGAGCCTCATCTCAAAATACAGTACAGCTTGAGTTACGAATTCTTTCTGGAGTTATGTTTAACACTGGCCACCACTGACTGTAGGTAACTGAAACAGGAAAACAAACCAGTATTGCTTACAAAAGAAATGGATACAATTTCAATGCCTGTGTTGGAACCCAGTTGTATCAACAATACACCCAAG
The DNA here is from genome assembly GCA_004027595.1 of Dinomys branickii. Taxonomy (NCBI): domain Eukaryota; kingdom Metazoa; phylum Chordata; class Mammalia; order Rodentia; family Dinomyidae; genus Dinomys; species Dinomys branickii. Next base: position 198,504 of record PVLD010000831.1, read on the forward strand.
CATACAGTGGGGATCACAGCTGTTGAAAGTTCTTCACTGGGCCAGGCATGGTGGCGCACACCCGTGATCTCAGCACTTGGAAGACGGCTGAGGCTGGAGGATCGCTGTGAGCTTGAGGCCACCGTGGGCTACAAAGTGAGCTCAAGGCCAGCCTGAACTAGTGAAACCCTGTTTCAAAAAGAAAAGAAATAAAAAGTTCATTGAGATGAGACCTTCTCATTTCCAAGTATATATTTGATCCTTGGAAAAAATGGTACCACACTGGGGTAAATGTGCTGTCTTTTTGGAAAAAGCTTATGCCCCAAGGGCAGTCCTTAGGCCAGCTTGCCAGTGAACCAGCACCAGCATCTACCTGAGTGACTGAGCTCCAGACCAAAGGCTGCTTCCGGGAGACCCAGGTCCTCTTCCCAACTGTCTCACTGAATGCTTTACTTTCTTTTGCAGTGCTGGGCATGGAACCCAGGCTCCTCTATCACTAAGTGACACCCCCAGCTGTGTGGGGACAGTCTTGTGCACCCTTAGGTCCCTTTTACAAGCATACTCTCCAACCAGGAGGAGGTGCCCAGGAACCCATGGCTGCTAGTCTTGGCAGGGCCAGTGACCCCCAGCTTTGCAGAAAGCATGCAGAGTATTGGTCCCCACTCCCCTGGGTCGACATAGAAAAAACTGAGAAAAGAAATATACTATTTATTACTCATTTGAAATATCACATGCACTTTTAAAAATTAAAACTCTTTATTTAAACATCTCAGCATTTATCAATTTGGTGGCAGCAAACAAAACACTATCAAAGACAAATATTTTGAAAAGCATTTACAAAAATACATTGCACAAAGTCCTATATCCCATCTTTAAAAATAAATATTCAAAATATCTCCACCCAACCCCCAAATTTAGTATAGGAAATTCTGACATATATGTAACTTGTAGTATATGAAATGTCTGTACACATCCTACCTGACCTAACTGCACACGCCTCAGTCCCAGTCCTAAGAGGAGCAGGAGCACTGCCTCATGTGGCAGAGGTATTTGGAACGGTGTGCAACATACACAAAACTTCCTAGAAACAGTAAGCACCACTGTGATCTTTATCTGAAAGTACAGCAGTGATGGAATGCCAAGTGTCTTGACCGATGAGACTTAAATAATTATTTAGGTAAAACAACTGTAAGTGCCTTGTAGATATTTTAATTATAAAGTCTGCTCATAAAATAGTCTAAATATTAAATATCATAACCAAAACAAGTCTCACAAGAATCAAGTGAGAATGCTGGCGGCCGCGATGGAAGGCATACCCCGAGAGCCACACAAAGTGCTGCTGTACGGAAGATGGCTCCCTGGCAACATGCAGCAGAAGCAGCCGCAGAGGGTCGGCACCTTAGTGTTGCCTGTAAGCAGGACCAGAACACCCCTAGGGGACACCAGAGGGCTAGATGTCCTGGTTCCTCCTCATACCGTGCCCTCACAGTCCAGTTTAGTGCTTGTCAGATTGACTGACCCTCAGTGGAGACATCCCCACCCACCTCCTTCCAAGGCATCTGCATAATGAACCCTAACTCTACTCAAACCAGACCCAAGATGCACCTCAGTCTCCCCCCCAACACACACACCTGGGCACCAGGGACCTGGAGATGAGCCAAGGGAAGGGGTTCCAACAGAAATCTAGGTGACAGTTTTCCCTGAAAGAAATGTGTGGCCTTAATAGATGGAGTACATTTACCCTCCCAAGGTCCTGCTAGAACCCGTGAAAAGGCCCCACATCAGAGTTTTTAGAACACATCAAACCGCTCAACTCCATCTGCTCTGCTATAGATGTCAGGAAATACAATATAAAGAGCTTTATGTTCATAAACAAATCCCCCAAACGAGTGTCTGAGAACCATACATTCAAGTGAGCTTGCAGAGACCCCAATGCAGACTCAATGTAGATGTGGCTTCAAGCATGATGTCAGTCAACATCCCTGGCTGCCATACCACATTTATTGAAGGGCTGATGCATCCCTCTGTTTTACGCATGCCCACATCCTTGATGGGTTCCAGTGTTTTGGGGTCCTGGTATATACAAACTGTACAAACTAGGGGAGTGCCTCTCTACTGGGCAGGCTGGCCATGGACTCGGAACCGGTAGAGACAGGTGTACTCAGGGTGTCCCCAATTAGACAGGATCCGAAGCTCTACTATCTGGAAAGCTCTGTCAGGTATTTCCTGAAATTGAGAGAGAATCACATTTATTTCAGACCAACAGCCCAGAGCCCCATCACTCCCCCTAGTGGATATTTGAAAGGAAGCAGCCACATTGAAAAACGAAATACTGGAGAGAGCTCAGCTGAGACCCTGAGAACTGCTGACTAGCCACAGACTACTTGGTACCTGCACAGCTCCCAGAGAAACAGGCCCACCATTCCGCTGATACACAATTGGAGTGGGTCGGGTCCTCACCAGAGCCTGGAACATCTGGAGTGACTCCCCTTCCTGGTCGTATGTGAACTGTCCCAGGGGCTGCCCTTCTTCTTGGTACTCATTTTCTAATCCCTGAAACCAAGGCCACAGAGTCAAGAGAAAATAAAAGCAGGTACTAGGCCTGTCTCTTTGCCGTGAGCCAGGGGACCTTTCCTCCATTTGGGATGCAAGGCAGGTGGAACAGACAAACAGGAGCCAGATGTGGTTGCACCCAGGGCAGACCACATTCACTCATGGCCCTCGCTGCTCCAGGGGAAACTTGGGGACACCCCTGAGCCTGGAAGACATCAGCTGGACCAGGGACAGAAGGTGGGGGCTGAGAACTAGTGTTTCAGGGGTATGGAGCTTGTTAGGGAAGATGAGGGAGTTCTGGCAATGGATGTGGGTGAGGATGGTACCTAAAACCACTAAGCAGGAGTGGTTAAGATGATGAACAGATTACATTCACTCGCAATGAAACGCGAACTAATACAGGGGACTACCCTCATGTTTGCTTTGTGATGGTTAAAGGCTTTCTATTAAAAAGTGCTGCAGAGAAAATCCTGGGCCATGAAGACATATCACCAAACACAACTACTTCAAGGGGAGGGCACAAATTCCAGGGAGGAGATTCAAGACAGGCACACTGCACCTCCACATCAAATTTTGTTGTTTTTGGTTTTTCTGAGACAGGGCCTCACTGTGTAGTCTAGGCTGGCTTTAAACTCCTGACCCTCCTGCTTTGGCCTCCCAAGTGGTGGGATTACAGGCCTGTGCACCACATCTGGCAAAATTTTGTTTTTTAAGGCAGGAAACAAAGTTTTACAAACAGTATTGACTCAGCTTTATCTTCAAAAGTCAAAAAAAGGGGGAGGGATCAAAACCGTCATGGTGGCTTTCTCTAGGCACTGGGATGAGGAGTATTCTTTTTAAATTTTATATTCATGTCTGTATTTTAAAAGAAAACAAACTTTGCTTTATCTTTGGTCATTTGGTGGTTTCTGTAGTTTCTACCATGACAGTCAGAACACCCTCTATAGTTAGGCACATATACTTTGGTCTACCTACGTCAGCACACAACAGGCACTGGACACTGGCTACAACACTGCTCCTCAGCGGCCCCTCTGGGGAATACTAGAAGGTCTCCCTAAGCACTGTATCTGCTCACTCAGTGTGACAGGTAGAGCAGAGTGGCCCTACGGCATTGGTTCAGGCCGTTAGCTCTGGACCGTCTGAGGCATTCCCAGGAGGGGGAGGCATGCTGGCTCTGGGGCTGGGGGCACTCACATAGACTGCGAAGTCCTTGGGCGCACTGGAGATGTTGCCCATCGGTGACAGCGACTTTGGTATGTGCTCCACAGTAAACACAGTTGGATGGATCTTCATCGACAGCCGCACGACCAGGTACCCCTGGGAGCCTTTAAATGCCCAGCAGTTACCTGGATAAATGTCAGGCTAGGGAAAGGCAAAATACTAAGACTCAAGTGTTGGAATAAGCTTTTAACCGCCAGCAAAACATGAATGTTCAGACAAAAGACTATGTGGGAAATGAAAAAGAACTTTTGCATGGTGATTGTGTCAAAAGCAGAATCGGACAGCAAACTGGGCACTTGTGACACACCTCTCCATACATCACTCTCCCTAACCCTATGTTGGTAACAGTAAGGAAAGCAGAGTTTAAAGATGCACACACTCACAAAACAGAGGGAACCAAACTGGTCCTGGAACCAGCAATAAGATCTTTCCACCTTACATAACAATAAAAAATGCAAACTAAAGCAACAGGGTGAATGCTGTGAAGCATGTCAGGACTTGGTCTCCACCTTGTGTCCTGGCACATGAGTCCTAAAACCCTACAGTCTGCAGGCACAGTGTCTTCTGTGCGGTGAAGAGTCAGCGGGTAGCTTTAGGACGGGTGTGTCACCAGAACCAACACAGGGCCACAGCAGTGGGATGCTCAGATCCAGGAAAAGGGTGTGAGGACCACCAGTGTCAGGATGGCCTAGAAAACCCCGAAGCACAGGGTTTGCAGGAGTTTCTGGGCAGGTGGGCAGATGACAGAGGAGCTCTGGGTCCTCCATATCTTGCCTGGGCATCTCTATGAGTAGACTTTGTAATAAACCAGTAAATATCAAGGGTCCTCTGAATCATGTGAGCTATTCCTACAAGTTTACTGAACCCAAGGAGAGGGTTGTGGCAACCACAACCCAGAGGAATCCTAGATTTTAGGTTTACACATACTTTGGGGTTTGTTTTCGGAGACAAGAATCTTATTATGCAACCTAGGCTGGTGTCAACCTCACAATCCTCCTGTCTCAGCCTCCCCAGTCCTGGGACTGGGGAAGCTGCCCCACACCTAGCTTAGGTTTACTCATACTTAGTGTTCACCTTACTGTGTGAACTGTGTTTGAAAAAGCTAGCTACCCTGCAGAAGTCTCCCATAAAACAATTACTGGAAATTTGTTCAGGAAACTGTCATAGGTGAAACAGGTGACATCAGGGCTGGGGATATAGCTCAGTGGAATAAGCGCTTGCCTAGCAAGCGCAGTGTCCTGAGTTCGATCCCCAGTACCGCAAAAAAAAAAAAAATAGGTGACATCTGAGTAGTGAGCTAGAAATAGATGTGGCTGATCATTTAAAGTCATCATGCATTAATCCTTTCAACTCCTACTACCTCAGTACAAAATAAGGCCCTGGAAAAGCAGTGGTGCATTTGAGGGCAGTGGTCAAGGGCCCTGGAAAAAGACCAGCAGCTCCTAGATCAGCCAATGCTGCAGCATGAAGATCACTGATGGTGACTAATCCGGAGGGGCCTCTACTCCAGTGATTCCAGGTCACCCTGGGAGCAAATGAGTCCTTGGGACACCTACTGCCTTTCCTAGGCCTATGCCACAGAAGTGTTCATATTTCCAACTTCCACTGAGCTGTCACTGCAGTGGCTCAGTGAGTGATGGCTCATACACTCTCCTGTATACATATCTCACCATATTAAGGAGCTAGAAAAATGCATCAGTACATCAGGTGAGGAGCCTCAACCCTTTGTGGCAGTCATGAGGTGATGTGACAGCACACGTACAGGCCTGGGGACAGGCATCCATTCATCCGCTCACCTGGATCACTACACGGGGCGACTGAGAGAAATACCACAGTGGGATCCCAAACAGGCTCAGCAACGCTGTCTTGGTTTCATATGTCTCTGAGCAGCGAGTGCTCAGGATGCTGCCACCTGGAACAAAGTGACAAGTAGGTCAGCACCTGCCTCCACTCCCAACCCAAGGGCCAACTCAGTGTCTCAATTTCTCAAGCTTCTACTTGTACAAAGAACCCCTGATGCAAAAATTCAAACACTACACATGTGAATGGGATGCCATGTGATGGTAGGCTATGTGTACACACTGTGTGGTAGTGGTAAATGTATCTGTCCTCAAACATTTATCACTGTTTTACAGCAGAAATGCTCACTGTCCTGCTTTCTGAGGAAGCCAGTACAGGGTCACTATCTAGTCACCTACAATGTGGCATCTTCTTACTCCACACAATGGAGCCTGGCACCCACTGACAAAGCTCCTGCTCAGACTTTTCAAAGTCCTGTATCAGTAGTATGCAATTGCTAGGGGAAGCTGCTCTGAATAGACAAATTTTGTTCATTATTCTGAATCAAGAATCAAACTCACCAGCACTGGCACTGCCCAGTGGGTGCGCTCTTAGTGGGCTAACAGGTGGAAATGAGACAATACTGTGACAATTACCAACTAGAACAAGTGCTGAGGAGCCAGGAGTGACCACATAGGAACAAGAAGAAATGCTTTGGAATCAGTGCTCATCGCTGCACAATGCTGTGATATACTAACAACCAATGCGCTCTGACTTTAAATAGCCAGGACCGGTGGTGTACACCTGTGCTCCTCGCATTTGAGAGGCTAAGAGTCCCATGAGTTTGGGGCCAGCTTGGGCTGCATGGTGAGTTCAAGGCCAGTCTGGACTATACAATAGACTATACAGTAAGTCTGTGTTTCAAAAAACTGTCACCTCCCCCATCCAAAACAGAAGCCAGGCACAGTGACAAGGCTTAGTAATCCCAGCTACCAGCAGACTGAGGCAAGAGGATGGCAAGTTTGAGGCCAGCCTGGACAAGTAAGGAAGACTGCCTCAAAAACCCAAAACGAAGTAGTTTAAGTCAGAGTCCTATCTCACTCTCAAAGACAGCTTCCTCAAACACAATGAGCAGATTGGGGAAGAGCCTCACAGGGCATTAGGGTTTCGACTCTGGACCATACAGTGCCAAAAGCAAAGGACAACTGTCAGCTGGCACTATATGGGTAAAATGTCATTTGATGTCTCTGAACTGTAAGTAATCTCTTCCTAAATCACTATATTTCAAACCATGTCAGTAAAATCAAAACCCTAAGAATAATTTTGGACAGGTCATACACTGAGAACATCAAGGGCTTGACTTCTGCCTGGCACTGTCAGAAGCACTAGCAGCTTCTGACAGGGCTCACTGCCCTCATCAGGACCCCATGAGATGATGAAGGCCTGGATGAATCAGGTGTGTCAGGAGCAATGGGGTTAGGCTCCTATTTCCTCATCTGGGACTAAGTCAAACAGATGGTGGGTTTTTCAAGTCACCGTACCCTCACAGGTCTCCAGCCTTCCCGTATCCTATAGTGAGTATGCAAAAGCCCCTCATCTACCAATAGACGATACTGTCCATCTGCCCTTAACTGTACCACTTGTGCTGGCAAAGCTCTTCCTGGACTGACCCGTATTGTCTTGTGGTCTCTGCAGGGACTCAGGATGTACAGCCCCAGACCCAGGACCAGCACACATGGACCTATGGGTCTGACTGTGACACATGACAGACCACAGCTTCTGGGAAGCAAAATAATACCCTTCTCTTGCCATGCACTAAGCAACCAGTCACCACTCTTGGGGTCAGCAGCTCCAGCCCAGCTCTGTGTACCCCACAGACCAGTGCACCCAGCCCCCATGGAACCTATACTCAAAAGGCACTAACCAGGAAGGAAGCACTGGGCTCACCCAGAAAGAGACTGGGGACAGGTCCAGCACATTCCTGACCACTTCTCAAATTCCTGCCCACTTGCAGGTGACCACCCTACTTGGGGTTTGGTGCCTGTGTACTCACCACCAGATTCCAGGGCAAAGTCCACCATCCCAGTCTTGTCTTGGGAATACAGCTTTAAAGCATTGTTCACAATGACACGCGCTTGCTGAAGAGACATAGAAAAAGGAAGCTCAATGCCAGGGCAGGAGGATAGAGATTGACATTAAGTGATGTAAACAAAGACCAGATGCTTAGTGTAAATGAGGTGACAGGAATGAGCTGCTTCACCAACTTCCTACTCAGTGCTGCACCCAGATAAGTCACTGCAAAGGGCTCAGACATGTCACAGCATCTCTGTTTGAACTGGGTGCCACTGGCATGAGCAGGACTATAACATGGGGATATCTGGGGATTTGTATATAAATGACTAAAAACTTTTATGTCATTTCAGTCCGCTGCACCCAGGCAGAGGAGATCTCTGGGAGAAAAACATTCAAAGATAATGAAGTGCTTTGTGGAGCAGCTTGCAGTGACATTGACCACAGCAGTGTCTCAGCTCTGTGGCCTTATACTCAGCTTGCCCTGCAGTTGAGCCTGGCCATGGCCTGGGAGCCTGGCTCAAAGCCAGATGTCACAGCGTACCAGATGGACACAGAGGCTAACTCTGTTTTATTATCTACTCACCGCTTCTGTGATTCCAGAAATCCCTGCCCCGCTCACGGCAGACACCACAGTTTCGGATGTTGGCTTCTGGCCTGTCACCACCAGGTGGTGGGTGATGTTCTTAAGCACCTGCAGTTCAAGGTCCCGTAACAAGGCCTGCAGATCATCCCTGCTCACGTAACGTGAAGATAGCTTCTGCACCAGCCACTCAAGAGAACCACCCTGCTGGTCCTCAGAAAACATGAGCCTGAGGGTTTCTTTGACTTGGGCATCCACCTGCCAGCATTATCAGGAAACAGGAAAACTTACTGTTATAATTAGCTCATCTTAGATACCTCAGAAATAAGTATCTAAGGCGAGTACCAGATTCCATCTTTGCAAATGAACTATGTCATGTGACACATCTCCCCCACCAATTAAAAGAAGTCTGAAGTTGAAATTAAACACCTTGGGGGCTGGGGACATAGCTCAGTGGAATAAGTGCCTGCCTAGCAAGTGCAGGGTCCTGAGTTCGATCCCCAGTACTGCTAAAAAAAAAAAAAAAAAAAAAAAATCAACTTTTTTCTTGTACTTTTTTATTGAAAATGTTTATAATTTTGCTTTTAAAATTTCTTATGAAGCCATTTTCAGATCATACACTTAATATAATAAAATACTTTAGTCATAAAAAAATAAATAAATAAACACCTTGAACCCACAGGTGACGGCGCACACCTGTAATCTCAGCACTTAAGAGGCTGAGGCAGGAGGAGTGCCACAAATTCAAGGCCAGCCTTGGCTACAAAGTGAGTTCAAAGCCAGCATGAACTACCCTGTGTCAAAATAAATATAATGGATGAATGAATAAATCAATAAACAAACACCTTGACAACTTCAGTCCCCATTTTCTCCTACTTTGCACTACAAAAAGCAGGAGCCAAACACACTGCAGGCTCTGCTGCACCCACCTTCTCACAGCCGGCCTTCAGCTGCTGCCAGTCCAACAACTGTGACTGCAGGAGGCCCAGCTCCTGCTCCAGGCGCTCCACACGAGGCAGGAGGGGCTGCTCCTCTGCCCCGCTGGAATCAGCCACCGAGTGGAGGGAGAAACAAGTCAGGACCCAGACTCACAAGTGGAACCTGCCCCACCCGTGGTGTATCAGCCAAGCTGAGAGGCACATGTACGGCTTCCAGCCTTGCAGTTTCTTCTCTGCCATTAGGTCACTAAGATGGTCCCAATGTACCTGTCAGAGAGTTATCAGCAGTGGCCATCTGTTCAGGAGGTGAATAGCTCTCTGAGAACTATTTAGGATTTGAAAACTGTTTCCTTAAAATCACACGTAAGACTTTACAAAAGAGAGAGTGTTCCTAGCAACCATGACAAGTTGAGTACACTTTTCAGGCCAATGGAAGAGACAGTTACACTGAGAGCACAGGGCTTCAGCACTTTGGTAGTGATCCTACTCTATGGAGGTACTGTAATTATAAATGCCCTAATATACAGTCACTGAGATACTAAGAAGGCCTAGTGAATCAGCACTCTCCTGGACAAACATGTTGGGCTTTGTATGCTAGCACAACAAAACAACCTTTGCCAAGCAAGGCTCTAGGGTGAAACTGCCCCAGCAATCATGCTGCCTCACAAGGGATGCAGTGTAGCCAATCTGTCCAGAGCAAGAAGTGGTGGATAGGCTGTCTTTCAATTAGTGAGAGCCTTCTCCATGGTCCTGAGAGTAGCCATGGGGATTACAGAGAATACATGGGCAGAAGCTGTCCTATGCACGCCCAGGAGGAATGGAAGCTGGGTTTGTGGACAGCACAGCAGGTATGGCAGGGAGATGAAGCTCTGGGGACATTCAGGAAGAAGCTATTTCTGCGAGGCTTTGAGCAAGCTGATGGACCTACGAGAACCGCTAACTATGGTAAGGAGGGAGCTGAGGGCTGACTTCAAGAGCAGGAAGGCTGCAGCCCTAAGACCTGCCAAGCTGCAGGGGCGGTGGCTGCACTTTCATGCAGAGTCTGCACCGACACAGTGAAGTCAGTGGAGGCCAGGCACAGGACTCCTGTGACACGAACCTGAGGGTGGCCCTTTAAGGACACCAGTAGCAAGGTTCCTGGGGAAAAGCAGGGCCTGTCTACGCTGCATCAGGATAGGGTACTGCCTGTCTCCTAAGACCTCTGTCCTTACATGGTCCCCAAAGGGGTCATCCCACAAAGACACAAAGGCCAGTGACTTCAGGTTACATGTGACTGGATCCTAACAGCACCCTCACCAATGACTGCCATTGCTCCAGGTAAGCAGAGAGGAAAACACAGAAGGCAAACTATGGGAATGATCAGAAGCATCCTACCTGATTGTTCTTAGCTTGGTCTGTTCTAACTCCTTGTGGATAACCTGGAAAGCATGAGAAACCTCTGTTAAACATACAAGTTGCACACTAACTTCACAAAATCATGTATTTGATTAACCTAAAACTGTATATATTTAATCTTCAATTTTTCTCCCCTTGTTAAAAGTCTATATCTGGCTTTTGGTTTCCAGCTAGGGGAGTGTTTTGCTTATCAAAGTACATTTTTTCAAATAAGCAGCACTTGTGCTGCGAAACAGAAACTGCCCATGAGGAGTCAAGGCAAAGCAAAGTCACACCACAGGTGTCCACAGACATCATGTGGCAATGCTGTGCTAGGGGCATGGCAGCCTGACTATGTGAAGCAGCTTTCATTCTAGCACAGGGCAAGGTGGGCTCCCTCTTCTCCACTGATCTTACCTGACTCAACAGGATCTGGAGCCCAGGAGTGATCCTGAGACTCCAAAGGGGCTGCGCTCCCACATACCCCTAGCTATATGGTGTTTGATATAGTATAGCAAAACACAGTGTTTGCCATGCCAGGCTCCACACTATGCCCTAGATATTAAGGACCTGGCTGTAAGCACCAACAATCCCTACAGCTCAGATCACTGCAAACTCCCAGCTCTGCAGTAGCAAAGGGGGAGAGACTCTGCCATCCACAACTAACTGCCCACAAGAGGTGTAACCCTTTATTCTGCCTCCAGACAACATAATCTTGGTGAAAGCTACGAGACACCAAAGAAAAGCGGGGGGCTGGCTGGATATGGCCAGAAGCTACCTAGAACCAGCATGACAGCCTCCTTTGTCTCTGTCACACACAGGAGCCAGGTCAACCACCCAGAAACTAAGTGGACAGCCATGGGGAAATGGGACAGTCAGGAAGCATTTCCCCACTTTTATAAAAGACAATAGCACCGGGCGTGGTGGCACATGCCTGTAATCTCAGCACTTGGGAGGCTGAAGCAGGAG